>CAMXCT020000418.1:132500-253912 GCA_947184155.2 Cladocopium goreaui
TGCGTGGCAGGCGTGGGACACTGTGCACTGCCAAGGGGTCGGATGTACGTTCTGGCGTCCCTTGGGTCTCCGCCGCTTTGGCGTGGCAGGCGTGGCACAATGTGCACTGCCAAGGGGTCGGATATTGTACGCCTCCCTCACTCACTCACTCACTCACTCAATTCACTCACTCACGTCAACATCAACATCACTGCCACTCACTCACTCACTCATTCAGTGGGGCGTGTGGCACCAATGTGCCACTGCAATGCGTCGTTATGTACCGCCCTGGCGTGTCCCCTTGGGGTCTCGCCCCTGCTTTTTGCGTGGCAGGCCGGAAACATGGTGCACTGCCAAGGGGTCGGCTGTACGCCCTGGCGTCCCTTGGGTCTCCGCCTCTTTTGCGTGGCAGGCGTGGCACAATGCGCACTGCCAAGGGGTCGGATGTACGCCCTGGCGTCCCTTGGGTCTCCGCCTCTTTTGCGTGGCAGGCGTGGCGCAATGCACTGCCAAGGGGTCGGATGTACGCCCTGGCGTCCCTTGGGTCTCCGCCTCTTTTGCGTGGCAGGCGTGGCACAATGCGCACTGCCAAGGGGTCGGATGTACGCCCTGGCGTCCCTTGGGTCTCCGCCTCTTTTGCGTGGCAGGCGTGGGACCATGTGCACTGCCAAGGGGTCGGATGTACGCCCTGGCGTCCCTTGGGTCTCCGCTGCTTTTGCGTGGCAGGCGTGGGACAATGTGCATTGCCAAGGGGTCGGATGTACGCCCTGGCGTCCCTTGGGTCTCCGCCTCTTTTGCGTGGCAGGCGTGGCACAATGTGCACTGCCAAGGGGTCGGATGTACGCCTCACTCACTCACTCACTCACTCATTCACTCACTCACTCACTCACTCACTCACCCACTCACTCACTCACTCACCCGCTCACTCACTTCACTTCACTTCACTTCACTGCACTTCATTTCACTTCACTCACTCACTCCCTCACTCACTCACATACATCATCATCATCATCATCATCATCACCATCATCATCATCATCATCATCATCATCATCATCATCATGTGCCAGCGATGTTTACCAGCCACAGGGCATGCAGAAAGAGATCACAAAATGTGCGGCTGCGCTCGAAAGAGTGCAGAACATTACTTTGGTCAGCGGAAGTATGGTGAGCACACCATCGTTTTGATAGTGTGTCGGAAAAAAAAACATCAGAGCCTGGTGGAACTCGATGAAAGCGAAGCAACTTACTCACAAACAACTTACCCTACGTACATACATACATAGATACCTAAATACATACATACCTACCTACCTACCTACCTACCCACCATCGTCCCTCCATCACTCTTATCCTTCCTCTTCCCTTCTCGCTTTCTGTGCTCCGTCTAAGTCTGTTTCTTCACTGAGGTCGATGCCTTCGTCCTTACCAAACGGTTCGGCTTCGGTCGAGCCGACACCACGTTGGCCGGTGGTGGGGACGTTAATGGGAGGCTTCACACTCACTCACACTCACTCACACTCACACTCACTCACACTCACTCACACTCACTCACTCACTCACTCACATCACCTACCTCACCTACACCTACCTCACCTACCTCACCTACCTCACCTACCTCACCTACCTCACCTACCTCACCTACCTCACCTACCTCACCTACCTCACCTACCTCACCTACCTCACCTACCTCACCTACCTCACCTACCTCACCTACCTCACCTACCTCACCTACCTCACCTACCTCACCACCTACCTACACCTACCTCACCACCTACCGCACAAACTCACTCACCCACTCACTCACTTCACTTCACTTCACTTCACTTCACTTCACTTCACTTCACTTCACTTCACTTCACTCACTTCACTCACTCTCACATCCCTCACTCACACACAAAACACTCGCATCACTCACTCACACTCTCACTCACTCACTGTACATGAACATACATACATACACACAAACTCACCCACCATCACCGCTCCATCACTCTTATACTTCCTCTTCCCTTCTTGCTCTTCTATGGTCAGTCTAAGTCTAAAGAAGTTGGTAACATGTGGGGTTATCCGGTCCTTTAATTTGGTGGGGGGGAGAGGTCGGCGGCAGGGGGCGCGGCCCCTCTCTCCTACACAGAGGAGAACTGCCGTACGGCAAGGACACGGCCAGGGGGCCCCTCACCGGATTTAAGCGCTTACGCGCAACAGCCGGCCAGGGGCCCAACCATGGTGGCCCTGGTGGCCGGCGTGGGTGTAGTGGTTGTGGTGGTGACTATGACTGGTGCGAGTGTGGTTGGTGGTGGTAGCATCTGTGGTAGCTTTGTGTTACTCGAGGCGTTGTAGATGGTGGTTGGCTGGTGGGTGTCCGTGGGGTGGCGTCCGTTGTTTGTGAGAAGGTCATGTGCAGAGGGAAGGTGCGTCGGCGGTCGTCCCCAGGATGGTTGTTGTTGTTGTTGTTGTCGTCGTCGATGATGTTGTTGTTGGTGATGTTATTGTTGAAGTTGTTGATGCTGTTGATGTCGTTGATGTTGTCGATGTGGTTGATGTCGTTGTCTTTTGCATCAATTCGGAGCTAAGTTGGGCCATCTCGGGGCTATGTTGGGCCATCTCGGAGCTATGTTGAGCCATCTTGGGGTCATGTTGGGCGATCTTGGGGCCATGTTGGGCCTATGTTGGGCCATCTTGGGCCTATGTTGGGCCATCTTGGGCCTATGTTGGGCCATCTTGGGGCTATCTTGGGCCTATGTTGGGCCATCGTGGGGCCATGTTGGGCCTAAGTTGGGCCATCTTGGGGCTCATCTTGGGCCCATCTTGGGGCTATGTTGGAGCAAGGGACCCCCCATTTTTTTTCCCGATTTATGTTGTTTTTGTCAAAGAGCAAAAAACACCGTAAATTACGAGGTTTTTCGGGGGCTGAGCATAGGTCGGCGGTAGGGGGCGGCAGCCGTATAGCTAAAGCTACGGCCTTCGGCCGGGGGCTTTGCCGGTCTACAGGGCGTGCTGGCCCGATTTGAGCGCTTACGCGCCCATCTTGTGGCTATGTTGGCCTAGGTTGGCTGAGCTTGGAGCTATGTTGGCCCAGCTTGGGGCTATGTTGGCCCATCCTGAGACCTGTTGGCTCATGTTGCCCCATGTGGAGCCAAAAGATCCGAAAAATGGGAAACAGCAAAAAAACACTGTAAAACGCAGAATATTTTGATGGTTGGCGGCGTATCTTGGGGCTATGTTGGCCCATCTTGGGGCTATGTTGGCCCATCTTGAGGGCAATGTGGGCCCATCTTCAGGCTATGTTGGCCCATCTTGGGGCGATGTTGGCCCATCTTAGAGCTATGTTGGCCCATCTTGGGGCTATGTTGGCCCATCTTGGGGCTATGTTGGCCCATCTTGAGGCCTATGTAAGCCCATCTTGAGGCCTATGTTGGCCCATGTTGACCCATCTTAAACCACAAGATCCGAAAAATGGGAAAAAACGGGAAAAGCACAAAACACCGTAAAACGCGGGGGTTTTTGGCGGGGGGAGAGGTCGGCGGCAGGGGGCGCAGCCCCTCTCTCCTACACAGAGGAGAACTGCCGTACGGCAAGGACACGGCCAGGGGGCCCCTGGCCGGATTTAAGCGCTTACGCGCAACAGCCGGCCAAGGGCCCAACCATGGTGGCCGTGGTGGCCGGCGTGGGTGTAGTGGTTGTGGTGGTGACTAAGACTGGTGCGAGTGTGGTTGGTGGTGGTAGCATCTGTGGTAGCTTTGTGTTACGCGAGGCGTTGTAGATGGTGGTTGGCTGGTGGGTGTCCGTGGGGTGGCGTCCGTTGTTTGTGAGAAGGTCATGTGCAGAGGGAAGGTGCGTCGGCGGTCGTCCCCAGGATGGTTGTGGTTGTGGTTGTGGTTGTTGTGGTTGTTGTGGTTGTTGTGGTTGTTGTGGTTGTTGTTGTTGTTGTTGCTGTTGCTGTTGCTGTTGCTGTTGCTGTTGCTGGTGCTGTTGTTGTTGTTGTTGTTGTTGTTGTTGTTGTTGTTGTTCTTGTTCTTGTTCTTGTTCTTGTTCTTGTTGTTGTTGTTGTTCTTGTTGTTGGTGTTGGTGTTGGTGTTGGTGTTGGTGTTGTTGTTGTTGTTGTTGGTTGTTGGTTGCTGTTTGTTGTTTGTTGTTTGTTGTTTGTTGTTTGTTGTTTGTTGTTTGTTGTTTGTTGTTGTTGTTGGTTGTTGGTTGCTGTTTGTTGTTTGTTGTTTGTTGTTTGTTGTTTGTTGTTTGTTTTTTTTGTTGTTTGTTGTTTGTTGTTTGTTGTTTGTTGTTTGTTGTTTGTTTGTTGTTTGTTGTTTGTTGTTTGTGTGTTTGTTGTTTGTTGTTTGTTGTTTGTTGTTGTTGTTGTTCTTGTTCTTGTTGTTCTTGTTCTTGTTCTTGTTGTTGGTGTTGGTGTTGGTGTTGGTGTTGTTGTTGTTGTTGTTGGTGGTGGTGGTGTTGGTGTTGGTGTTGGTGTTGGTGTTGGTGTTGTTGGTGTTGTTGTTGTTGTTGGTGGTGGTGGTGGTGTTGGTGTTGGTGTTGGTGTTGTTGTGGTCGTGGTCGTGGTTGTTGTCGTTGTTGTCGTTGTTGTCGTTGTTGTCGTCGTTGTTGTTGCTGCTGTTGTTGTTGTTGTCGTGGTGGCTGTCGTTGTTGTCGTTGTTGTCGTTGTTGTCGTGGGGCGGTAGCTGCGGTCAGCTAGAGCGTTGCTCAAGCGAGTGTCAGAGCGTTGCTCAGACCGACCGTGCAAATGCTTTGCCAGCAAAGGAAAAAGCATGTCTACAGTCAAGGCAGCCTGTGTGGAACCGGCCGGTATAGGGAAGTGATTACTACATCTGAAGCCTGGGTCAGCTCGAGCGTTGCTCAAGCGAGTGTCAGAGCGTTGCCCAGACGGATTCGAGAAGGCTAACGGGCAACCCGGCTTGTTTGGAAGGGCATGTTTGGAAGAGCACCGCAGGCAACGGCATGTTTACAGGCAGGGTGCAGGAGCTTTGGTGAGCTAGAGCGTTGCTCAAGGGCGTGTCAGAGCGTTGCTCGGATCGACCAGCGCAGTGCCTCGGCCAAGAAGGGAAAACGGCATGTTTACTATGAACGCAGTTTTCCGCGTGGCATGTTTGGAGCTGTGGTCCGCTAGAGGGTTGGGCAAGCGAGTATCAGAGCCTGGCGCAGACCGATGACAGGAGGTCAGCGGTGAATCCAGCTTGTTTTAAAGAGCATGTTTGTCCAGCCTGTTTGAAAGAGCATGTGTGTCAGACGAATTATGTAGCTTTGGTCAGCTAGAGCGTTGCTCAAGCGAGTGCCGGAGTGTTGCGCACAGTGACCAGCGTCACAGCTCTGCAAACAAGTGTAGGCAACGGCCAGCCGTCAAGAGCCGAACCCACATCGGAGGGGATATCAAACAGAGCACCAAAGTGCCTCCACTGTCACGTTGCGGATGGGGTACGAGAAGGATCTAAGTCTTGCATCCGTAGCCAGAAAGTTTCCAGCACATTTTGCAACAGCTTGGTGGTGAGACGATACAGGCGTTTCGGATTGGAACCCGGCAGCCAGCGAAGACACAGTGTCAATTGGAGGGTCGGTCTGGTGCAGGCTTTCTGCACGATCGCTTTGCCAGCAAGGGAAAAAGCATGTGTACAGTGAACGCAGCCTGTGTGGAACCGGCCGGTAGGGAGGAAGTGTCCTGATTAGCACGGCTGACGCCTTGGTCAGCTAGAGCATTGTTCAAGTGAGAGTCAGAGCGTTGCTTAGCCCGACCAAAGAAGGCCAACTGTCAACCCGGCTTGTTTTGAAGGGCATGTTTGGCAGAGCAACGCAGGCAACGGCACGTTTGAAGCTTTGGGCAGCGAGAGCGTTGCTCAAGCCAGTGTCAAAGTGCGTCGACCGATTAGAGAAGGCCAGCAGTCCACAAGGCTTGTTTTGAAGGCATGTTTAGAGAAGCAATGCAGGCGATCCGGTGTGGCAGGTTTTCAGACCGGTATGGCAAGTTGAGAGAACGGCATGTTTATAGGCAGGGTGCGGTAGCTTTGGTCAGCTAGAGCGTTGCTCAAGCCGGAGAGGGCCAACAGTGTCAACCCGGCTAGTTTTGAAGGGCATGTTTGGAAGAGCACTGCAGGCAACGGCATGTTTACAGGCAGGGTGCAGGATCTTTGGTCAGCTATAGAGCGTTGCTCAAGCGCGTGTCAGAGCGTTGCTCAGATCGACCTGCGCGATGTCTCTGCCAAGAAGGGAAAACGGCATGTTTACTGTGAACGGAGTTTCCTGCGTGGCCTGTTTTAAAGAGCATGTTTGTCCGACGAAGTACGTGGCTTTTGTGAGCTAGAGCGTTGCTCAAGCGAGTGCCGGAGTGTTGCGCACAGTGACCAGCGTCACAGCTCTGCAAACAAGTGTAGGCAACGGCCAGCCGTCAACAGCCGAACCCACGTCGGAGGCGATGTCAAACATAGCACCACTGTCATGTTGCGGATGGGGTAGGGGTACGAGAAGGAGCCAAGTCTTATCTTGCATCCGTAGCCAGAAAGTTTCCAGCACATCTTGCAACAGCTTGGTGGTGAGAAGATAGAGGCGTTTCGGATTTGAACCCGGCAGCCAGCGAAGACACAGCGCCAATTGGAGGGTTGGTCTGGTCCAGGCCTTCCGCCGCGATCAATTTGCCAGCCAGGAAAAAAGCATGTGTACAGTGAACGCAGCCTGTGTGGAACCGGCCGGTAGGGAAGAAGTGTCCTGAGTAGCACGTTTGAAGCCTTGGTCAGCTAGAGCGTTGCTCAAGCGAGAGTCAGAGCGTTGCTCAGACTGACGAGAAAAGGCCAACTGTCAACCCGGCTTGTTTTGAAGGGCATGTTTGGCAGAGCAACGCAGGCAACGGTACGTTTGAAGCTTTGGGCAGCTAGAGTGTTGCTCAAGCCAATGTCAAAGTGCTACTTCGACCGATTAGAGAAGGCCAGCAGTCCACCCGGCTTGTTTTGAAGGGCATGTTTAGAAGTGTAGAGAAGCAACGCAGGCGAGCCGGTGTGGCAAGTTTACGGAACGGCATGGCAAGTTTACAGAACGGCATGTTTACAGGCAGGGAGCAGAGCTAAAGTCAGCTAGAGCGTTGCTCAAGCGCGTGGCAGAGCGTTGCCCCGGTCCGGTAGAAGGCGAACGGTCGACCCGGCTTGTTTTGTTTGGAAGAGCACCGCTGGCAACGGCATGTTTACAGGCAGGGTGCAGAGCTGTGGTCAGCTGTTTCGAAAGTGTTTCTCGTATCCTTGCCGACTGAACGTTCAAAGGGCATGCCGCCTGTAGGCACCAGTTCAGTTTTCTCAACCAAAGCAAAGGAAAAGATGTCTACCCAGCCTTTTCCCAGCGCACATGCCGCCTGACAGCTGCTCCGACCGCATTCGCAGACTGGTAGTACCCGAAAGGAAAACCAAGCCAGCATTTCACTGCAAGGATCCCGCTGCACCCAGGGCGTTGCCCAGGGACTCGCCAAAGCTCAACCTTTCCTTGCCGACGGTTTGTTTTAATTCGAACTCGGCAGCCAACGAAGGCATAGCGCCGATCTGAGGGTTGGTCTGGTCTAGATGTTCCGTCGCGAGCGTTTTGCCAGCAAGGGAAAAAGCATGTTTGCAGTGAACGCCGCATGTGTGGAACCGGCCAGTATAGGGAAGAAGCGTCTGGAGTATCCCGTCTGAAGCCGTGGTGAGCTAGAGCGTTGCTCAAGCGAGTGTCAGGGCGTTGCTCAGACCGACCGCAAAAGGCCAACGGTCAACCCGGCTTGTTTTGAAGGGCATGTTTGGCAGTGCAACGCAGGCAACGGCACGCTTGAAGCTTTGGGCAGCGAGAGCGTTGCTCAAGCTAGTGTCAAAGTCTTGCTCCGACCGATTAGAGAAGGCCGGCAGTCCACCCGGCTTCTTTTCAAGGGCATGTTTATAGAGAAGCAACGGAAGCGATCCTGTGTCGCATGTTTTCAGAACGGCATGGCAAGTTTAGAGAACGGCATGTTTAAAGGCACGGGGCGGTAGCCTGAGTCAGCTATAGAGCGTTGCTCAAGCAAGTGTCAGAGCGTTGCTCAGACCGACCAGAGAAGGCCAGCGGTCAACGCAGCTTGTTTTGAAGGGCATGTTTGCAAGAGCAACGCAGGCGATTCCGTTTGGTGGCATGATATTTACAGTGAACCGAGTCGCTGTAGAGCTGCTTTCTGTTTGGCAGGTTTAGAGACCGGCAAGTTTAAAGGTAGGGTGCTCAGACCGACCAAAGAAGGCCAGCGGTCAACCCAGCCTGTTTTGTGTTTGGAAGAGCAACACCGGCGATCCTGTGTGGCATGTTTACGGTACGGCATGTTTACAGGGAACCTTGCCGGTGTGGGACTGCTTTCCGTTTGGCAGGATTAGAGACCGGCATGTTTAAAGGCAGGGTGCTGTAGCTTTGGTCAGCTAGGGCGTTGCCCAAGCAAGCGGCAGAGCGTTGCTCAGACCTACCAGAGCTTCAGCAGGGTTATGCCACGTGGACAACAGGGCCACAGAACTGCACAGCAGCTTGGTCAACCTGAAGCACGTCTCCGACCGACTAGAGAAAGCCGACGGTCGACTCGAGCATGTTTTGAAGGGCATGTTGCGCTTCAGGCGATCCTGTGTGGCATGTTTTCGGAACGGCATGGCAGGTTTAGAGAACGGCATGTTTAAAGGCAGGGGGGCTGTAGCTTTGGTCAGCTAGAGCGTTGCTCAAGCGAGTGTCAGAGCGTTGCTCAGACCGACCAGAGAAGGCCAGCGGTCAACCCAGCTTGTTTTGTAGGGCATGTTTGGAAGAGCAATGCAGGCGATCCTGTGTGGCATGTTTACGGGCTGGTGTGGGACTGTTTTCTGTTTGGCAGGGTTAGAGAACGGCATGTTTAAAGGCAGGGTGCGGTGGCCTTAGTCAGCTAGAGCGTTGCTCAAGCAAGCGGCAGAGCGTTGCTCAGACCGACCAGAGGAGCAGCAGTACGAAGCCACCTGGACAACAGAACCACAGCACTGCACAGCAGCCTGGTCGACCTGAAGACGTCAACCGCCGGCCGTCAACCCAGCCTGTTTTGCAGGGCATGTTGGGGAGTCTAGATTGAGGAAACCTGTTTGGCACGTGTAGCGAACGGCAGGTTAACAGCAAACGACGTTTCAACAAAGAGAATGCGTTCAAACAAAGTCAAGATACGTAACTGACAGAGATGGGGGGCTGGTCCGTGACCTGGATGGACACCATGTTTACAGTTAGCTGAGCCTGTCGCAAACGGAGCCTGGTCACTGACGTGGAGAGTTAGGGGCAAAGGAGCTTCAAGCAGCTATAGCTTTGCTCAAGCAGTTGTCAGAGCTCGGCGCATACAGACTCACGCAACAGCAGTGCAACATGACAACCCGCCCGCAGGCCAGCCCAATCTGAAGAACATGTCAGTTAAGATGAAACATGGTAGCAGACAACCCAGCAGCAGAACTTCTAGCAGGGGCAAGAACCGTCAGTAGGTAAAGGTGCTGCAACAAGCATGCGCAAGCTGTACGCAACCCGAAACATACAGACAGACGTGGCTATCGAATGGTGCCCCTCGCAAGCGCTGACGACCACCTTTTATTTTTCAGAGGCAGCCAGAAACGGTGCAAGGTGTAGACACTGCAAGCAACATAGCCACATAAGTACTTGCCACCCGCATTGCAGAGTTCGGTTCTCCGCGCCCGCCATGTCGCTACGATGTCGTGCCGTCTATAGTTGCATCATACAAGTCCTTCTCTGGCTGAGTTACTGCCAGTGCGGGCAAGACGGCACACCGCCGTTTGGTGAGACGCTCCTGCATGCCGTCCTCGGTCGCATGCTGTCCCTCAGGCTCTTGCCAAAACGGCGCGGGTGAGAAAGCAATGCCGCCGCATCAAAAGCCGGCGATATAAACCATGCCGTCGCAGACGGCGGCAAAGCCGCAACAGGAAGGCATGGACGCGGATGTGGCATTGGAGCCGCAAGCTCCGCAATCGACTATAGCTCATAGTCTGCATGGCAACGGACCTTTGCCAACGGGTCCAACCGCACCGAGGGACAACACTGAACACTCTCCAACGGGTGCAGCAGCATCCACTGCACAGGCACCTTTGAACACAGACACACGCCTGAAAAGTTATAGCATGAGGGAACGGGCCGAGATGTTAAACAAGGTACCTATGGAAATCCCAGGGGATGGCTGGTGTCTCATGCATGCCGTCAGCTGGTACTTCGAACGGCATGAAGGCCACGAACCGGTGTGGAGTGTAAAGAAAGCGGCAGAAACCTACGTGCAAGCGTTAGAATGGCTAATTGCTCACCTCTAAGATCAGTTAAGGCAAAAATTGACTAATAGTCAAATTTCAATTTTAAGGCAAAAAATTAACTAATAGTTAATTTTGATAAAAATTGACTTAAGTTAATTTGCCTAAATTGCCTTAAGAAAAGCTTGTAAAAACCAACTGAAATCGAAGGATTGTTTATAAAAAAATAAAGAAAAACGATAAAGAAGAGACTTGCAGCTCTAACATGTCAATAGTCTTTGCACCATCAAAGAGTTATTATGGCTTCAGGTTTTGTAGCGTTTTGCAAGAAAATATGCTCACACATGTGCTGTTCCTCCTACATGTGAAGCACTTACTTCTTTCTGACTGCAGTAAGTTTCTCATTATTATTGTCCTTTGCTTGGGCTTTGGCTTTGCCATCTTTGAAATGAGATCACACAAAAGTTGCTTGGGCAAGTGGTGAGCTTTCTGTTGAGACCTCTGGGATGTGACTTAAATGACTCAAATGCTACCTAGTCTTACCCCTGCAATGTTATTTAGACACCTGAGATGTTACCTAGATTTTAGTTGTTTTGGTGTTGTCACCTGTCTTTCCCAGCCTTGTTTCCTTATCCCTTCACATCCACCACATGATGATAAAACAAGCTCTAAGCTCACATTAAGATTCTCATCTTATTTGGTCTTATCTTCCTATCATCAAGCTCAGGTAAGACAAAATCCAACCTTTAAGGTAATAATAGACAAATTTCTGACTATTAGGTAGAAATTTAATAGCCTTATAACAATTCCAAGTTAAGTGAATTCTGAAACAACCTCGGAATTACTTTTTTTTTAATGTTTTTTTCTTGTCTCAGTAACATTTTTTGTTTAGGTCACATGTTTTTTTGGAGTGTGTG
Organism: Cladocopium goreaui; assembly: GCA_947184155.2. Classification (NCBI taxonomy): domain Eukaryota; class Dinophyceae; order Suessiales; family Symbiodiniaceae; genus Cladocopium; species Cladocopium goreaui. The sequence continues at coordinate 143,623 of CAMXCT020000418.1, forward strand.
TTGGGTGGGATTCTGAGTCAGTGTTCTTTTTGATATGTGACAAGCATATTTGGAGCAGAATTCTTGGTCAGGTTGACAGCTGCTCAATGGGAAAGTGTGTTTATTTCTTGGCAGGCACATGCAAGCACGCCAGCATTCTTGCAGAAGATTACCTGCAGAAACACAAGGTACGGTATTTCATGAATATTTTGAAGTTTCAGGTTAAGGTACATTGTAAAGCTGCATGGGTCTGCTGCAACATCTTGTAAGTTATTGAAATATTTCAATAAAGTTACTAAGATATTCCGACATGGCTCCATTGAAATTTAAGCCCCATGGAATACTATTTCAATTGGGTTCCAGTGCCAATAAGAAACCCAAAAATTTCAAGCCTTATCCAGCGAAATGTGAATGGTCAGAGGAGAAGGAAAAAAGGGGAGAGGGAGGGGAGAAGTGAGAAGAGAAGAAGAGGAAAGAGAAAGAACAAAGAGAAAAAGGAAAGAGGAAAGAGACAAGAGCAAAGTGTGCAGAGAAGAGAAGAGCAGAGAAGAAAGAAAAACTCAAACAAAAAGGGGCAAAGGAAAGAGGAGAGAGAAACTAGCAGAGGGAAGAGAGGAGACAGAGGAGGAAGAGAGTGTATTTTTTGGCCCATTGTTGGGAATTCTTTTTCCCCTTTTACTTGGCAGTCCGTTTAGTTTGGCCCAAAATTAGGATTGATTTTTTCTTACCCTTTACTTGGGCCTCAGAAAAAATTGGCCCATGGCTGGCAGTCCATTATCTTTTTTCTCTTATACTTGGGTCTTCAGCAATGTCGGCCCATAGTTGCGGTCAAATTTTGTGTTTCCTTTTACTTGGGCCTCCCATTTGTTGGCAAAACTGGAAGTCATTATTTTGCTTCCATGCCCTTGGGCCTTCCATTTTAAGCCTGCAACATTCACAAAATCATATGGTTATGCCTTGGTTTTATTTACTATCCTGGGCTAACCTTTGCTCAATGGGCTACAAACAAATATTTTTAATGTAAAATATTGAGCTGGGTGCATGGGTTGGAAGCTGCCATGGTGGCATTTTCCATTCACATGTTGAAAACACATGGGCACTGTTTGGTTTGGAAAATAATGCTGTGGCTACCGAATAATACATTGTATTTAAAAAAATGGTCACATATTGTTGTAATCACATGTGTTGCCTACTAATGCCATATGATGGCATCCTACTGGGCTTGAATCCTACTGAATTGCAACAAGGACAAACCATGATCATGTTTTTTTGCTTTCTGCATCATGACGCACTTGGTTTCATAGTGTTGCTGCCTTCCTTAAGACAAAAACCTGCAAAATTCACATAATCATCTGTTACATGTTTATGTATGGGTTTTATTATCTACCCAGTGCTGACCTTTGATCAAAGGGTTAGAAAACATAAATATATTTTTTTTTGAAAAAATGAGTTGGGTGCTTGGGTTGGAAGCTGCCATTGTGCATTTTCCACTCACATGTTGGAAATTCATGTTACTTTTTGGTTTGGAAAATAATGTTGTGGTAACCAAATAATATATATATATATATATATTGTATTTAAAAAACCTGGACACATACTGTTGTAATCCATTTGTTGCCCACTAATACCAAATGGTTTTCACAAAAAAACAATAAACCACATGAAAAAACATGTAAAAAAACATGTTTAATGCGTTAAAAAAACAAAAACAAAGCTTGGGGTGCAAGTTTGGTGCAAGTTTGTTGCAAACTTGCACCCCTGGTGTGCAACTTTGATGCTAGTTTGATGCCACTTTGGTGCAACTTTGATGCTAGTTTGATGCCACTTTGATGCTAGTTTGATGCTAGTTTGATGCCACTTTGGTGCCAGTTTCATAAGCTACTATGCTAGCTATTAGTTTTAAATTACTTTCAATATACTATATCAAACTAACATCAAAGTAGCATCAAACTAGCATCAAACTAGCATCAAAGTGGCATCAAACTAGCATCAAACTAGCATCAAAGTGGCATCAAACTAGCATCAAAGTTGCACACCAGGGGTGCAAGTTTGCAGCAAACTTGCACCAAACTTGCACCTGCTGATTCATTTAAAAAAAACATGAAAAATCATGAAAAAACACAAAAGACAAACAATAAATAAATAAAAAATGTTGAACATTGACATCATGATGATATTTTTCATGAGAAAAAATCATTTGTCCAAACATTCAGAACCCAAAGTTACCATGTTTTGCAAAACTTTGACTCCACAGAGGTGGAACTATAGTAACTTCATAAGTGATATTGCTCTCATCTGAAGCTCTCCAGGTGTTACTTTGTAAACTGGAATGTTACTAACCTTCACAGGTGGAACTATAGTAACTAGCACCTGTTGATCAAAATTTTGATGAAAAATCCATGAACGATCCATGAAATTTCATGAAAAATCTTTGAAATATCCATAATAAATCATGAAAGATCCATAAAAAATCATGAAACAATATATAAACAATATAATAAAAACGAAGTCAAAGAAAACACAGAACTTGAATGCCATCTATGGGCCAAAAATATTGGAGGCCCAAGTAAAGGGATGAAATAACTGCACTCCCGACTTTGGTCAAGGGCCAAGGAAATGGAACCAAAAGAAATGACTGGCAACTATAGTGGGACAAATTTTTTGGAACCAAAGTAAAAGGGATGAAAAAACTTCACTCCTGATTTTGGGCCAGAAAAATTGGGAGGCCTAAGGAAGTGGAACTAAAAAATTGACTGGCAACTATGGGCCAAAATTTTTGGAGGCCCAAGTAAAAGGGATGAAAAAACTTCACTCCTGATTTTGGGCCAGAAAAATTGGGAGGCCGAAGGAAGTGGAACTAAAAAATTGACTGGCAACTATGGGCCAAAATTTTTGGAGGCCCAAGTAAAAGGGATGAAAAAACTTCACTCCTGATTTTGGGCCAGAAAAATTGGGAGGCCGAAGGAAGTGGAACTAAAAAATTGACTGGCAACTATGGGCCAAATTTTTTGGAGGCCCAAGTAAAAGGGGCCCAAAACCTTCACTCCCGACTTTGGGCAAGAGAAATGGGAGGCCTAAGTAAATGGAACCAAAAAAATTGACTGGCAACTATGGGCCAAAATGTTTTGAGGCCCGAGTAAAAGGGATGAAAAATAATTCCCAACTTTGGGGAAAATTCCCAACTATGGGCCAAAAAATGACTCTCTTGCCTCTCTTCTCTTTTTTCTTTTCTCTTTCCTCTTTCCCTTTTTTGTTTTAATTCTTCTCTCTTTTTCTTCTCTTCTCTTCTCTTTACATTGTGTTTTTGTCTCTTTCCTTTATATTCTTGCTCCTGTCTCTTTCCTCCTCTGCTTCTTCTCACTTCTCTCTTCCCTCTTTTTCTTTTCCCTTTAAGCATTCACATTTTGCTGCCAAGGGCATCAAACTTTTAGGTTTTTTGTTGAATCAACACTGGAGCCCTATTGAGATAGTATTCCATGGGGCCCAAATTTCAACAGAGCCATATTGAAATATTTCAAGAACTTTCAAAATTCAATTGCTTCAATGACAGGCATGTTTAAATAAGTCTTATAGGTGTGAGCCCGCCCTCTCAGGTATACCAAGGATGCTGCGCAACTTGCCTTTGTGATGTAGCATGGGCAAGTTGCGCAGCATCCTTGGTATACCTGAGAAGGCAGTGATCCTTGAGCAAATTGTGAAGAAAAGAGAAATTCATGTGGTGGAGGTAAAGGAAGGCTGGGAACACAGGGAACAGCAGAAAGGGTGGCAGAACATGAATACCACATGTCTAAGTAACAATTGAGTTGTCTAACTCACATTCCAAAAAATGAAAATAAGTAACATTGCAGTCAGCTAAGTAACGTGCAAGGTCTCTACAAAGATTGATTAACTGTATTGATTCTCTGCCTTTTCCAAAAAAATGAATTTTACTGTGTTTTCATCGTTTTTTTGATGCTGTTCATACAAATAAACTTAAGGTTATTTATCTTAAAGCTACCTAATAGTTAGATTTTTACTGCAGAACTGAAAGCTAACTATTAGGTAGAATTTTGTTGCTTAGAGGAGGAATATCTTCCACCACAAGATATCATGATTCTTATCTTAGGCAGTTCTTTCACATTTTCTAGTGGGGCCAGAGCTACATGAACTCACAAATCAGTCAAACAACATGACAACACAATGGATCCCAAGAGAGATTCTTTTCTCCAGCATGCATGAAACAATGACCAAAATGTCTGCAATCAAGAAAAAATGCACGTGTTACAACAAAACAAATGTTTCTTTAGCTGGCAAAACATAAAAATATTTCAAACAACATCAAACAACAAATGAATGTTATTTAAATTTAGCCAAAAAAATACATGTTATTTAGGCTTTAAACAAATAACTTAAGTTAATTTAACCAATTTGACTTAAGTCAAATTTTGGATTTGACTTACCTCAGGCTTGCAATAAGGCAATTTTATTTTTAACTATTAATCATTTTTTTGTAATTGCCTAACAGGCAATTTTTTGCCTTAACTGATCTTAGAGGTCAATTCGATGGCCCCAATGCAGCTGATATCGAGATTGCCTGCATGCCGGAACATCCAGCCGAGCTACAACTCCACCGAAGGTTCCTAGAATGCCGTGGAATCGCGTTACCGGTTGAGATGCCAGAAGGCTTGACAGTGCTCTGGAGCAAATTGACGGCAGTAATGGAAGTGCCGAACATGCTCGATACCATCCATCATGGCACCAGTGTTGACATCTGGGCACTCACCAAAGTGTTTGGCTTCCCAGTGCTCGTCTGGAGTACAGACGGGGATGCGAACTACTGGATTGCATCCATGGAACAAGTCACGGAAACGGAAGCTTTGCGGCTGGCCGACCAACATCCGCAGGCTCTGCAGGTTCTGCACCAACCCATGGGTCACACCGGACATTATAGCTTGCTTTTGGGGCCGCGGCCAGACACGCCGTTGTGGCAACCAACACCGTGGTTGCAGATGTGGCACAGGGAGGGGGCGCGAGCCTTGCAACAGCATTTGGGTATGTTCCGCGTGCAATCTCGCGGGTCGAGCTGGCAGGGCAACCCAACCTGCCGACTGCGTCGCCTGCAACCGCAGAAGCTGCGTCCGAGCCGGGCAATCCGACTGCACCCAACCAAGACCCGTGGCCCGCACCAGCCACGCCACCTTGCAGCAGCGGGTCAGAAGTGGGCTTTGCTGACACGGAAAGTGTCGTGTCGTGGAATTCGCACCAGTCAAGTGAAGGCTCTATCCAGCCTTGCGCTGGAACCAGAGCGTGCATGGTGCACGCTGGAAGATCAACACTTGGAGCAAATTCAGACCATCAGCCGACAGTTTTGTGCCAAACCTTTGCTGCCACCATCCGTGCCACACGTTCCGGTAGAGTTAGCCGACAGCATGTCCGGTGTCCCGTATCCAGCCTGCCACTGTGCCTTTGCAGGTTGCACGTGGTGCAGCGACGCACAGCCGTGCGTAGACGCATTGCTCTCGAAAGATCGGTGGATTGTGCAGGGAGTCACTTGGCACTGCAGCAGCGGAACCTGCTGCAACGACACCGCTGCCTGTCTGTGGGCTCATTTGCACAGCCAGCATGCACTCGCCTTTCAGCACCGGCCCGGAGATCTTGTAAGTTCTTATATCGCAGCTTTGAAAGCAGTCGAAGAACAATCGGTCCCAGCCGTTGGATGGAGTGTAGATCGTCGCACCTTGCGACGCTTGCAGGCCGAAAGACAAGAAGAGCAGGCCGTTGCTCTCATTTGTGCTTGCTGTGCCGCCGTCCTCCCAAGTGGACCTCGAAGCGACATTGGATACTTGAGCGTGCAAGAGATCTTCGAAACTTTGACGCCGGAGAGCTTCCAACAAAATTGGGATTTGAAACAATATAATAGGACGTCCTATGGCCTGCATGCTTCAGTTCAAAAGCAACTCCACAGAGCCGAATGGCAGCGGACTTTGCCTCCGACATTAATTGTTTGAAGGGCAGTCTATCCTGTGCTGCCCCAAAGATCTTCGTTGCGGCGCATGCCCAGCCACTGGTATGCAGCTGTGCCGCCAGTGCGAGCTGCCACTATGCCGGTCCTGTTGGAAACGAATGCGGCAAGTGCAGTTCTGTGGCATTCCTTCGGCCCTCAGCAACGACAACTTTTATGGCTATCCGGCCGGGCTCCTTTACCAACATCGGGTATACGGTGGATAGAGATGGCGGCTGCTTCGCAATTGTGGACTTCCATGGTGAGCTTTTACCTTGAAGCAGACCGCGGGCACGTCTTGGAGGAGCCCGTGCATCGAGCCGAGCACCGTCTTGCCATCCGCGGCAACATCAGTGCCGTGAGCTTGCCGTGGGAGGACATATACGGCCACTTCGCACAGATGACACCCCAAGATCGCATCGCAACCTTGCCGCATGCGCTGCCTGCCTTGCGCGCAATGGTGAAAGTCACGGTGAAAGGCATGCGGCATGCTGAGCTATAGTGGACTGGGTAGCCGGTGCCCACCTTCGGCACCATGTCGTCGTTGCACTCTTGGACCATTTAGTTGATATAACATCCAATGTTTGCAACCTACGACGGCACGCCAGCCGAGCTGAAGCAACTTTTTCGCTCCAAAGTCCATCGGGAGTATGGCACAGAAGAAATTTGTCCGGTGACCATAGAAGAGCAAGCCGACCTAGCAGGCGCAGCACCCACACCAGCTCAGACGAAGAATGCAACCCCAGAACCCGCGGGCCTTCCACAATTTGGCGGAGAGGCCTTCTTGGGCAGCAGCCGACCACAAGTTCTATCCCCGGATTACACCAGCAACCAGGCAGGTGACACGACCACCCAAGAAGTGACGCGCCTTGCCCAGGTCACCCCCAAAGTCACCATCCAGACTGGCACGGAGTTTTGGGACCAATGGCAAAACCAGTACCTTGCATGGGCTTTTCCGTTCAGTTTGCCATCTCCCGTCGGCGGGCCGGACTTCCCAAACAAGGATCGCCCGCGACGCACAGCCGACGCAGCGGTGCTGGGGCCAATCCCACACCTGCGATCCTTAGCTCGGCGCGTCGAAAGCTCCATTCGAAATTCCTGGGATCTAGTTTCGGGCCTGCGTCGGTTGACTTTCAAATGGCATTCGGTCTGCCAAACCCCTTTGTGGCGCGCTTGGAAACCCAAGACCGATTTCATCCAAGGGACACCAGCGCATGAGTGGGTTGAAGCGGCCAAGGCCTTGTACCAAAAATTACAGAAGGCTAAGGGCAAGTACTTAACGGCCAGCAGGACGCTGAAGCCAATAAACTTCGATGCCCGCAAGCTGTGGTTCGCCGAAGGCCTCACCACGCCCGAAGCCCAGCTGCTGCGTGACATCCGGCACACGCAAATGACCTTGCCTGAAGTGGAGGTCCGGCGACGGATTGGCCGTTTCCTCTTCGGAGCACGGGTCGAACTCGGAGAACCCATCTTCACCTTATCTCCCACGACGCGGCACAATGCCTTGTGCTTACGACTCTCGCGGTACCGACAGCACGACCCGGGTGCGGGACCGCTTTCTGGAAAGCACGTGCCAAGCGTCTGGGAAGAGGCCGAGGCCGAGGTCATTGTGCCAGTCCCTGAGTACGAAGCGCGCCGGCAGACTTCCGTTCGAGATCCCTGGGCCGTCGACATAGCCTTCCAATGCATGGTTCGTTTTGTGTTTGCAGAGCTCCTCGGTATCCGCATGTGCTTTCGCTGCCCCAATTGCAGCTGTCGAGATGCCCTCGGACAACCGACACAACCCATGGGAGGCATCCTTGGCCTGGTGCTCGGATTTTGCGGAGCTATATAGGTATACCAGAAAAACAGTAACCCTCATTTTCACGCTAATGTGTATGTCGCCACGGTGTGGCAGCAGCCGCTGAAGGATCTACTTGGAGGCTCGGGGGTGGTTATAAGCACATAGGAGACATACTAGGTACATACGGCACTTACTATTGGGATACAGAGCTTACAGTATGTCACTTAGCGGACTTACTGGGACAGCACTTAGCGCACTTACGTAAGTGGCTTACAGCACTTACCTATATAAGTCCGCGAGCGCTTTTGTGTTTCCGCAAAACTCAATTTGGATTTTTGTGTTTCCACGAAAACTTGCAACGGAATTTTGTGTTTCCACCAAAACCCCATTCAGAATTTATGTGTTTCCACCAAATGTGAAACGGGATTTTGTGTTTCCACAATTTTTTGTAAGTGCACTTAGCCTAGATACGTAAGTAGCGTAAATCCTTTACAGGACTTAGGCCACTTAGGGCTTAAGCTGCCTATCTCACTTAGCCCACATAGGCTAAGTGGTTAGCCAAGTGCCATAAGTCGCGTAATCATTTATGGAACATAATATATAGTTAGCCCAAAACTGTAACTACTTACGTAAGTGACTTAGAGACAGCGCCCCGCTTAGCACCACTTACAAGGTAACTTAGCACCACTTATAAGGTAGGTTACAGCACTTAGTAAGTAGGTTATATAAGTGCTCTAACCTTGCTATGTACTTATAACCGCCCCCGGCCCTCCAAGTAGCCAAAAAAATACAAGCTAAGGCCGTTACCTTGGAGGAACTGTTTCGGTACCAAGCCTGGCTGCACAATGAGAGCCACTTCAACCTCGAACAGCATGAAGCCTTATTTCCAGCGTTGGAGAAACAGTGGATGCAAAACTTCCCTGGGACGGAGCATGACAAGTTATGCCTTTGGCCAGCTTTCGTTGCCGCAGACACCGCGCCATCGCCGTGGCTGCCACAAGTTGCCGACGGCGGGCCGCTCCGCGTAGAGCGTTGCTCAGCGCCGGCACCGACCGCGGCAGAGCGTTGCTCGGCTGACCCGCAACACGAGAGTCTCCAGACTGAAGCCACTCGATATCGGCAGCTCTATCAGACGGCCGTGCAAGTGAAGCTCTCGCACCAGCAGCATCACATGCACACTTGGGATGCAAAACATAAATGTTATGTGCCTTTGCCAGCCTGTCAAAAAAAGGACGCACCCAACAAATGCAAGCACGGCTTCCCGAAAACGGTCTGTGACGTGGCTCGCGTCGTTTGCCGCGGCAACGCCCGCAAGTTTCGCCAAAGCACCGCGGGACGACGCCATGCACTTGGGTGTGTTCTCAATCCACGAGACAACCAGTGGCTCTCCGGCCATGCATGCCTTTGCCCTCATGTTCATGGGAAACAGCCACACCGGCGTCAATTTCCGAGTGCCACTGTTGCCTGAAACACACGATCCAGCGTGTGGCCGCAATTGCCTGGAAACCAACACGCTGAAACGCTTGCAACGGCTCATGCAACATGCTGCAAAAAAAGCAACGCAATATTTCACCGGATATTTGCAAAAACCCCAACCATTGGGTCGGAAGGAATTACAGCAGGCCGCCAAGCACCTGTCATACCTCGACATTACCCCTGCCAAAGGCGCGGAAGCCAAGCACTATCGAAAAGTGTTGCATCGAGTTTGTGGTGACTTGGAATTTCGCTGCTCCGCCCGCCCCCTGACGGAAGAAGTCATGTTGGCCAGTTTCTGGGACGGCGACGACCCCACCTCAGCAGAGTGTACTCGCTCCTTTGCCGTCGTTCCCTTTGTCGGCAGTGCCTGGTTAGCTCAGTACGACAAGGCAACCGAAGTGCGGCATTGCGTGAAGCCAATCCATCACCGGCAAGCCCAACTGAAAGGCAGCGACCTTTATGGCTGGCGGGGTCAAGATCCTCGGCTCCGATATCTCAGCCCTTGGGAATTCACCGCGCTGTGGGAGGTGCAACGGCTGCAGCCACCCTTGCAACAAGCATCTGACTTAAGTGAATGGCTCCCAGGATGCGGCGCAGGCCTGGAGCCGGAAGACGGGTGGCAATTTGGGCGCGATTATGTTAAGTTGCTAAGTCGTTAGCTGCAGGGCCCAACATGTGTTTTGACTCAGTGCCCGAGGGTCTAGGATGCAACAAGTGTTTTGAAACTTGCCGACTAGGAATAAAACACATGTTTGGGAAATCCTTGGAAATCCAGTAAATCCAGCGGGTGTCAATGTACACGTGCTCTTTTTTCCTACTTGTGCCACCCCTGGAGATTTGTCAGCAACAATTTCTCCGCAATTTTTCATTTAGTTTTAAAATTCCATCAAGTTTTTACCAAGGTTGTGACATTTCATCAGGTTGTCACCAGGTTGTGAAAATTCACAAAGTTTTCATCAAGTTTTCACCAGGTTTTCACGAGGCTTTTTCAAAAAGTTTTCACCAGGCTGCACTAGGTGTTTAAACAGATTTCGACCGCTTTTTTGACCAGGTTTTCACCAAGTTCTCACCAGGTTTTGAAAATTCACCAGGTTTTCACCAAGTTTTCACCAAGTTTTCACCGAGTTTTCACCAGGTTTTCACCAAGTCTTCACCAGGTTTTCACCAGGTTTTCACCAGGTTTTCACCAGGTTTTCACCAAGTTTTCACCAGGTTTTGAAAATTCACCAGGTTTTCACCAAGTTTTCACCGAGTTTTCACCAGGTTTTCACCAAGTTTTCACCAGGTTTTCACCAAGTTTTCACCTGGTTTTGAAAATTCATCAGGTTTTCACCAGGTTTTGAAAATTCACCAAGTTTTCACCAGGTTTTCACCAAGTTTTCACCTGGTTTTGAAGATTCATCAGGTTTTCAACAAGTTTTGAAAATTCACCAAGTTTTCACCAGGTTTTCACCAGGTTTTGGTCCAATGAGATTTTCGATCCATTTTCACCATGAAAACACATAATTTTCACCAAAAAGTAGGCTCAAAACACTTCTTGTGGTGAATTTGGAACCTGTAAAACACTTCTTCGTGTTCACAACAAAGAAATCACCAGGTTTTCACCAAGTTTTGAAAATTCACCAGGTTTTCACCAAGTTTTGAAAATTCACCAGGTTTTCACCAAGTTTTGAACATTCACCAGGTTTTCACCAGGTCTGGAAATTTCACCAGGTTTTCACCAACTTTTGAAAATTCACCTGGTTTTCACGCAGTACCTACCTATCTCCAAAGTTCATCGGATGTTCGTCAGTTATTTTACAGTCAGCCCGGTGTTCATTAAAATATGAATTTTGAAATGTCACCAGGTTTGCGCAAGGAGCAAAAAGACCAAGCGAGCGTCAAAAATGATAACATGTGGACCTGGATGTGCTTCCAAAATATCATATCATATCAATATCAAATCCCATTGAGATGCTTATACTTATACTGACAATCTCAGCTTTTCGTGTCCAACCAAAAATATCTAATTAGTTATTGTACGGTGGAACTTCCTGATACCACATGGTATTCACATGTATTTGCAAATCATATTGAGGTCAGTAAAGTCAGCTGCCTTCAGTGGCATGTATCCAGCATTGAACTAAACATGCAGCTGAGGGATATCTTAAACCATCTTAAACCCACTGCAGAGGCTGCAGCATCAACAAGTGTTTTTGTTCACCTAATTTTGGGCCAAAACACTTATATGTGTTTTACGACTCTTGGAGCACTCCCAAAACACTTCTTTGGTTTTGATATACCGTCTCGGTCTGGACAAACCCAACTTAGCAACTTAACACGCGATTACAGGTGGAAGCAACCCATCCTAACCGATAGCACCAAACATATTATCCCCTTGCCACACCGCGCCAGCATCGCCGCAGGAGCAGATCACTACTTTGTCCGCCGGGCCGCACCCTTAGTGCCGTACCCAACGGCCTGCTCACTACCTAAAGTTGACATGAGTCCAGACCAGCAAGCCCGGCTGCTGAATATCTATCTCCGCCCATGGACGTTGGCCTGTGACGAAGCCACGTTGCATGTCCCACACATTCAGGCATTGGACATGCCGATAAGTGAGCGCCAAAAAAAATCTTCCCACCGGTGCGTCGGCAAAACGTCCGTGGGGCACCGCAGCCACAACGCAGCATGGAAAGACTATATATATTAGCCAGCACATCGTGTCTGCCAATGCCGCCAGCACCATTTCCAATTTCTTGGCTGCCATAGAGTGTTCGCCGGACGACGTCGAGGAAGCACACGTCGAGGCAGGCACGAAGCCGGACAGGGAAGTCGAGACAAGTTGGGTTGACATGACGACCGTGCAACGCCTGACTGCCGGAGAAGGGTTCCAATACTCGAAACGGTCGGCCCAGACCGTCCAAAGTCTTGTGCACGACTGGACAACCCCGCAGACAAGCACCAACCACCAAGGGACGCAGCAGTTTTCGACCGGTCTGCCAGACCCCAGCCCAGCACCAGCAACCGGGGCAGCTGGCACAGATCCATTCGCCCAACAAACGCAACCGCCACGCCCGGTGGCAATGAACTATACGGAACTTTCCGGTTGGACGCGGCCCGGACGTGGTTGCAAGCTTTGAACCAGCCTGGGTTGACACCAGCCCCCAACCAACAACAAAAACAAGTTCTCACAGCTGTGGTGGAGAGGTGCCACGCAGAAGCTGTCGAGGAAAGGGCAGACAAGCAGACTCGGTCGGAACCTTTTCGAGCCATCTTGCATGGAGTGCCGGGCGCAGGAAAATCACAAACCTTGCATTGGCTTCGCACGTTTTTCGAAACGGTATGTGATTGGCAGCACTTGCATGAGTTTACCTTCGTAGCCCTGCAGAACACGCAAGCGGCCCTCATAGATGGGATCACCATTCACTCCTTTGCGGACATCCGCGTGCAAGGCAAGAAGCAGAAAAAGGAAACGGCCTTTGGACCAGACCACTTCGTCAAGTACCAACATCTACGGTGGCTTGTCATCGACGAATGCAGCACTTCAGCCCTGGAAGTTCTGGCCGTGTTGGAAAAACGCTTGCAGGAAGCAGTCCGTGCGAAGCATTCGTGGAAATGCCGCACCACCGGCACGCCCCGACCCTTTGCCGGCATCAACATTCTGCTGGCCGGCGACTGCTGGCAATTCCCTGCCGTGAAAGCCACGTCCATCTTCCATAACCCCTTCAAGCACGGACAAAGTGTGCAAGTAGCAAACCTGCAGAAAGTGTTGTGGACGCATGATAGAGCTAACATCCAACACCTGTTCGAACTCACCCAAGAACATCGTTGTGTCGATCCTTGGTTAAGTGCCATTCTCCATGCCGCCCGACATGGGGCTGTAACTCAAGAGCAGTGGGCGTTCCTTCACGGCTTCCCGACCTTGCACGCCGGCTCGTGGGACCCACACACTACTTCGCCACCCCCCTTTAGGTAAAGTTAGGTAACAGCCATAACCCACTTAGAGCACTTATAACTAGATATAAAAAATAACTTGAGTCTACTTGAGTTAACTTGAGTTAACTTGAGTTATGTTTGTGACCCGAACTTGAGCATCTAGAGGCAAGCAATTTCTACATGCCGCAGGTAGTTGACAGAGCAATCAAACAGTGTGCCCTGAAATGTTTTGCTTTTGAATTATTGGACTTGTATTGTTTCTTGTTTGTTTTTATTAGACAATATTAGTTTGCCTCAAGAATGAACATGTTACATTCAGTATAAAAACATGTTACAAATAATATTTTTCATAAATCCATAATCAACATGAAAATTCAATATTTTAACACATATTCAATGTTAGGTTTTTTATATTTTACATAATAAAAACGTATTTTGACATTTCATTTCTTTCTAAATGCATTATATTTTATTCAATATTATCAGATATAATATATAGTTTTTCATATTTCAATATTAGAAAATTTAAATCTATATTATTTTTATCTATCAATACATATTTTTTCAGAAGGGGACACCCTGGGAGTGCGGGTTTTCACTGCATTCTAGAACCACTGACACTGCACATGTGCCATGGTTCTCTCACTGCTTTGCAACCATTGACAATTTCTGTAATTTCTGTTTGGTTTTTCTGCAATGGCTAAACAAAACCAAAAACCAAAAACCAAGAAAACAAAAAAAACAAGAAACCAAAAAAACAAAACAGAAAAACACAAAAACAAAAAAATGACAAGACCCAACTCTCTGCCACTACTCCCCCCCTTGGGGTGTGCAGTCTTGTTTTTTTGGGGGGTTTCTTGGTTTTTTGGTTTCTTATTTTCTAGTTCGTTGTTGTGTTTTTTTCTGCAATGGCTAACAAGACCAAAAAACAAAAAACAACAAAAACAGAACAACACGAAACAAAAAAAAATACCAAGAAACAAAATGACAAGACCCAACTCTCTGCCACTACTCCCGCCCTTGGGGTGTGCAATCTTGTTTTTTTTTTGTTTTTTTTTATTTTTTGTTTTTTTGTTTCTGTTTTTTTTGTTTCTTGTTTTCTGGTCTATGTCGGTGTTATTTTGAAGGGCTAAGGAGCCAGATCTAACTCTTTGCCAGTTCTCCCACTTTAGGGGTTGCAAACTTGCTTTTGGTTGATTTTATTATTTGCTTTGTGCCTGTGGTAACCTCCAGCGAATTTCCCATACAGAATGGGTGGCCTTAAGGCCACTACAAAATGGGTTTTTATAGGTCATTTTGTGGTAAGGCCACCTTGTGAAAAGGTCCAAGGCCCACTTCAACTTTGGCAGGCAAGGCATTTTGTAGAAAAATTACGTTCAAATGAGGGTTGGAAGATAGAAACTAGTTAAAAAAGGGCCTTGGAAATCCCAGGCACTTTGTAGTGAAATTACCGGGTCCCATGGCGGATTCTTCAAGATTGGAACCCCTGCATTTTGTAGTGAATGCATTGCGTTTCTGGGAAGCATGTAACATGTTGTGATTTTGCTAAAGTATTCCACTTGTATATAATTCAATTTTTGAAATACAGACAAACCCAAGTATCACCGATTTGCCAGGTTTTTGTTTCTCTATCTCACTCTCTTCTCGCTCTTTTGTGTGTGGCGAGTATATGTTTTAAACGCGCATGTTTGATCATTTGCTGTATAGCCACCCCAACACACCCCTACAAAATCTTCTGCCAGAACATCTACAATATGGACTGGCGTGTTGTTGTTTACCTTCCTACACTGCATGTGTTTCACTGCATCTGTTTCAATGTATGCTTTTTGCACATCTGTACTGACAGATCTTGCTGCTGTCAGTTGGAAATGGCACAGCTCAGGCTGCCTCTGGCTGTATTTGGCTAAGTTTCTAGTGCATGGATTCTGCATAGGATTTGGAGAAGTTTCTGACATGTTCTGATTGGATTCTGGAAGATTTGGTGAAGTTTCTGCAAGATTCTGCATAGGAATTGGAGAAGTTTCTGAGATTTTCTGCCTGGATTCTGGAAAGATTTGGTGAGGTTTCTGATAGATTCTGGATAGGAATTGGAGAAGTTTCTCAGATGAATAGCTGTTCTGGCTTCAATCTGCTTATTGTACCTGTATCTGTCTACCAGCCATGCCACTGGGGCTTGGCCATTGCAGTAGCAGGAGGGGTCAGCATAAATCAACGTCAGCCTATAAGCCTCTAAGCCTCTAACCAGCCTATAAGCCTCTAAGCCCCTAAGAAAAGAGATCAAGCAGAAAGCCTCTAAGCCTCTATGCCTCTAAGCGCCAAAGTGATGAATACAAACGAATATCGAAGAACCAGCCTCTAAGCCTCTAACCAGCGCCCAAGCGCATAAGCGCCTAAGCGTCTAACCAGCGCATAAGCGTCTAACCAGCGCCCAGCTAGCGCATAAGCGCCTAAGCGCCTAACCAGGCCTAAGCGCCTATCCAGCGCCTATCCAGCGCATAAGCGCCTAAGCGCCTAACCAGCGCCTAAGCGCCTAACCAGCGCCTACCCAGCGCCTAAGCGCCTACCCAGCGCCTAAGCGCCTAAGCGCCTAACCAGCGCATAAGCGCCTAAGCGCCTAACCAGCGCATAAGCGCCTAACCAGCGCCTAAGCGCATAAGCGCATAAGCGCCTAAGCGCCTAAGCGCCAAGCGCACAAGCGCCTAACCAGCGCATAAGCGCCTAACCAGCGCATAAGCGCCTAAGCAGCTAAGCACCTAATCAGCGCCTAAGCGGCTAAGCGTCTAACCAGCGCCTAATCAGCTCTAATAAGCTCCTAATTCATTCGAACCTTAGAGGCTTTGATGCTCAGAGGCTTAGAGACTTAGAGGCTCCTACAAAGACGTGTGCGCGTGACTTGGCTATACTGAACACCAAAAGACAACTCTTCCAACTTCTTCCTCAGCATGTCCCAAGTCTTCTGCACACGATCCGCATCGCTGTCGCTCTCAGCAGGCTCGTGCTGCGCATGCACCTGCGCCGCCAACTGCAAAGACAAGCGCGTCGAAATCTAGCAAGCAGTTTTTCTCGATTTTCTTCCAAATCTCCTGCTTGACCTCCTGCACTTCCAACCCGACGGGTTCCGCGCCTTCTTCTGTGTTCGAAAATTGCTCCAATTTTTTTCTCTTGACAAAACCAAGATACCCTTCAGATGTCAAACCTCCTGGACGCAGAGCCACAGAACCGCCTTCGTCAACTGGACGGCAAAGACGATCCAAAGTTCCAAGCGAAGCCGCGAGATGAGAAAAGGCACTCGGCTTCCTATGTGGATCCTTGTTGCACCGCCTGATCAGCAGCATCTTCATATCCCCCATGCCGCGGGAATGTCCCGGACGAACTGAGGACCATTTTGAAACAGGTTACCCACGTGTCCCCGCAAAAAAAAGGAGATCCCGGGACTACGCCCTCATCGTTTCTCCGGGGCCGTTTGCGACTACGGCAACGAAAAGTCCTCCTTCGTGTTCTTCTTTGAGTCAGCCATCAACTGAGCTTTGGGACTATGCTTGGGCCGTGGCAGCCAAGATGCGAAACAAACTCATTCATGCTTTGAATGGAAATGGAGGTGGTGGCGCTAGGACCACCAAGAGAAAGAGCGTGCCAGTGCCGGGGTGCATTTGAATGACAACATGTTTTCACAAGTTTTGCAGTTGCTCTCTTTGTTGCAATCGCTTTTGTCGCAGTTTGGTCAGTGCAAACTGAGTGGTGGCAAGAATCAGAGCATTGGAAGTTTGCTGTCAAGTTTTGTTCAGCAGGGGCTGATTGACAACAAGCCGAAGCAAAAGAAAAAGAAGAAACCCAAAGTCACCAAGCGTGGCAATTGGGCCAATAGGGGTGCCGCCTCCCAGCTCAAGGTGGCCGAGCAACCAGTTGGCACGCATCAGCCAAAACCGACACGTCACGACAATGTGGGCAAAGCAACGCCTGCTCAGAGCATTGCCAAGCCTAGTCAGCCCCGTTCTTTTGCCGAAGTCGTGCGTCAGCCCACGGCTTTCCAACCTGTTTGGCAGCTTAGATCTAGTGACTGGGAAGGCGAAGTCCTTTCCTTTGACGAGCTGGCTGCCAAGATGGGATCACCTGATAGCATCCGAGCTGTGACTCTAGTGAATTCTGATGAGGAACACGAAGAGTTGAAGGCTCTGATTGAAGGAGACAGCGTGAAAGATAGAGCCCTAAGCATCACAGTTGTGATGATGGCCAAAAAGGGTGATTTCGCCAAGCCTCATGGTGAAATCACCCAGGTTCCCGGCAAAGCACAAGGCAAAATCGCGCCACGTTGGGCGCATGTTGTGAGTGTTGGCGACAGTTGTCCTAAGCTGAAGAAGCAAGTGCGCAATGTTGATAGCAAGCCTCAAGTCCATGAGACAGTTGTGCTCCGGCTTTCTACTGAAGCGAGATACCATGCTGTTCAGCGCTGGAAGAATGTAGTTGACCACCCTGCAGCAGCAGCACACAAATGGATCCATACACATGTTCCGGCTGACAAGCAGCGGCAGATTAGGGAGATTTGGGGGTGGCAACTGGAATCCTGCAAGGGAGGTGGCAAGGCCTTAGTTTCAGCCCTTGTGCGGTTTCAACAGTGAGCACAATGTTGGCCCTGTCTGGAAAAGACGCTTGGTTTGTGGAACCGTTGCGATGGGACCAGCCTGAAGTGCCCAAATGTGACGTGCAATGAGCCAAAAGAAAGTCACAAGAACCTGGACCAGCGTATGCTGCACGCGTCCACGGCATGGCCGGAAATCTCGGCATTGCCCGAGGCATCAAGAGTAATGAGAGCAAGACCAGAACCAAACTGAGGACCTGGCGTGTGGCTGGTGTGCCCACTGCTTGGGGCCATGACCATGAGTGCCTCATACCTGAGTTGGAGGTGGCTGGTTTGTCCAACATTCAGCTCACGTCTCGCAAGTCGTATGGCAAGAAGGCCAGTTTGTTCTTCACTGCCGTCAGCGCACCCGAAGTTGACTACTTGGAGCTCCACTTTGATGGAGTCCATATTGTCGCCAATGCCTTTTATCCTGCAAGAGGCCAACGATCTGAGAAAATTTGTTTGAAGACAAGTGGTGCGTTGTCCTTCTCGCCTGAGTCCAGCCAGCCTGCTGGAACCGAAAGCACGAAGGCCAACAAGACACCTGAACGAACGTTCTACTCTGCTTCCCCTGTAAAGAAGAAGCAGAAGGCTGAACATGGACAGGCCGCAGAGCCAGCTGCCCCCAGTACCATTGCCGAAGAGGTAGCTCCTGCGGAGACTGAAGCCATGGACACAACTTCGCCAGCAAAGGCTGCCACGAAGCGTCCGCTCAATTCGCCGTCCAAGGAGCCCAAGTCGAGCCCTAGGAAAGCTTTGATGCGGTCTGTTCCTACAGGCATGCAACGCATCAGAAACGCAGGTGCAGGGGATTGTTTGTTTCTGAGCATAGCCCAGGGATTGAACTTTGACAAGCCCAAGCCGCACAGAAGTATTCGTGCTGCTGTAGTTACGCATCTCAAAAAACATTCTGAGAGATACAAACCATGGTGGGATGAGAAGACTCCTGATGAAGAACATTGTGCTTCCTGGGAGGAATATCTGAAGTTGGTTGGCAAGACAGGAGCCTATGCGGGCTGCCTTGAAATTGCTGCCGCGGCCGCCCATTTTGACAAGCAAATCTTTGTTTTCGGGCCGGCTATGATGCACTGTGAGGTGTACAATGACACCAGCGTCAATGGCTACATTTGTTTGTGGTATGACAGCAAGCATTATGAGCTTTTGCAAGGCAGTCTGCCCGAAGCTCTTCGTGCGGCTGCATGCAAGGGAGGGACCCTTGCAAGGAGGCCGGGGCGGGGTTGCTCACAGCAAAGCCTCCAGCTCAGCTGCCACCCGCACCTCGGCCTTGCCCAGCGTGTGCTCTGGTCGCACTCGCAAATCTGCGTTGCCAGCTGCTTTTGTTCCTCGCATCAGCAATGTTGCTATTGCGTCAAGCGCTGGCTCGGTGATTTCCCGAGCTGAAAGTCAACGTGTCAAAGATGTTCATGTTGACCCTGATGAGCTTCACACTGCTGATCCCAAGCGAAGTGTCCAAGCTGCCGCTTCTAGCAGCAAACCCAGCGCCAAACCTACCAAGAATGAAGCCAAAGATTGGATTTGCCCTGAATGCGGTTTCTGGACTGGCGCCAAAACAAACTGGGTTTGGATCCGCCGACAACATGTTCTCACTTGGCATGCTGACAAGAAAGATGAATACAATTTCCACCGCACTCCGGATTTGGTGCCATGGAACCCTGACACATGCCTGTGGAAATGTCCTTTGTGTCCTCAGGGTCTGTCAAACAAGGTCAGTGACAAAGACCTTCAGTGGCGTATGCGCATAGCACATGCCAAACGATGTCACCCCAGCGCCAATCGCAAGCAGTTTTTGTGTGCTGGCAACAAAGCGCGTCAAGCCAACGCACGCAAGGCCACTGTCGTCAAGACATCTGCTGGTATTGCCAGCAAGCTCGTCGCTCTCAAGGCTGGCGAGCAAGGAGATCATGACTGTGAGATCATGCACTTACTGTACGATGCCTGGACAACACCAAAGTTGTCCGACGAACCATGAACTACATTTTCTGCAAGAAGTGCAAAGGTTTGGCTGCCACGGCCAAGCGCCTGGCCAAGTTTCGATGCGATGGTGTACTCAAGGGAGGTCCAAAGCAAGAAAATTTTCTTCGTCGTTTGAATGCTTTCGCTCATGGCCTTCCCAAAGGATCGAACGACAAGAAGCAAATTCTTCAGGCAATTGCGAAACTGGCGCCTCCTCCCGAACATCATGTTCGAACATCATGTTCGACGGCCAAGCAGTCACTCCATTGTCAAACTCGACCTGCCTCTTCAGCCGCCTCGCCAGCTGACTTTCTGTGTTTCTTGCAGACGAGTCAATTTTGGGAAGGGTGCAATGATGAAAAAGCACCAGTGCAGTAATATGGCAGTTTGGAGCACTTCCAGGCTGCGGGTGTTAAAGCTGATCGAGAAAGCAGCAAAGAAAGCAAAAGGAAAACGTTTGACAGCGTTGAGTGAGCTCTCAGATGTGCTCACAGGGAAGGCGCAGCCGCCAAAGGCTAAATGATGAGCCAGCCGGCGGAGCAAACAGCAGGACAGCAGGTTCCTGCAAGGGGTTCTGTTTTGATCATAGCAACGCTTAACGTGTGCACCCTCAAAGGCCGCATGCCTGAAGTTTTGCAACTTGCCAGTAGCTATGCCTTAGATATCCTCTGCCTGCAAGAGGTCCGACTTACTGAAAACAACATGCTCGCTGTCGCTGCCATTCATACCGCCAAAAAGAGTGGGTGGCATTTTCTGCCTGGGCCATGTGCGCTTGATAGCGCCGGCATGCCAACTGCAGGTGTCGCTTTTTTGAGCAGATGGCCGCTTGACAAATTTATTTTTGACAGTTTGCCAGTTGAAATGCAATTCCAGCAAGGTAGATGGCTGACTGTGCGCGTGCATCGGCCTGGCGCGCGCCCTTTCTTTTGTACAAACGTTTACTTGCACGCCAGCGGCAAGACTGAGAAGCGATGTTTAGCCGAGAAGCTTTTTGAGGCCATTGCCACTAGAGGTGATGAAGTTTTGTTCATTGGTGACTGGAATTGCACGCCTGAGGAGCAACCAGTTAGCAATGTGCTCCGAAATGGGCAATTGCACTTAGCGGATGATATTGCCGGTGCCGAGGTTGCTGCCATCCCCACACGTGCAGGCGGCCGACACATTGATTTTGCCTTGTATTCTGTGGGTTTGGTGCCCTGTGCAAGAAGCCAGGCTAGAGGTTTGGCTGACCATGATTTGGTGATGTACGAATTTGCTGTTTCTGACATTGAACCATTCTTCCGTGTACAGCGTCCTTTGCGCCTTGCAGCTGAGTCTCCGGTAAAAGATGAGGTGTGGAGCCAATCCTTCCCGGATAAACAGTTTGAGGAAATGCTTAGTTGTTTCGACGTCCAACAAGCGTGGAACTTACTAAGTGATTGTGCGGAGTCAGTCTTGCAGCCTCAGCCCGGCCGCAAGCGTAGTAAAATTCCTTCACCTACCCAGTGCTGTTTGGCACCGACCAAAGTTGAACGCGTGCAAAGTGTTCTGGAAAGACGCGCTCGTCGAACTCTTAGGCGGCTATGTGAAATGCAGAAGCCTTGTTCTCCTTGGTGCCTCGTGCGCAAAATCCGTTGTGATCTTGTGTATTTGCAGAAGCATTTCCCTGAGCTTTCTGAGCTCCATGAGTTGGACCCATGCATGCAAGAAGCCTTGAAGCGATGCATTCAGCAGGAAGTTGCTGCTAGTCAAGAAGCCAGGTTGAAAGCTGGCGCAAGCGCATGAATGAAGATGAGGCCTCTCTTATTAGGTGGGTCAAAGGTGCTGACCAAAGTAGCTCTTTCGCTACCGACGATCCTCAAGTGCCAGTGCACCCGCAAAGCAAAGCAGATTTTTTTGCAGATTTTTGGAGCAAGATTTGGTGCCCGCCAAATGGGGTACCTATTCCCGACCTGACGCCTTTTCTTGACTGGGCTCCACCCGACGGATTTGCCTGCCCTGCTATTGACATCTCTGCTCAGAATTTGATTTGTCAAGCAAAGCGAGCCGTTGGTAAAGCGTCTGGGCCAGATGGATGGAGTGGGCACGAGTGGAGCCTCTTGCCTCACGGGTTCTTTGCAGCCTTAGCGCAACTATGGAATGCAGTTCTGCAGTGTGGCGCGCTCCCTGAGCAGTGGCATGTTGTCCGTTGTGTGCTCATTCCCAAAGAGGTTGGCCTTCGTCCAATCAGCATTGCTTCATTAGCTTGGAGAGTCGGTCTTGGAGTTGTTGCCCAACAGCTGTCGCCTTGGATTGATGCCTGGGGTCCGCAAGAGTTAGTGGGTGGCCTCAAAGCGCGATGTGCAGCTTCCGCACATGAGGATTTGCATGCTGCCCTGCAATGGCCGCGTCTTTTCGGTGCTAAGATCGACATTGCCAAGTGTTTTGATCATGTCACTGTTTCCCAAGCTTTGGATGTGTGGAGAAGGTTGGGTGCCCCAACATCAGTCCTCAAGGTTCTTCAAGCATTTTACCAGAACCAGCTCAAGACCATGGAGTGGCAAGGTTTCTCTGCCCGGCAAAACATTCGTTGCGCCAGAGGCCTTTTGCAAGGTTGTCCTTTAAGCTGCGCCCTGCTTGCCGGGCTTATGACTGTGTGGTACTGCAGGCGCATCAAGCATTGCGTTCCAGATGTTTGCGTGTCTGTTTTCATTGACGACAGAACTTTGTGGACCTCAGACCATAAGGAGCTACAACGTGCCTTGGAAGTGTCTGCCGAAGTTGAAGATGTGCTAGGCCTTCCTTTGAACCACAAGAAATGTGAGCTGTTTTGCAAAAATAGAGGCGCCCAGCTGGCCAGCCTCATGGCTTGGAACCAGGCTTCTGGTCGGCAGTGGAAAGTTTGCAAGCAGTTCAAGCTGCTAGGGATTCACTATTCCACAACCAAAGGACACGCCCCATTGGAACGGCAACTTGCTAGAAAGGTAACAGCTCGCCTTCAGCGTCTCAGACTGGCAACTCGGAACCAAAAGCATAAACGCAAATTGGTTCGCAGTTTGGTCTTGTCTTTGTTTGCTCACATCGGGCCATGGACAACTGTGCCCAAAAAGTTTTTGCACCAATGGCGCTTGGCCATTGAAAGCACAGTCGTAGGGTATGTGGCAACCGGCCGCTCGCGTTTTTTGGTGTGGGCTGGGCTGCTGGGACCACATCTGGATCCCGATTTTGCTCTTGATTCCAGGGTTTTGTGGCATGAACTTTGGAAGATTCGTCGTGCATTAACTTCTTGTGCTCAGATGTCAAACTTTTGTGATTTCATCGCCGAGGAGCATGTTTCTCCTGCTTCCAGGAGACTCGAGGATGTTTTGGCGAAGTGGGGGTGGAAACGGGTTTCTGTGACAAAGTTCCGCACACCCTTTGGCACTTTGGACTTAGCTTTTGACGGTGAGAATGCCATCAAGACAGCAATGAAATTAGCTTGGGAATATCAGCTTTGGCTCGCCGAGCCAAGAGCTGATGCAAATCACCAAGACGGCTTGTTTCCTACCTTTCAAGGTCACTCCAAACTGCTCAAAACTGTTTGTATCGGTGATCCCGAATTGTTTTCTGTCGCGCTGGGGGCAGGAAAAGATAGCCGCGTTTTGGCCAAACACTTTGAGCTGCGCAATGTTGTGTGCACGTGTGGTCGTGAGTGGCCGTCTCGTACACATGTAACATGGCACTGCCCAAACCATACAGTTGACCTGCCTGAAGTCGCTAGGCCCAGTACAGTGTCCGAAGAGCGCTTGCTCATTGACCGTGATCCAAGTTTCCTGCAGCCCCACGCAGGCTTGTGTGAGTTATTCTCCAGTGGTGAGACCTTCCCTGATGGCATTCTTTTGGTGGCTACTGATGGAAGCTCTCGCTCAGTTGGTCCTGTTCGGTGTGCAGCGTGGGCTGTTGCCACGCAAGAAGGCGTTCAAGCAGAACGCTCGACAGGTATGAATCAGCACATTTTTTCGGCTGAGAGTTTGGCTGTTTTGTGTGCCTTCGTTGCTGCCAACCGTGTGCAAAAGAAGCTTTTGCTACTTTGTGACAACCTGAATGTGGTCAGCAGACATGCTTCCTGGACGCCCTGTCGTCCTGGACATACTGCAGACATGTGGCGTCTCCTCAATCGTTTTGCTGATGAGAGAGCTCAGAAGTTGACTGACTTGTGCACACAAGAAATTCAACACTGGAAAGCTGATTTTGATGCTGCAATGGCCTGGTCCAAAGCAGCTCTTCTCAGACAATTTGCTGCTCTCAAGGGTCTGCGGGCCCGTATGGCAGCTCAGCAACCGGTTTCGGCTTGAATGTTTTGCTCCATGACTGGCCTCCAGGGCTGGATGGTTTTTGTTTTGTGCACCATTGCTCTTTCGTTCTGAAAGATCGGTTTGGAATATCAAGATGCCTTGTGGACATCATCTATGGCGAGTTATGACTTTGGTTTTGGCGCTTTGCGCCCGGAAAGCTGCCTCTAGCCACCTCCTGGCCTTCGTGGGGCCCAGGCTGTGTGCAGCATAGTAAAATTACACACACACATATACAAAGTAAAAATGCGAACAAGGTGTTGGATCGGGAACAAAATTTCTTCCTCGAAAATAATCAAGGCGTCTGTCTCTGGCAAGCTGTCTCCTGGGCCTGCATGATTGCAGCAGTCAACCGAAAAGGTTCCTTCGGCAGCTGTGCCTTGGCACGTTCCTTCGCCTCATGCAAACAGTTTTCAGAAATCGGTCGGCCGGGCTCCAGCCAATGCTTTTCAGGAGCTCGGCAAGAGTTGGCCTTCTGGAAAGCTGGGCTTTCAAGGCCACCGGGTAGGCGACTTTTGCTGCGGCCTGCTGCAATGCCAAACCAGCCTTCCTTGTAATAAGAACAATCTTGAAATTCCATCTCTAACATGTAAGCGTCCACTTCGTGAACGCGATGAAAAAAGGCATTATCCGGGATTCTGCATCCATGCTATTCCCATACAGATGCCTCAGGCTCTTGGGAAGCCTTGGGCGCGGCAGCTGATTCCCTAAAACTATCTCTTCCGCATGCAGCTTGGCAGCGTGAACAATCTTCACCGGCATTTGCTCCACCTTCTGCACCAGCGGCTCTAAGGCCGCTTTGACTTGTTCTTGGTCTGCCTGCGCTAACTGACCCCAATGCCGCCGAATACCAAATCGTAAATCTTCGTCTGTTTTCCTGTTGTGACCACTGAATAGCTGCTCCACGTTGCTGGCGCCAAGCATCTTCAAATCAGCCTCCCTGCGCTCAGAAACTTGTCAACAAGCTCTGTCTCAAAAACACAAATCGCATTTCCACCCTTCCACTTCTGCAAGCTGTTGTCCCGACAAGCGGTGTAAATATCTTTTCACAAATAAACGACAAAAACATGGTGCCGGGCATCTGAGGGGGCCCCCGCTGTTGTCACGTTTCAAACATCTTACAGGGGGGACCACAAAACGCTGAAAAACGAAACTTTAGCATCAGGAGCAATTTCATCATCATCATCATCATCATCATCATCATCTGCATGTTCTACGATCTGGAAGTGCATGAGAACGTACAGCGGCGTAGCATGACGTATGTGTGCAAGAGCATTAGAACGTACAGCGGCGTAGCATGACGTATGTGTGCAAGTGCATGAAGTATGTGTGCAAGTGCATGAGAACGTACAGCAGCGTCGCATGACGTATGTGTGCAAGTGCATGAGAACGTACAGCAGCATAGCATGACGTATGTGTGCAAGTGCATGAGAACGTACCGCAGCGTAGCATGACGTATGTGTGCAAGTGCATGAGAACGTACAGCAGCGTCGCATGACGTATGTGTGCAAGTGCATGAGAACGTACAGCAAATGACGCTATTATCCCACCCCACCCCACACCCCCCACCCCCCTCGTCTATGATGTTGTTTTTAGTGTAATGTCAGAAACTGACAACAGCGGGGGCCTCCTCAGATGCCCGGCACCAAAAACATGACATAGGAATGGGTTGCATGTCTTTGCTCCCGAAAGTGTCCACCAAAGCTTTCTTGTTTTGTGCTCTCAATTGCTCACTGTGTTCGGCAACAAATGCCGTGACCCTGGCAAAACTCCGCTCCAGCCGGGGCAAAAAAGCCACCGACGTGTCGCAAAGCACCAACTCCCAATCTCCCAACACATCGCTTTCTTCAACTGTCAGCAACTGAAAGTCACGAACAAAAAAGTTTTGGGCCCGCATCCACCCACTCTGCATAGCTATGTGCTTGATTGCTCATGACAACTTCCCGGAAGTTCTTCTTTTGCAGCTCCGCAATTTCATCTGCAAGCGTTGCAAAAAATTCTTGTACACAAACCAATGCTGCCGCACGACGCGCACTCGCTGCTTCACCATCTGCTGCGCTCACTTTGCATAGCTTTTCTTCCCACACGGCCATGGCTTCAATTTGCTCTGGTGCCAGTTCGTCACTGTAGCGTTCCAAAACTACCCGGGCAAAAGTCGACATCGGAAATTGTGAGTGAGCAAGCTGTAAGTTCTTAGCTCCTATTTTTTCACAGCTTCCCCTCGCAGCGTGAGAAGCGAATCAACACGCTTGCAGCATCTTTGGAGACGGGGCAGAAAAGCCACAGCCTCCACATCGCAAAGAATAAGTTCCCAATCTTCCAGCATGTCTCTTTGCTCAACTGTCAGCAAACGATAGTGACGGAAAAAAGTTTTTGGCTTGCATCCACTCTACGTAGCTCTTTGCCTGATTTCTCATGACCACATCCCTCAAGTTCTGCTTTTGCAGCTGCACAATTTCAGCTGCAAACTTTGCGAAAAATTCTTGCGCCCTCGCAAGTGCTTGCGCACAAGTCCGGCTAGCTCTTTGTTGGGCTTCTGCACCGATCCGACACACTTCGGCTTCCCACATCGCAATGCTTTCCTTGTGCTCTGGTGCATAGCGCTCCAATAAAAGCAAAATGAAAACGGCCATGGGATTGCTTTTCACCTCTCTGCTGCGTAGCACACCCCGGAAGGTTTTGGCTCCAAGCTGCGGAATGGTTGCAGCCTTTTGCAACAAAAAATGATGACCGCGGTCAAAGAAACTGTCCATGCAGGACAGAAAAGCATCCGGCATCCGCATCCAATCTCGACATGGCAGAAAGAACAAATTCCCAGTCCTCCAATAGCTCTGGCTGCTCTGCCGCCAATGTAGCAACCTTGCGGAATGTAGCCACCTTGCGGTGTCAAAAGTTTCTTGCTGCGTTCCACTCCTTGACCTGGCTGGCACGATTACTTTGGAGCAGCGATTCCAAAGTTGGTTTCTGCAACTGCACGAGCTCTTCGCAGTAAGTTGCTAGAAATGCTACGGTTTTGCTGAAACCATCCGCCATGGCACCGATCGTGCAGCTAGTGGTAGAGGACAGAAAAGACACACCATTGCCAGCTGACGAGCAAAATGACTACAGGTGGAGGACAGAAAAGTCACACCACTGCTAGCTGACTAACAAAATTGGCCACAGAATGAAAATTGTTTGGTTGACATGCATTGTCAATACGAATACCATACGATTCCTTGAGCACTCTAACATTGGCAAAAGAAATTGATAAATTAATGGTGAACCTCTGTTGGAACTGGCCATCCACATGCGTTGCGCTGGCTTCTACATAAACATCTGTTGCCTTGCATGTTCGATCTTTTCTTGTTTCGACTGTGATGCCATCAAAACCCATGAGCCAAGAAATGCGTCCGGATCAACCTTTTCCATACCCGTGTTTGGAATAGCTTCCACTGAGTAAGCGGTCAACTTGTTGATAGCTCCTTATTTATTTCAAAACTTGTGAGAAACAGGGTTTCGTGCTGCTTCCTCCACATCTCCCTTCCTTGATTGCTTGGTGACTTTCTCCTCTTTGCCTTCAGTTGTGCAACTCTGCATTCAAATTTAGCAAACCAACAATCCAAACAAGTGACAGAGGAACTTCAGTGCTGCAAACTTCGAAGTCATGTGCAGTTTTTCACAGTTGTTTGCTGGCGTGTTTTGGATTGTGGCGAGTTGATGCTTATACAACAACAGCTTGAGCATTTTTCTTGTGGTGCATTTCAATTTGTGAGGAAAATTTTACAGTGGAACTTCAGTGATTATCTTGTGCTTGTGACGCATTCTGGCTAGGGAGGGTGGTGGGACACCTCTTAAACAGGAGGTTGTTTCGCCGCCTCCCACCTCTCCCTGGCGAAACTTTCTTCAGCACAGTGCTTCTGGCCTGAACAGTCCAATTTATATGGCACATCTGTAACTTAGAATGTGGCTTTGGAAACCGCCGCCCCACCGGAGAAGCCAAAACTCACGTTTTGGGCACCTTCTACTTTTGAAATAATCTTCCCACCACGCTATGTGCGAACGGTTTGACACTTAGAATGATGCAAAAACATCATCAAAAAATTCTGCACCGGTCAATTTTTTTGATTTACTGATATTTAGAAGGTTTTCAACACTTAGAATGTGGTTTCTTCATGTTTCTCCGGGAACAATAGGGGAAAAACAGGGAAATAATAGGGAACAATAGGGGAAAAATAGGGAAATAATAGGGAACAACTAGGGAAATAATAGGAAAATCATAGGGAAATAATCTGGTTATATGCTTGTAATGCTGAAAGTGGTGACCCTTCACAGGTTTTGCCATCTTTCTGGTATACCACCATACCATACCATATCCTTATCCCAGGATCAATAATTACTATAAGTTTCCCCGTGTATTTCCCTAGTTGTTCCCTATTATATCTTGCAAAGACAGTTGGAACCACTTTTTTGGGCTGCAAAAATGTTGCAATTCAATTTGTATGTTTTTGCAGGTTTCATACATTTAGCATGACCGTCAAAAGGGTAGCAAGTGGATGAACAAAAAAGTGAGAATAATCTGGAAGGGTCATCATTTTTGGGTTTCGATAGTCGTTTTTTGGGAAAATGTCATCAAAAAACAGTGAAATCTAGAATTTTGGTGGGAAATCAAATTATGTGTATTTTTCGAAGGGTTTCAAACATTTAGCATGACAGTCGAAACAGAGTCATTCTAAGTGTCTAAGTTTATCGTTTTGGAAACCAGGGAGGCATATGGGACAATAATAGGGTAAAATAAGGAAATTATATATAGGGAAATAATAGGGCAAAAATTATATATAGGGAAATTATATATCAAGGACAAGATGCCATTCCTCTGGCGTCTGTGTGGCTGTGTCGTCAGCCACCTTGACGCCTTCCCCAACCAATCCCACGATCAGCAGGAACGCCATGTGAAAGCGCAGCAGCATGGCCACTGACAATCAGCTAGTTCGAGAGCTTGGGGGCAGCGGCCGGCACTGCTGAGCCAACCAAAAGCGGTTAGACCAGGGTGCGACCACAGGGTTGCTTTGTGTCTTACAAAATGGCTCTCCCATTTTTCACAGTTTTTTGGACTATGTTAGCCCAAAATACTTGATGTTGGTGGGCAGGTGGTGTACCCTGGTGCCACCATTTTGTAGGCAGCAACCCCCATGGGCGCTACCATTTTGTAGGTGTCCCAATACCATTTTGTAGGGAGGTAGGCTGGGCACCCTACACTTTGGTAGGCCCAACCTCTCGGGGCGAATTTCAAGGGGGATGAAAGCTAGATGTTTTTTTAAATGACTTTCAAGGGCCCTCCAGAACCATCCAGAACAAACAATCTGTCTACAAAATGGAAGGGCGCCATCACATCCACAAGCATGATCCCCGTTGACATTTCCCATTTAAAATGGTAGGCCTTGGTCCCCCTATAAATCAGATTTTATGTTTTTTTTTTTGTGCCGTCGGGGCACTCCATTTTGTAGAAAGAGACCTGCTTATACACACCCAACATCACTTTATATGAGAACAAGATCATATGCCAGTGTCAGGCACCTCCATTTTGTAGAAGATTTGGAATACCATTTTGTAGATGGGTACGGGGAGTTGATAAATACATCCACAAATGTAAATATATTTGAACACAAAAAAATATCAACCGCTTTTGGTTAACAGAGAACCAGTGCTGAATGAAGCAGGAAACCTATGGAAGCCTAAGTATGTCTCCCACCTGCCCATCAACTTCAAGTATTTTGGGTTAACATAATGTCCAAAAAATGTGAAAAATGGGAAAGCTAGATGTTTTTTTTTTATGACTTTCAATGGCCCTCCAGAACCATCCAGAACAAACAACCTGTCTACAAAATGGAAGGGCGCCATCACATCCACAAGCATGTTCATGATACTCTGGCACTACCATTTTGTAGCTGGTTCATGCTGGTTCAAGACATATTTTGTAAGAATCTCGGGTGCCAAGCTACATGGGTTTGTTGGAGGGGATTGCGGTGGCTGCCTTTGCAATAGGCTTGGCGATGGGGATCCTACTTAGAAAGTGTGTCTGCCGACCATGTGGATTTTGTGGTGGAGATGATCGCAAAGTTTTCAAAGCCTCCAAAATTTTGAAACCAGCCCCGGTCCAGAAAAAAAACGCGATGACCACTACTTCGGTCCAGTCTATCTGACTACTTCTGTTGGACGATACTTTATGAAACCCGATTGCCAGATGCACAAAATGCAAAAATGTGAGATATGCAAGGATTGCTTGAGAGATTTTAAGAAGAAATTTCATTCAAGGTAAACGGTCTACAAATTGGTCGCCCAAAAAAGACTAGGGTGCGACCACAGGGTTGCTTTGTGTCTTACAAAATGGTTCTCCCATTTTTCACAGTTTTTTGGACACTATGTTAACCCAAAATACTTGATGTTGGTGGGCAGGTGGGGTACCCTGGTGCCACCATTTTGTAGGCAGCAACCCCCATGGGCGCTACCATTTTGTAGGTGTCCCCATACCATTTTGTAGGGGGATAGGTTGGGCACCCTACAGAATGGAGCTCTCATCGTCTCGGGGCGAATTTCAAGGGGGATATTTTTCCCCTATTGTTCCCTATTGTTTCTATTATTTACCTATTATTTCCCTCTTAGTTCCCTATTTTTGCCTTATTATTTCCCTATATATAATTTCCTTATTTTACCCTATTATTGTCCCATATGCCTCCCAGGTTTCCAAAACGATAAACTTAGACAGTTAGAATGACTCTGTTTCGACTGTCATGCTAAGTGTTTGAAACCTTGAAGAATACACATAATTTGATTTCCCACCAAAATTCGAGATTTCACTGTTTTTTGATGACTTTTTCCCCAAAAAACGACTATCGAAACCCAAAAATGATGACCCTTCCAGATTATTCTCACTTTTTTGTTCATCCACTTGCTACCCTTTCGACTGTCATGCTAAATGTATGAAACCTGCAAAAACACACGAATTGAATTGCAACACTTTTGCAGCCCCAAAAAAGTGGTTCCAACTGTCTTTGCAAGATATAGTAGGGAACAACTAGGGAAATACACGGGGAAACCTTTAGTAATTACTGATCCTGGGATAAGGGTATGGTATGGTATGGTGGTTTACCAGAAAAATGGCAAAACCTGTGAAGGGTCACCACTTTCAGCATTACAAGCATATAACCAGATTATTTCCCTATGATTTTCCTATTATATATTTCCCTATTTTTCCCCTATTGTTCCCTATTGTTTCTATTATTTACCTATTATTTCCCTCTTAGTTCCCTATTTTTGCCTTATTATTTCCCTATATATAATTTCCTTATTTTACCCTATTATTGTCCCATAAGCCTCCCAGGTTTCCAAAACGATAAACTTAGACAATTAGAATGACTCTGTTTCGACTGTCATGCTAAGTGTTTGAAACCTTGAAGAATACACATAAATTGATTTCCCACCAAAATTCGAGATTTCACTGTTATTTGGGAAAATGTCATCAAAAAACAGTGAAATCTAGAATTTTGGTGGGAAATCAAATTATGTGTATTTTTCGAAGGGTTTCAAACATTTAGCATGACAGTCGAAACAGAGTCATTCTAAGTGTCTAAGTTTATCGTTTTGGAAACCAGGGAGGCATATGGGACAATAATAGGGTAAAATAAGGAAATTATATATATATAAAGGGAAATAATAGGGCAAAAATAAGGAACTAAGAGGGAAATAATAGGAAAATAATAGAAACAATAGGGAACAATAGTAGGAAACATAGGGAAATAATAGGGAACAACTAGGGAAATAATAGGAAAATCATAGGGAAATCATCTGGTTATATGCTTGTAATCAGTAGTTGGTCATGCTACATGTATGAAACCTGCAAAAACACACAAATTGAATTGCAACAATTTTGCAGCCCCAAAAAAGTGGTTCCAACTGTCTTTGCAAGATACAATAGGGAACAACTAGGGAAATACACGGGGAAACTTATAATAACTATTGATCCTGGGATAAGGGTATGGTATGGTTTGGCGGTTTACCAGAAAGATGGCAAAACCTGTGAAGGGTCACCACTTTCAGCGTTACGAGCATATAACTAGATTATTTCCCTATTATTTTCCTATTATTTCCCTAGTTGTTCCCTATTATTTCCCTATTTTTCCCCCATTGTTCCCTATTGTTTCTATTATTTACATATTATTTCCCTCTTAGTTCCTTATTTTTGCCTTATTATTTCCCTATATATATATAATTTCCTTATTTTACCCTATTATTGTCCCATATGCCTCCCAGGTTTCCAAAACGATAAACTTAGACAGTTAGAATGACTCTGTTTCGACTGTCATGCTAAGTGTTTGAAACCTTGAAAAATACACATAAATTGATTTCCCACCAAAATTCTAGATTTCACTGTTTTTTGATGACATTTTCCCAAAAAACGACCATCGAAACCCAAAAATGATGATCCTTCCAGATTATTTTCACTTTTTCCGTGTATTTCCCTAGTTGTTCCCTATTATATCTTGCAAAGACAGTTGGAACCACTTTTTTGGGGCTGCAAAAATGTTGCAATTCAATTTGTGTGTTTTTGCAGGTTTCATACATTTAGCATGACCGTCAAAAGGGTAGCAAGTGGATGAACAAAAAAGTGAGAATAATCTGGAAGGGTCATCATTTTTGGGTTTCGATTGTCGTTTTTTGGGAAAATGTCATCAAAAAACAGTGAAATCTAGAATTTTGGTGGGAAATCAAATTATGTGTATTTTTCAAGGTTTCAAACACTTAGCATGACAGTCGAAACAGAGTCATTCTAACTGTCTAAGTTTATCGTTTTGGAAACCTGGGAGGCATATGGGACAATAATAGGGTAAAATAAGGAAATTATATATATATATATATAGGGAAATAATAAGGCAAAAATAAGGAACTTAGAGGGAAATAATAGGTAAATAATAGAAACAATAGGGAACAATGGGGAAAAAATAGGGAAATAATAGGGAACAACTAGGGAAATAATAGGAAAATAATAGGGAAATAATCTAGTTATATGCTCGTAACGCTGAAAGTGGTGACCCTTCACAGGTTTTGCCATCTTTCTGGTAAACCACCAAACCATACCATACCCTTATCCCAGGATCAATAGTTACTATAAGTTTCCCCGTGTATTTCCCTAGTTGTTCCGTATTGTATCTTGCAAAGACAGTTGGAACCACTTTTTTGGGGCTGCAAAAGTGTTGCAAGTCAATTTGTGCGTGTTTTTGCAGGTTTCATACACTTAGCGTGACCGTCGAAAGGGTAGCAAGTGGATGAACAAAAAATTAGAATAATCTGGAAGGGTCATCATTTTTGGGTTTCGATAGTCGTTTTTTGGGGAAAAAGTCATCAAAAAACAGTGAAATCTAGAATTTTGGTGGGAAATCAAATTATGTGTATTTTTCGAAGGGTTTCAAACATTTAGCATGACAGTCGAAACAGAGTCATTCTAAGTGTCTAAGTTTATCGTTTTGGAAACCAGGGAGGCATATGGGACAATAATAGGGTAAAATAAGGAAATTATATATATATATAGGGAAATAATAAGGCAAAAATAGGGAACTAAGAGGGAAATAATAGGTAAATAATAGAAGCGATAGGGAACAATAGGGGAAAAATAGGGAAATAATAGGGAGCAACTAGGGAAATAATAGGAAAATAATAGGGAAATAATCTGGTTATATGCTTGTAATGCTGAAAGTGGTGACCCTTCACAGGTTTTGCCATCTTTCTGGTAAACCACCATACCATGCCATACCATACCCTTATCCCAGGATCAATAGTTACTATAAGTTTCCCCGTGTATTTCCCTAGTTGTTCCCTACTATATCTTGCAAAGACAGTTGGAACCACTTTTTTGGGGCTGCAAAAGAGTTGCAATTCAATTTGTGTGTTTTTGCAGGTTTCATACATTTAGCATGACCGTCGAAAGGGTAGCAAGTGGATGAACAAAAAAGTGAGAATAATCTGGAAGGGTCATCATTTTTGGGTTTCGATAGTCATTTTTTGGGAAAATGTCATCAAAAAACAGTGAAATCTAGAATTTTGGTGGGAAATCAAATTCTGTGTATTTTTGCAGGTTTCAAACACTTAGCATGACAGTCGAAACAGAGTCATTCTAAGTGTCTAAGTTTATCGTTTTGGAAACCTGGGAGGCATATGGGACAATAATAGGGTAAAATAAGGAAATTATATATAGGGAAATAATAAGGCAAAAATAGGGAACTAAGAGGGAAATAATAGGTAAATAATAGAAACAATAGGGAACAATAGGGGAAACATAGGGAAATAATAGGGAACAACTAGGGAAATAATAGGAAAATAATAGGGAAATAATCTGGTTATATGCTTGTAACGCTGAAAATGGTGACCCTTCACAGGTTTTGCCATTTTTCTGGTAAACCACCATATCATACCATACCATACCCTTATCCGGATCAATAGTTACTATAAGTTTCCCCGTGTATTTCCCTAGTTGTTCCCTATTATATCTTACAAAGACAGTTGGAACCACTTTTTTGGGGCTGCCAAAGTGTTGCAATTCAATTTGTGTGCTTTTGCAGGTTTCATACATGTAGCATGACCGTCGAAAGGGTAGCAAGTGGATGAACAAAAAAGCGAGAATAATCTGGAAGGGTCATCATTTTTGGGTTTCGATAGTCGTTTTTTGGGAAAATGTCATCAAAAAACAGTGAAATTTAGAATTTTGGTGGGAAATCAAATTATGTGTATTTTTCAAAGGGTTTCAAACACTTAGCATGACAGTCGAAACAGAGTCATTCTAACTGTCTAAGTTTATCGTTTTGGAAACCTGGGAGGCATATGGGACAATAATAGGGTAAAATAAGGAAATTATATATATATATTTTATATATATATAAAGGGAAATAATAGGGCAAAAATAAGGAACTAAGAGGGAAATAATAGGTAAATAATAGAAACAATAGGGAACAATAGGGGAAACATAGGCAAATAATAGGGAACAACTAGGGAAATAATAGGAAAATCATAGGGAAATCATCGGGTTATATGCTTGTAATCAGTAGTTGGTCATGCTAAATGTATGAAACCTGCAAAAACACACAAATTGAATTGCAACATTTTTGCAGCCCCAAAAAAGTGGTTCCAACTGTCTTTGCAAGATATAATAGGGAACAACTAGGGAAATACACGGAAAAAGTGAAAATAATCTGGAAGGATCATCATTTTTGGGTTTCGATGGTCATCCCTTTACGCCCCGGGGACTAGTCCTTTATCCAAGCCAGCATTTACGGGCACTGTGTACCCTCCCGCCGAGGCAGCGAGAAGCCCCCACATTTCATCCCCGACAACTGGCATAGGTATAGATCCCTCTAGTTTTTCCCACTCTAACGGGTCAGGTCTAGCAACTTCATTTACCCCGTCGCAACCCCCCCTCCATATTTCTCACCCTCGACGACCTAGCCCTTTTGACATTCTACGCCAACCCCCACCCCCCCCCCCCCAGTCTTATATTCATAACAATCGATTTTTTTATCTCATAGAGCCTCAGTATTCATGCATCCTACGCTTCAACCTGCGCACCGCCGGCGTTTTTTGGAAAATGTTCATCAAAACCCCCCGTGAAATCTAGAATTTTGGTGGAAATCAATTTATGTGTATTTTTCCAGGTTCAAACACTAGCATGACAGTGAAACCAGAGTTAATTCTAAATGTCTAAGTATACGTTTTGGAAACCTGGGAGGCATATGGGACAATAATAGGGTAAAATAAGGAAATTATATATATATAGGGAAATAATAAGGCAAAAATAAGGAACTAAGAGGGAAATAATATGTAAATAATAGAAACAATAGGGAACAATGGGGGAAAAATAGGGAAATAATAGGGAACAACTAGGGAAATAATAGGAAAATAATAGGGAAATAATCTAGTTATATGCTCGTAACGCTGAAAGTGGTGACCCTTCACAGGTTTTGCCATCTTTCTGGTAAACCACCAAACCATACCATACCCTTATCCCAGAATCAATAGTTATTATAAGTTTCCCCGTGTATTTCCCTAGTTGTTCCCTATTGTATCTTGCAAAGACAGTTGGAACCACTTTTTTGGGGCTGCAAAATTGTTGCAATTCAATTTGTGTGTTTTTGCAGGTTTCATACATTTAGCATGACCAACTACTGATTACAAGCATATAACCAGATGATTTCCCTATGATTTTCCTATTATTTCCCTAGTTGTTCCCTATTATTTCCCTATGTTTCCTACTATTGTTCCCTATTGTTTCTATTATTTTCCTATTATTTCCCTCTTAGTTCCTTATTTTTGCCCTATTATTTCCCTTTATATATATAATATATATATAATTTCCTTATTTTACCCTATTATTGTCCCATATGCCTCCCTGGTTTCCAAAACGATAAACTTAGACACTTAGAATGACTCTGTTTCGACTGTCATGCTAAATGTTTGAAACCCTTTGAAAAATACACATAATTTGATTTCCCACCAAAATTCTAGATTTCACTGTTTTTTGATGACATTTTCCCAAAAAACAGTGAAATCTCGAATAATGGTGGGAAATCAATTTATGTGTATTCTTCAAGGTTTCAAACACTTAGCATGACAGTCGAAACAGAGTCATTCTAAGTGTCTAAGTTTATCGTTTTGGAAACCTGGGAGGCATATGGGACAATAATAGGGTAAAATAAGGAAATTATATGAAATTATATATATATAGGGAAATAATAGGCAAAAAAAAGGAACTAAGAGGGAAATAATAGGTAAATAATAGAAACAATAGGGAACAATAGGGGAAAAATAGGGAAATAATAGGGAACAACTAGGGAAATAATAGGAAAATAATAGGGACATAATCTGGTTATATGCTTGTAATGCTGAAAGTGGTGACCCTTCACAGGTTTTACCATCTTTCTGGTAAACCACCATACCATACCATACCCTTATCCCAGGATCAATAGTTACTATAAGTTTCCCCGTGTATTTCCCTAGTTGTTCCGTATTGTATCTTGCAAAGACAGTTGGAACCACTTTTTTCGGGCTGCAAAAGTGTTGCAATTCAATTTGTGTGCTTTTGCAGGTTTCATACATGTAGCATGACCGTCGAAAGGGTAGCAAGTGGATGAACAAAAAAGCGAGAATAATCTGGAAGGGTCATCATTTTTGGGTTTCGATAGTCGTTTTTTGGGAAAATGTCATCAAAAAGCAGTGAAATCTAGAATTTTAAATTATGTGTATTTTTGCAGGTTTCAAACACTTAGCATGCCCACGAAACCGAGTCATTCTAAGTGTCTATGATAAAAGTTTTGGAAACCTGGGGGTCATTCTAAGTTACAGATATGCCATATACTTGACCTTTGCAGGTTATGTTGCAAACCAATCGGATCTTTATGTTTCATCTTGCAGGTGCGGCAACTTCGACGTATTGTGTAGCTTGCAGGAAGTATATCTTCTGTTTTTCCTACGTCTTGGTGCGGTGCAGGGGAATTCACAAAAACTGATGTGGTGAGATGGTCTCGAAATGTGGGACTACGACAATACCATTGGTGGATACACCGGTGATTTTTTTTTGTCACTGGCCTTGGCGAGTTTGACGACAGATGTGGCTTTTTGGAAGCCGTGCTTGAAAGATGTTTGAACCAGTCCCCATGTCACCTTTGGAGAAAAAGGATCTAGTGTTTGCGAGAGCTGAAGCCTTCGTTTTGCAGTTTACGTTTTTGCGCATTGGGTCAGTTTGGCATTATCCCCGCCACGGTTGGTTTGTTGATGTGTATCCCTTGGTTAACTCGACCTATGCTGGGGGTTGGGGTCATGTGTAGGTAGCAGCCACAAGTTTTGAAATAAACCGCAACATACGGCCATGAAACAAACATTCGTCTTAAAACTTACACCAAGGTCGTGAAATGACATATTTTCCATCACCCTGCCTCTACATTCACATATATAGTCAACGCAACCCAATTCTTACCACAAGACCATCTTCATGTCATGATGCAACTAAGTACCAAACTGAAAAATGACTTCAGTCCTTTGGTTTGCCCACATGACACCCGTTACCAGATCCCTGTTAACAGTGAAATAAAACATCGTCCCTGTCGTATAGCACCCAAAGAAATCAAATCGAACAGATTAGCGTTGTATATCCCAGGTCAAATCGCACACTTCCGGTTGGGATTCCCTTATATGTGAAATTCTTTCTTTTGATTCATTTTCTGTGGCTATACTGTCACCCAGTTGGTGAAGGAAATAAATCTAGGGGACATCGAGCGGACATGAGTTGTTATCTTTTTGGAAAGGTTAAGTTAAAATTTTACACTATTCTTGATTATGTTTCATGTGCTCAATCACCACAGCTATCGTAAACAGGAAGTATTGAATGAACTTGGTTAGGATACGAAGGTGGCACAGCAATAGCCAAAATCATTCCCATATGCTATTTGTCAAAACGTCTTATCATAACCGCTAACGGTGACCGTAAAAAAAGACGCAACAAAAGCTTCTCATGTGGCACAACACGACTACTACCGCAACCGTTCCCTTTACGATCCTCTGGTTTTGTGACAGTGGAGCAGCTGCTGCGAAGAAACCACGAAGGCAAACCACCCTGCGACATCGTCCGTCGGATCGCTTTTGAATTGCGGAAACTGTTGGCGGTCAGAAAAAACACACCAGAGGCTAGGCTGCTCGAAAATGAACCGGTCAGAAAAGACACAGTCGGCTGCTCCTTCCTTGCGGTCCGGGTGCTCCGACCCGTGTACCCGATCTGACACGTGGGCGGTGCTTGCCTCCCGCTCACGCATCTGCTTCTGCATTCACATGAATAGTCTACGCATCTATCTATCTATCTATCTATCTATCCATCTACCTATCTTTCTTTCTATCTATCTACCTATCTGTCTATCTGCAAGCCTGAAAACGCAGCCATTCTGCGAGACTTCTCAATTTTGGAACTTGACAACATCAAAAACGAGACAATTCTGCGAGAACTCCTCAATTTTGACAACATAAAAAAAATCTGCGAGACTTCCTCAGTTTTTGAAGTTGGCAACATCAAAAACGAAGCACTTCTGGGAGACTTCCTTCAAACATGGACAGTTGAGTGCAGAGCTGACGGCCTCGTACCAATGCGTTTTGCGATTTTTCGACTCCACCTGTCTAAACTATTACGCTTGCCACGAAAAAGTGATACCGGGTCAAACGAAGTGCTGCACCTGTCACGCAAAATCATCTTCCCAAAACTGAAGATCTGTTGCATTTAAATGGAACCCCTCTCAGGAAATCAGCGCCCGGACCTCCTAACAGCTCTGATGAACATGTGTCTTGTATTGCGGCGGCCACGGAAAATGCATCTAATCTTTGCAGGTCCTCTTCAAATGCCCCACGCCTGCCATCGTTTTGGTAATGCTACAAATTAAAGGACCGGATAACCCCACATGTCAAC
The DNA here is from genome assembly GCA_947184155.2 of Cladocopium goreaui. Lineage (NCBI taxonomy): Eukaryota > Dinophyceae > Suessiales > Symbiodiniaceae > Cladocopium > Cladocopium goreaui. The sequence continues at coordinate 183,106 of CAMXCT020000418.1, forward strand.
TTCTTCCAACAAGCAGCAAAAGAAAGGTAAAGATGGCATGGGGAAAGCAGGAAAGGGAAAAGAGATGGTGAAGGATTGGTGTGGAGCAAGTTGTGTGTGGAAGAGTAAGTGCGAGTAAGTTGTGTATGGACAAGTTGTGTTGTATGCATGTATGTATGTATGTATGTATGTATGTATGTGTGTATGTATGTGTGTATGTATGTGTGTATGTATGTATGTATGTATGGTTGGTTGGTTGGTTGGTTGGTTGGTTGGTTGGTTGGATGGATGGATGGATGGATGGATGGATATATATATATATATGGTGCCAAATGGCTACAGATGACGCAGGTACGACAATCTCATCCAACACAAACATGTCACAGTGTACGCAAAAGAACAAGTGCCACGCCCGCCAGCCCGATGCCATACGTGCCACGCCTGCCACGCAAAGTGAAGGTGGATGTCACCAAGTGCCACGCCTGCCGCACAAAGTGAAGGTCCATGTCGCCAAGTGCCACGCCTGCCACGCAAAAAGTCGCGGCGCCCACGGCGCCTAACGGGAACCAAGCGCACCACCAGAGCCAGCCCAATGCCATAAGTGCCACGCCTGCCACGCAAAGTGAAGGTGGATGTCACCAAGTGCCACGCCTGCCAAGTGCCACGCCTGCCACACAAAGTGAAGGTGGATGTGACCAAGTGCCACGCCTGCCACGCAAACAGCCGCGGCGCCCACGGCGCCTAACGGGAACCAAGCGCGCCACCAGAGCCAGCCCAATGCCATAAGTGCCACGCCTGCCACGCAAAGTGAAGACGCCCACGGCGCCTAACGGGAACCAAGCGCGCCACCAGAGCCAGCCCAATGCCATGAGTGCCACGCCTGCCACGCAAAGCGAAGGTCCATGTCACAAAGTGCTGTCACGAGCAAGTTGTGTGTGAGCAAGTTGTGTGATGACAAGTTGTGTGTGACAAGTTATGTGTGAGCAATTTGTTTGATGACAAGTTGTGGGCAAAGTGAGCGTCGATTTCAAGTTGTGTGAGGCAAGTTGTGTGTATGTGTATGTGGAGAAGTTCTGTGTGAGCAAGTTGTGTGATGACAAGTTGTGTGTGAACAGTTGTGGACACAAGAGGCGACGGGAGGAGGAGGCGGACGGCGGGATACAGAACCAAAAACAAGAACCCCACACAAAGATGTGGGGAAAAACCCTCACGTTTTGCTCACTTTTGACAAGGTGCACAATCCCTTGCGTCTGCCACGAGAAACCACATCTGACGTCCAAAAGTGGTCCGAGAGTGTAGAGTTTTTAACATTTTGACTTCGAAATGTGCTTCGCGCCACAACGGTGTACACTGTACACTTTTTCGACATCTCAACTTCTAAAAGTGCTCCGAACCTGAGTTGTTTTGTACATTTTGACTTGGACATGTGCTTCGCGCCGCAACGGCGTGCAACTGTTCATCTCTCATTTGACCACATGGCTCCGCACCCGCCGCTTTAGCGAGCCTACTTTTTCGACCCTCCGGAGCCACAAATCATTGGAAAAACAGAGTGTTTCGCGACTTTCCTACCTTTTCACACACCTGGATATTCTTACGATATTCTTTTTCCGGAGACTTTCTCTTTTTGATCTTCGTTCTTCTTCTCTTCTCTTCTCTTCTCTTCTCTGACTCTTCCCATCTCTGCTTTTCATCTGTCCATATTGTTGGAAGTTTGACTTCTAAACTTCCTTCGATAATTTATCTATATTCCAACTATTAAGTAAGAGGCTCACAGAACGCCGCCTGTTTTTCCAACCGTGGCGAATTCATTTTGTCTCTGTTTTCTCAATGTTTTGTGCTTTGGAACCTTTCTTTTGGCTCTCTGAAACCATGCGACAAACTACTTCGTTTTTCAATGTCTTCTTGTAAGACTGTAAGACTGTACTTCTCTTGTTTAACATGCGTTGCAGGACTTGAGTCAAATTTCTATAGACATCATCTGCACCTGAGCACGGTGTCCACATTCTGTACAGCCATTGTCAAAGCGGGTCCAAAATTCCCCTTCATTGGAAGCTACTTGCAAAAGTGCAGAGAGTAGCAACAAGAAGCGTAGCATCAAGAGACATGTTATCAGTTACTTGAAGAAGTGCAGAGCTAGCATCAAGACAACTGCATAAACGCCTAACCAGCGCCTAACCAGCGCCTAAGCGCCTATCCAGCGCCCAACCAATGCCTAAGCGCCTAACCAGCGCCTAAGCGCGTAAGCGCCTAACCAGCGCCTAAGCGCCTAACCAGCGCCTAAGCGCCTAACCAGCGCATAAGCGCCTAAGCGCCTAACCAGCGCCTAAGCGCCTAAGCGCCTAAGCGCCTAAGGCCTAACCAGCGCATAAGCTTCTAAGCGCCTAAGCGCCTAACCAGCGCCTAAGCGCCTCAGCGCATAAGCGCCTAACCAGCGCCTAAGCGCCTCAGCGCATAAGCGCCTAACCAGCGCCTCAGCGCATAAGCGCCTAACCAGCGCATAAGCGCCGAAGCGCCTAACCAGCGCCTAAGCGCCTCAGCGCATAAGCGCCTAACCAGCGCATAAGCGCCTAAGCGCCTAAGCGCAAAGCCAGCCTCTAAGCCCCTATAGGCGCAAAGCCGGCCTCCAAGCCCCCAAGTGCAAAGCCAACCTCCAAGCCGTACACGCAAACTCAACCTGTAAGCGCATCAGCCTCTAAGCGTATATAAGCCCAAAACCAGCCTCTAATAGCGCCTAAGCGCAAAACCAGCCTCTAAGCGCCTAAGCTCAAAACCAGCCTCTACGCGCATCAGCGCATAAGCTCCTAAGCCTTAGAGGCTTGGAGGCTTAGAGGCTTAGAGGCGTAGAGGCTTAGAGGCGCACGCGAAAAGCCTCAGCAAAAGAGGCTTAGAGGCTTAGAGGCTGTTAGAGGCTGGCTACATCTATAACCCCCGCTGCCGCTACGGTCTGTCTACCAGCCATGCCACTGGGGCTTGGCTATCTGGTTGCCTTCCTGCTGGAGCCTGTTCTGAGTGGGGCTCAAGAGGTTCTGTACTGGATCTGCAAGCTGCCCATCTTCTGCTGGATCCTGTGGTGGCATTCTGGTGGCACTATCTGGTGGGCTCTGGCTACCTCACCTGCGCTGAGGCTCTGAGTTTGTATGTAGGTCTGGTATTTCTGATGCTGCTGTATGCAGTTCTGATGGAACTGAGAAACATAGCTGATCTGCTGAGATGGACATTCTGATCGAACGTCATCTGCCACCTCTCTGAGGACAAAAGTCTGAGTGTTGGGGTTTGGGTTTTCCGAGCTCTTCTGGCAATACTCAAAGTAAATAGAGCTAATTGACTTTTAGTATTGGAGAAAAAATTGGAGTTGGAAAAAAAGTTTCCACTATTGCCATGTTGGGTCCACTATTGGCCATGCCCTCTGGACAAGGTCTGAACATGACTCTTTTGGCAATACTAGAAGTAAATAGAGCTAATTGACTTTTAGTATTGGAGAAAAATTGGAGTCGCGGAAAAATGTTTCTACTATTGACAAGATATCACTATTGGTCAGACAACATTACACACACTGAAGGTACATAAAGATGCAGTAGAGCCAGTCAAAGTACCACAAAAAGGGTATGACTGATAAATTACAACCAACAAACAAACTTGCTTGCATCATAGCACACGTTTTTCAGATACAGCCGGTGCTTGTCGACGTCCATGGCCCAAATATCAAGTGATATGTTTGCTGCCCCAAATTCAATGCGTTCTTTTTGCACGACTTTTCGGAGTATGGCGTCTGTTGCATGCAGGCGTATTGCCAGTCGGTGTGGTGTCCACAGGGTTACTCTGTATATACCTCTTGAGCCTTGAAGGGCGCATATAAATGCGCTCAATGCTCGTGTATGTACCCACGTAGGTATTAGGTCGAAACAAAAACCGGGGGACAGTACCACACCACAGGGGGGTGGAGGGGGACAGTGCCACCGGGGCAGTATATGGGACCCATCCCATGGGGGGGTGGCAGGGCCTGGTGCATATATACAATTATATACACACCTATGGCACCCTTCACCCACTTTCTTTTGGGTTGCAATCAAAAAAATCTGTTTTTTTCATTTTTTTAAGAAAAAACATGTTTTATTCTAGCGAAACATTGTTTTCCAAATTTCTACCCGGGGGGGTGGCAGGGCCTGGTGCATATATACAATTATATACACACCTATGGCACCCTTCACCCACTTTCTTTTGGGTTGCAATCAAAAAAATCTGTTTTTTTCATTTTTTTAAGAAAAAACATGTTTTATTCTAGCGAAACATTGTTTTCCAAATTTCTACCCGTAATTTGCCCATAATTTCCCGTAACCAAATGCCTTGCTGAAATAAAACGGATTATTTTGGAAAAACAAATCTGGCAACCCAAGAGGGAGTGGGTTTTGGAGGCTGTGGGTATATATATATATACACTGCATATATTTCAAGATTTCTATGGATGACAAATATATACAAATATATGATATGTTCACAGCTCGGCGCAGCGAGTCAACACTTTCCGCATGTGTTGAACGAATTCCCCACCTTCGAAGCTCTGGCCTCATAGTTTGTCAAAGTTTGTCATTCCTTCCGGTCCCGTCCATCATTGTCGTGAAAATGCATCCTCTCGGATTCTTGCAGGAGGCCGCTTCCAAGAAGCTTGAGATTCAGCAGCCACCCATACAAAGTATCTCGGCACGACAGATTAACCAGCGGTGCGTGCTTGGCTCAGAAGTCATCCAACGATCTCTTACTTTTCTTCTTCCGCCTTTACTGTACTTAGTTACAGGATATTGTGATATATATATATATATATTGTTTATGTTATATATATATATATTTAAGTATCCATATTTGTATAAATATATCTTCTATGCTGCTTTGTGTAATCTGGTATCCCTCAAGCCCTCAAGCTACTGGTAGTCGTGACCCATGCTGACCCTGTCAGCAGGATGGGGATGAAGAAATGGAAGCTGGCCGAAGCTTAGGTATTTGTGCAGCAGACTTCAATAAGACATCGAAGGTGGAGTGGCAGCAGCAGGCGGGAACAGCACGAGGGACGGCGCGAGGGAAGCGCTAAATGTGACTGAATCACCGTCAGCTCGGGTGCGTTTAAATTGTAGCACCAGGCAGCTGCACCATCAATATTAACTTAAGACCAGTCAAGCATATTGCCCACACATCTATAACATACTTAATATATTATATTATTTCTTCCCTCTTCTTGCATCTTAGTTAGTTGCAGTGACATCATCATTGTGTCTACAGGTCATGATTGCCGCTCTCCCTTTCTCCGCCTGGCATACGTGGCTTTTCACCTCTCAATCGCAAGGTGTTGGTGCATTTGCAACAACTCTTCGACCCAAAGACGGCCGAGAAAACTGAAGATGGTCCACCCGGTATGGCAGAGCAACTGGACTTGGCAGAGTTCACGTTGGAGCGAATTACTCACGCGGTGAATTTGTTGCAGGACAGTTCCTTTATTGCGCGCATGGCTTGTGATGCTATTGAGTTGAACCTATCGGGAAATTCATTCGACTTTGCAGGATCCTGAAGGGCGCAGTAAACCAATGTCCCTTGGCCCAGGGTTTTCCATATTTCAGGTGGACATACAGCTCCTTACTGCTCCTTCCACATCCGGAAATACGAATCTGTTTTCAGAGTTTGTTTCATGAACGGACTAAATGGCACCATGTGGTTTGACAATTGAGCAGCGCCGAAAACCTCCAAGTAAGTATGTTATACAAACGTTATATAAACTAGCTTACTTCCGCGATAGTAAAAACCTTACGCACGAAAGCTGCGCGAAAGCACCCGTGAAAGAGGGGTTTAAAGTTCTAAAATGGAGAACTCCGCGAAAGCTTGAAATGATTGCCTATCACAAGTTTTAGGAGGGGTATTTGTTTTTTGCTTTTTTGGGGGGGATTCTTGGCTCCTGGTGGCTTCGTGGCCTCTGTGGCTTCTACGGTCCTGGCTCCTGGTGGCTCCTGGTGGCTCCGGGTGGCTCCGGTGGCTGCGGTGGCTCCTGGTGGCTTCTCTGGCTTCCGTGGCTCCTGGTGGCTCCTGGCGGTTCTGTGGCTTCTATGGCTCCTGGCTCCTATGGCTCATCTATCATCTATCGATCAATCTATCAGGCAAGCATGTTCACCTGGTGCATGTTGTGCATTAGATACACATCCATCTATCTCTATCCCTATATCTATCTCTATCTCTATCTTTATCCCTATCCATACCTAATATCTAGATCTAGATCTAGATCTATAGTACCCTCACTTACTAAGGGGTCTGAATCTAATACAAGGGGCTCTCCGGAAGGTGGTGTCTAACATCATTTTCGATGATAATAGACCCCTCCACCTGATGATTCCAGACCCCACCATATAGTTAAGCATCACCAATTTTACTATCATAATAGGCCCTTCCCAACAAGGAGTCTGAGATCATGCTCCTCAAAAAAATATAGGACCGGATAACCCCACATGTTAACAACTGCACCAGACTTAGACTGAACATAGAAAAGCAACAAGGGAAGAGGAGTATGAGGGTGATGGTGGGGTGATGGATGAGTTTGTGTGTATATATCTATGTGCATGTACAGGTGTGTCACTTTGGTAGTGGGTTAACGATATGTGTACCGGGTGTAAGAGGCAGTTTGTAATATATGTGATGTACATGCGAATGTTATACGTATGTGTATGTGTGTGTGTGATACTATTTTCGTGTGATGTGAGGTTGGGTTGTAGTAATGTAAATGTATGCACACGTAAATATACTGATCTTGTTGCATGTGACGTGAAATTATGACGTGTCATGTGATGTTTTGATATGTGATGTTGTGATGATGTATATGTGCTGTGTTCATGTTGTGCGTGTCATGTGTGGAGACCAAGGGACGCCAGGGCGTACATCCGACCCCTTGCAGAGCACCAAGTGGCGCACATGCCATGCAAAAGCCACCGGCAGAGCGGCGGAGACCAAGGGACGCCAGGGCGTACATCCGACCCCTTGCAGTGCACCAAGTCCCACGCCTGCCACGCAAAAGCCACCAACAGAGCGGCGGAGACCAAGGGACGTCATGGCGTACACCCGACCCCTTGCAGTGCACCAAGTCCCACGCCTGTCATTCAAAAGCCACCGGCAGAGCGGCGGAGACCAAGGGACGCCAGGGCGTACATCCGACCCCTTGCAGAGCACCAAGTCCCACGCCTGCCACGCAAAAGCCACCGGCAGAGCTGCGGAGACCAAGGGACACCAGGGCGTACATCCGACCCCTTGCAGTGCACCAAGTCCCACACCTGCCACGCAAAAGCCACCGGCAGAGCGGCGGAGACACAGGGACGCCAGGGCGTACATCCGACCCCTTGCTGAGCACCAAGTCCCACGCCTGCCACGCAAAAAGCCACCGGCAGAGCGGCGGAGACCAATGGACGCCAGGGCGTACATCCGACCCCTTGCAGAGCACCAAGTGGCGCACCTGCCACGCAAAAGCCACCGGCAGAGCGGCGGAGACCAAGGGACGCCAGGGCGTACACCCGACCCCTTGCAGTGCACCAAGTCCCAAACCTGCCACGCAAAAGCCACCGGCAGAGCGGCGGAGACCAAGCGACGCCAGACCGTACACCCGACCCCTTGCAGTGCACCAAGTCCCACGCCTGCCACGCAAAAGCCACCGGCAGAGCGGCGGAGACCAAGGGACGCCAGGGCGTACATCCGACCCCTTGCAGTGCACCAAGTCCACCAAGTCCCACGCCTGCCACGCAAAAGCCACCAACAGAGCGGCGGAGACCAAGGGACGCCAGGGCGTACATCCGACCCCTTGCAGTGCACCAAGTCCCACGCCTGCCACGCAAAAGCCACCAACAGAGCGGCGGAGACCAAGTCCCACGCCTGCCACGCAAAAGATACCCCCCCATGTCTTAAAAACATATTGCAGGGGTACCCTGACTAGAAGGAATAATTAAAATGGAATAATTACGGTGGAATGATAAAATGCTAGGGGTATCAAGGGGGTCCCTGTGGCAGGGAATAATTGGGTATAATGCGATTTGGTGCCTTTTCATCACCATGGCAAACTTTTCAAACCCATAGATTTAATTATATTCAGACACGTAAATTTTACGTAAATGTTTAACGGCAACGATAAATGTACCCAAAAGATCAGGTTAGGCAATTTCCTGCCTAATAGTTAATTCCTTATTTCCTACCTAATTAGGTAATTTTTAAGGTAAAAATGTAACCTAATTTTAAGGTAATTCGGCACGTGGGGTTGAAAGTTTGCGTGCAAACTTGCGAGGCGGGGCTGAAAGTTTGCATGCAAACTTGCGAGACGAGGTTGAAAGTTTGCGTGCAAACTTGCGAGGGGAGGTTGAAAGTTTGCGCGCAAACTTGCGAGGGGGGGTTCAAAGTTTGCGCGAAAACTTGCGAGGCGGGGTTGAAAGTTTGCAAGCAAATTTGCGCCCTTTGACACACACGCAAGCATTTGAATGCAAATGGTGGTGCAAGTTTACACTCAAACTTGCGAGGGGGGGTTGAAAGTTTGCCTGCAAACTTGCGAGGGGAGGTTGAAAGTTTGCATGCAAACTTGCGAGGCAGGGTTGAAAGTTTGCGTGCAAACTTGCGAGGGGGGGTTCAAAGTTTGCGCGCAAACTTGCGAGGGGGGGTTCAAAGTTTGCGCAAAACTTGCGAGGCGGGGTTGAAAGTTTGCAAGCAAATTTGCGCCCTTTGACACACACGCAAGCATTTGAATGCAAATGGTGGTGCAAGTTTACACTCAAACTTGCGAGGGGGGGTTGAAAGTTTGCCTGCAAACTTGCGAGGGGAGGTTGAAAGTTTGCATGCAAACTTGCGAGGCAGGGTTGAAAGTTTGCGTGCAAACTTTCGTTGAAAGTTTGGTAAAAAATTAGTTAAGGCAAGAACAATTAACTAATTTAGGTAAGGAAAAAATAAACTAATAGTTATTTTTTTGTCTAAGATAAGGAATTACCTTTTCGGCAGAAAATTGCCTAACCTGATCTATTGGGTAATAAAGTTAGGCATACGCATAGATACAAATATAGATTCCATAAGGATACATACATGTCAGAACGCAAAATTACTAAGTTGCAAGTCTGGGCTCAAAATCATCAATTTCGCAACTACTTTCCTAAACCAGGGTTTGATGCAAGTTGATACAGTTCATCCAGCAAGGCCAAGTCCTGAGCTTTCGTAGGTGATAGGTAGGCTCCCTTAGATTGGTTCAAGCTGCTTTCCTTCACCAGGATAGAAGTTATGGAATCTTGAGCCGAAGCTTCACTGTATTCTTGTTGTTCCTTCTACACCCTGTTTCGCGCCAAACCTCCAAACTATACATTACTCCTCTTGTTGTTGCTGCTTCCTTCTCCATTTGCAAAGTGGACAGGGTGTTTCCTACTTTCTTGCCGCTGTAGAAACGGGAGGGATCACAATGCAGCCTGGCGTTACATAGTCCGTTTGGAATTAGATAATTAGATTCTCTCTCTCTCTCTCTCCCTCTCTCTGTCTCTGCACTCCCTTCATTGCTATTGCTTCTTGCTGTGATGGTAGAAGGATTCCTTCTGTCAGGGGCTCGGGACTAAGTGTTTTTCATCCGACGTCTTTCCTGTTCCCTCTGCCAATTCCTTGCATTCCCGTGATGGGCCTTTCATTGCTATCAGCACAAGTGGCAGGGTAGTTTTTGGCTTATTATCAATTTTCCAATTCTCCCCTCCTTTTGTGCTCATGTTTCCTCGATTTGCTTGTCTATTTTCCAGAATTGCCGCTTGGCTCTCCGAGGTTAAACCTGGACCTGCTGCACTTGTTTGCTTCTTTTTCTCTTATATCTTTCTTTCAACTTTGGATACCAATGGAATACTAGAGATTACCTTGCTCAATCCTATACTGCTAGCTGTTTCCTCTGATATCTCTTGAGCCCGTACTCTTGCTTAGTCTTCCTTCAGTGGCAAATCCTGTTTCTATGGCAAGGAAATAAAAGGTTGGTAGGTTGGTAGGGGTGGAGAAGCTTTCTTCCCACCTCTGACTCGTTTCACTCCAGATTGCTTGTCAGAAATGTCCAGTCCAATTTCTTGAATGAAAATCCTTCTCCGCGGAAAGAGCTCTCGCGTATATTATATCATGTATGCACGCCGGACTTGAGCTTCCCTCCCAGGCTCCTAGCCATTCACAACGTTAGTTTGGTTTCGCAATGTTTGCCAGAAGCCCTTCTCTTTTTCTTGACTGGCCTTCCCAAATTTGTTTCCCCGGCGCGAGGTCTTTGAATTGCTCTTTCATACGGCAGCTATGTTTCTTTCCAAACAGAAGTCCGTGAAGCCCACTTCCAAAGGTTTTTTCCCCCAAACACTGTGTCCACACTGAAGAGGGTTCTTACGGTAGGTGTCAAAGCCGGCGCTTGATCAGGGTGCTCCATCCGGCTTCCGGCGTTTTTCCTGTAAATTCTCGTGTGAAATGGCGCTAGTGACGTGTCCATGTGCATTTCGTGCATTTCGACTGCGCAGGCCCGCGCAAAGTCTGCGCCGTGAGCTTTGCTGTAAATTCTCGCATAAAAAGGTTCTTTTGAGATGTCCAAGTGCATTTCGACCGCGCTGGCTCGCACTTTGTCCCAGTCCAGGGCGCGACATTTTCCTTGTAAATTATCGCATAAAACGGCTCTTCTGAGATGTCCAAGTGCATTTCGACTGCGCAGGCTCGCGCAAAACGGTTGTCACAGTCCTGGGGCGCGGCATGATTCCCGGAGAGTTCTCGCATAAAATGGCTCTTCTGCACTGTCCAAGCGCAGGCTCGCACAAAACGTGCGTGTAATAAAATGGGTTCTCGTGCAGGTCCTTGAGAAGATCTTGTGGAGATCCTGCATGATCTTGCACAGGTCCTTGTGAGAAGATCTTGTGGAGATCCTGGTTGGCTTCTCTCCAAGAGGTCCTTACGTTGTCTAAAACAGCTCCGTATGCGAAGATCTTGTGGGGATCTGGGCGAAATCCTCCCTTGCACAGGTCAGAAGATCTTGTGGAGATCCTGCTGAAATCATCTAAGAAGTCCTTGCATGATCTTGTGCCGGTCCCTGTAAGAAGACCTTGTGGAGATCCTAGCGAAATGCAGTCTTGCATGATCTTGTACAGGACTTTGTGGGAAGATCTTGAAATAAAATCCTCTGGGTGTCCTTGCATGACTTGTTGAGAAGATCTTGTGGAGATCCTGTTCAAATCCTCCCTATGAGGCGTTGCAGGAAGATCTTGAAGATGCTTTGATTGATCCTGCGCAGGTCCTTCACAGAAGATCCTGTGGAGATCCTGGTGGGATCCTCTCTAACAGGTCCTTGCGTGAAGATCTTGCAGATGCCATGTTCTACAGATGCTTGTATGAAAGCTCTTGTGGGAGGCTCTTGGGAGGCTCTTGTCTCAAGATCTTGCAAGCTCCGCTCCAGCAGCAGCAGGTGCTTTTATGACGATCTTGTGAGCTTAGTTTTTCTAGGATGCTCAAAGGAACTTCTTGTATGAAGATCTTTTGAGTTCCTATATATCGATCTACGTACGGTAGAAGGTCCTGCTGCTGCAGTTGCAATGATGTCGAACCTCATCTGTTACTGTTCCATAGCTGCCATAGCTACTGTTGCTTGTATCTGGTACATTGCCTACCTAATACCCCCCACACTGTTTGGGTCCCTTGCCGGCGGTTTTTTTTTGGAAGGGGCGTCTTTCCAGAAAAGGAGCTGCAGGGCGTGAATGTATCTTGCCACATGATCTGTCACCTTGTACTAAAAGGCCCCCAAATTATGCAACATATATATATATATATATATATGACAATAGAACCCAGGCTACAGGCTACGTAGGTCGCCTTCAATGTAAGTAGCGGTAATTCAAGTGAGAAACAGCGCGGACGTCACATGAAATCAAATGTCCGCCGCTGTGGCTCAAGACACCGCCGATTCGCATGGATGCAAAAGGAGCGACTTCGCTGCTGCCGTCGTCGGGAAGGACAACAAGGGCAAGACCACGGACTCAAAGGAATACACGACCAGGAGCTATACCATAGCCCATTCACAGGTTATCAGCCGTACGCTCTCATTGAGCGTACGGTGGTCCCACGGGTACATCGCCTTCGGCATCCCGGTCCTCCTGCCCTTCTACAAGTCAAAGACCTGCACTAAACGGAGGCGGACTGTTGGGAAGTGAAGGGATGTCACAGAAGAACCAGTCGAGCAGCAACGACACGAGCTTTTCCTTTGCAAATGCAGCTCCGGCTCAGGCGATCAACGACGCGCCTGGATCTGCAGAGAGCGGCGGCGGCGGTACGGTCTCGTACCGAGGACCTGAAAGTGCAGTCAAGCTGGTTCCCTACGGTGAAGTGCCAACAGATCGACGTCGGCAAGATCTCCACGCTCTGCGAGGACCCGTGCCCTGGACAGTGGTGACACCGGTGGCCGAAGCCTGTCGGGCGCGGCCACGCGGGAGGGTGAGGTGGGCAGACCTGCTACCTCATCCAAACGCAAGTCATCTGGCAGTGCTGCGAGGAACGAGAGCGAGGCACGACTTCGACGTCAACTTCAACACAACATCGACAAGCTGGAAAAGAGTGAACAAGCTAGGACTGAACTGGAAAATAGATTGGCTTTGTATCAAGATGTTCTTGCACATCGCGATCAAATGGTCAACAATGTAGAGGTCTATTCACATCAACATCATGAAGAATATCAGGAACATGTCAATTCAGAGATGGAATTCATGAGAAAACCCTCATTACAGCGTACAACTTACTGGACGAACAATCCAATGCTCTGGCTGAGGCACATCTTATGGATGCAGGATCAACCCAGAGAATCTATGAGCTTGGACAACGTGGTCAACTTGCAGAAGCAGGTGCGGCCCACATCGTTCAGGAAAGTATGGCTATGAGGAGAAGATATCACTCTGAACTGGAGAATGCATCGCAGCTTATTCGAGAACAACAAGAAATGTCTGAAGCCATGGCGAGTCACTATCGTCAAGATGGACTACAACTACGTGAAGCATGCGCACAGTACGTCAATGAGAAGGAGATGGCGAACAAAGAGGAGATGGAACTCTTGAAACAGAGACTGGCAGAGAGTTCACAGATGCATGGTCAACGAGCTGTTGCACTACGAGATGAACGAGTGGCGGAAATGCAATCAACTATCAATGATTTAAATGCAAGTTTAACGAGGCAGGACGACATCATTGCCGCCAAGGACAGTGCGACGCGTGATCATTTCGCGAAAGTTCGTGACATGGCGAACATGGCTCAGAAGAAGGATGACGAGTACCTTTGGAGGAACAATGAGTTACAGGTGGAGATCAATCACCTCATGAAGTTGACTGAGAACGAGATTGCTTCGAAGGAATGGTATGAAAATCGATTCACGGATGAAAAGACTGAATACCGAAAGTTTAGATACACTGAACTTCAAGCATTCAAAGATAGGGAGGTCAACATTGAGGCTGTCAAGGATGAACTCATGGACGAAAACGTGAAGTTGATCGAGTCGAACAATCAACTACGATCCCGAATCGCCGAACTCATTGGAGCTCGATTCAGCACTGGTGGTGACGAGGCCAATATCAAGGTGATCGGGGAGTTGAATGACGAACTTCACAAAGCGAACCAAGAGATTCATCGACTTCAAGAAGGAATAGAATGCAACCCTAACCTGACGGAAGCACTTGTCAATGCAGAAGAAGCAGAAGCAGACGGATGGAAGAAGTTGTACAAGACCGCTTGTGCTGAGCGTGATGCGACGATCAGGAAGAATGAATCCCTGAAACTGTCACTCCAGGATGCCAAGTGGGCTATGAAGTCTATGCCGGCGTCGTGGAGCACGGTGGCTCCTAATACCGCTGTGCCTACATCACTATCAGCTTTGCCTCCTACAAGTCTTGCTTCGCAGACATTGGCGCCTGCGGCCAAGACACCTTCGTTTGCAGTATCAATATCGACACCCACACGAACTCCCAAAGCTTCATCATCTACAAGGAGTCATGGATTTGCACTACCACATCCTCCAAGTGCGAGCAATGCCATCGACAACAAGATCAATAGCGAGATGGATGATCTTCGTGAGAAGCTTCGTTTGTCTGAAGAACGAGCTCAACAGAACTATGACGAAATGAAGGAGTACCAGAGTTGGTTAGAGCAGGTGGAAGAAGGACAACAGACGTTGAAGGGAAGCAATGCTCCTGAATATGACCCTGTCCCTGACAATCCACCTGGACTTTGGGATCGAAAAGATGGTAAAGATGCTAGCGTTGCCAACAGTGATATTGGCCAAGATGGAAAAGACTGGGTTACTCGAATCTCGAGGAAAGAGCATGAGAAGGTCATCGTCAAGCCATGGCCCAAATGTCGAGATCTTGATGTGTGGCGATCAAACGTCGTACAAGCTGTATGCGTTGCATCGGGAGATCCTGACACTGATGCATGGAGAAGATGGCTGACTCCTGCCCAACTACCTAATCCATCCCTGTGATCATTTTCTCTACAAAATAATGAGGTGCTGACACCTCTCGAGCCAGTGCAGGGTCACCAGTTCAAACCCCAACTTTGTCTACAAAATAGAGGATTGAGCATCGTATTAAAAAAAAATGCATTTTGAAAGACCCCATTTTGCTCGGCAATGATTTTGTAGAGGCCATTTTTGGCATTGTTGTGTCATGTTTTGATGGAAGTAGATTGGATGGACTTCTATTTTGTAGCGGTGGTGTTGGATGTTTGGCATGCTTGGTTTTGTATTTTGTAGAGGCCCCATTCATGTCTATTTTTTGTGTATGATTTGCGCCTTTCCTCGCCGCAATGTGAGGGGTCAATGGTTTGGCAGTAACGGTTTCATCAATGCCTGCCATTTTGATTTGCTCAAACTGCCCCTCACGTTTCTTCACCTCTGCATCAACCTTGGTGGCCTCAATTGAATCTTTCTCAATCTCCCTGGCTGTGAGTAGGTCCCACATTTCTGGCTGAAGTTGATCTTTGAAAAATCCAGCTACCCAGTGGTTGCGCAAAGCTTTGTTGTCAAAGTTGGCATTAACAGAGACCAAGCACCAGGTGTGTGGAGATTCCCTGATAAGCTCTGAAGACCCATCAAGATCTATGGTTGGAGAAATTTCTTTGAAGTACTCAACACAACTGAGAAATTTGAATTCACCACCTGGGAAAGGATCAAAGGCCACATGCAGCATAGCATCATGGTTATCTGCAAAAAGCGTTGCGTCCAGAACATCCAAATGGAAGCCTTTTCCTCTCACCTTTGCAGCATACTCTTCAATCTTTTGGACCACAAGTGGCTTGGGATCTTGTCCTCCCAAGGAGTTGTTATAAATTTGGTGATTGTTTGTTGTGGCGCTATCAGGTCGAAGTCCTGGAGCCACCCCCGTCTACAAAATAGAAATCTCAGCTGGGCCATGGTAGGATGGTGCATCATTACCTCTACAAAATCCAAAACCAAGCAATGGGACCCAGGGTTTTGATTGGCTTTGGTGGGGTTTATTGGTCTGGGACCTAGCTTCCACCCGCTACAAAATAGAAATCTCAACTGGGCCATTTTTGAAAGGAGCCGCGGGGAGGAAAACAAACGGCAATTCGTGAATCACAACAAGGGATAACAAGGGCTTACTATGATGTTTTAGGATGTTTTAAGACTTTTTAAAATACTTCAAGGTGGATTCTCTACAAAATACAAGTCTGAACATACCCCACAAAGCCTGTTTTGGGCACTTTCGAGCCTTGGAAGGGGCAACTTTTTTTCCAATCTATTTTGTAGACAGCCCTTATTTGGTGGTTTTTAATGATCTTTGTTTTGTATTTTGTAGTGGGCAGCCATTTTGGGTTCCCTAGACTTGTATTTTGTAGTGCATTTGGAGCCATTCTCCTGGATGGATTTGTATTCTGTAGACCCCTTTTCTCTACAAAATCACCTGTCAGCACCTTCTCCCGAAATGAACAAGGGGATCCTAATCCTGATTATGCCGAACTCGCTGACCCAGCTGAATTTCGCTTCCAATCCATCGACTCCAAGCTATCCATTGCCCTACAGAATATGGTGGATGCCGCTGGTGAAACGGCGTTCGAGGTCAAGGTTCGGATCAGACAGAGGAGTCAAATGCTTGGGAAGGAAGGAAATTTCCTGATGGGTAGAGAGATATTGGCAATGATACTCGGTCATTTCAGAACGACATCCAAAGATGAAGTGTTGTTCAATGCCAGCCACATCTATAAACTACAGTATCGTGGTGACAAAGAGATGGATAAGTTCCTCAACGCATGATGGATCGAAATCATCGCAAATATGAAGGTTGAGGACATTCCATCCGACAACACACTACGTGATCATCCCCTGAGGAAGATTGATGGTTCTCAGGCACTGCATGTCGACCTCACTATCTTCAAAGGTATAGGGACAATGATGATGAGAAGAAAACCTACAAAGAGTTAATTATTGGAGATCATGAAGAGGCACATTGCTCGTGTGCGTGAGGACAGAAACATCGCAGCCCGAGACAAGTTTGCCACAGACCACCAAAGCCTGCGGCTCCAACACCTACACCGAAGGATGGTAAGACCGGAAAGCCAAGTGCACCAGCACCTAAGGGTAAGCCTGGACCCCAGTTCTCCCATCCGGCAATCCAAAGAGTCATGGCAAAGGGAAAGGCAAGGGTGGTCGAAGGTCTAGATCGCCTTCTACCAAAGATCCTTCCAAGACCTTTTGTCACTTTCACTTCAACAAAGGGAATTGCAAACATGGTGACAAATGTCAATATAGTCATTCTCAATACCATTGGGACAAAAGGAAGGACAAAGGTGGCAAGGGCAAGAACAGTAGATCAGCAACTCCAAGAAGATCGCAAACACCTGGTGGAAAGAAGGACCGTATCTGTTACGGGTGGCTGAAGGGTGACTGTCAGAAGGGTGACAAATGTACTTTCAAGCATGATCCAAGCATGAAAGGCAAGAGAGTCGCCCCTTCGACGAAGACATTCGATGCCAAGGCCACTCCTGCATTGGTCCGAGAGTACGATGACGATTTCATCGCAACTGCTGTGCCAAACGAAAAGAAGAACAAGATGGATGTTAAGTTCAACTATCACGTGGAGATAAACGAGTATGTGAAGTCTGACTTTGTGGAATGCTCAAACCGAAAGCCGAGAAGAAACCTGTCTCGAGCTCAGAAGCGATCATTGAAGTGCAGAACTACCAAAGAGATCATGAATGACCAACAATGGGTTTTGCAATCCAAGTTGGGCATGACAAGGGCGCGTGCAATTGGCATACTGATGGATGACTTCAATGAGTTTTGTTGACGAAGTACATGTTATCCTGGGACCCAAGAACGATGTCAAGCTTAAGGTCAATAGCATTGAGTACTTGGAGAACAACTCTCGAGCTGAGATATGCTATGAAGAGATTATCCCTCATGTACCAGGAAAGTATGGACGTCGTGGCAACATCAAGTGCATCACTATGCCGGTTGAGCTCAAGGACAGACGTTTCATCATGGATTCTGGTAGTGGTCATGACCTCATTTCATCTACAAGAGTTGATCGGATGGACATTGACACTTACCAGAGTGACAGAGTCAACTTCCACACTGCAAATGGCGTCACATCCACTTCTACTATGGTGGACTTGGACTTTGACACATTCAATGAACCTGCTAAGGCACATGTGTTGAGGATACCCCATCAGTTCTATCATTGAGAAAGCGATGCATGGAACAAGGTTACACCTTTGTTTGGCCTAATGGGAGAGAACCCTACATGATCAACTCCGAAGGTGACAAGATCAGGATGGAAGTTCACGATCTCATCCCGTATGTTTACCTCGGGGCCAAAGACTATCGTCCAGTGCCCGACCACGAGGCTGAGTTGGTTATGAAGGTGTTGGGTCTCATGGGTGACAGCACAGCGTCAAGGACGATATACCTTGATGGTGAGAGTGGTGATGAAATGTCCGAATCGGATGACGGAGTTGGTACGTACGTCGACGGCCAACGAAATCTCCGAGCAGGGCCAAGAAGAAGAAGAAACGATCTAGACGAAAGACAGTTCCTGCAGCAGCTGGTGAAGAACATGACGAAGATGACGGCTATGAACCATCCATCCGCGAAGAGAATCCGGACGAGGAAGATGTTCACATTGACGACGTCCCTGGTCGGAATGAGGATGGAGAAGATGACAATGATGATCGAGTACCAGCAGCTGATGATATCCCAGAGGATGATCAACCTGATGAAGATGAAATTGGTGTTGAAAATGGACCACATGAAGAAGAAGATGATGAGGATGATATCGATGTTCATGATCCCGATGGGGGAGTACGATTGTCAAAGAGAGGTACCTTGAAACATGAAGCTCGTACTCTGGAACACTTGTTGACACATCGATACAAGGAGCACCCCCTACTTATAACTTGACTTATAACCAGGGTTAACATATGTTATAACTAGGGTTATCTCATGTTATAAATTCCATAACTTATGTTAAACTTATATCTTAGTTATGAACTTATAAGGTAACTTGTATCTTTTAAGTGGAAAGATACTAAAAAGATACAAAAAAAGTTAGCAAAATTAACTTTTTTATTTTCAACTTTTGAAAGTTAGCTCGGTTTGCCATTTTTGCTTCATTTGGGATCTTTTGCGGCGTTTGGTTCAAATTTAGCGTTTCTTCTCAGTTTTGGCGAGCTCTTCGGGTTTTTGGGTTCTTTTGGCCATGCAAGGGGCGGGTCTGCTTCAAGCTGCTTCTGAGCAGCCTCGGGCTCAAATAGCTGCTTCTGAGCAGCCTCGGGCTCAAATGCAACAGTGGGCACGCTTTCCGCTGTATTTGACCCAAGAGTTTTGGAACATCTTGCAAGGGAGCTCCGAGAGACAGCTTCGGAGTAAAAAAAAATGCTCTGTAGGTCAAGGGAGTAAGGTTAGCAAGGAATATGACAAAACGCGTATGTGCATTCTGAAAATCAAAGGGAAAAATAAAAGATACGTATGTATTTGCCCAGACGAATCATGCAACGCATATGTATTTTCACATCTATCCTCGTATTTTTCTTGATTGATATGCTATATCGGGAATGTTTTTGTTTTTTGTATTTTTTGTATTGTTTCACACGAGATAACATCGCAAAAAAAAAACGCGTATGTATGTTGCTTTCAAAGCAAAAGAAAACCCAAAAACTCGTATGTATATTCCTGTAGAGACAAGGAAACGCGTATGTGTATTGTACTTTGCAAGCCCCGGAAGCAAATGTACCAATGTATTTTGCCACAAACACTGAAGACTATAGAAAAAGGAACAAGATTTTGCGCAACTTTTGCAGTCTCAAGAAGGAGTTTTGGGTGCGCAGTCGAACGGCTCGCTGCTGTAATTTTTTCCCTCCTTTTTTTCACTCCTGGCGGTCTGTGCGGAGGGAAATTCATATGCACGTGCAATGTTTGCCATGAGTGCATCCAATTAGCAACTTTGACCGTTGCCGTGCTGGCCAAGCGGAAAAAAGAGGTGAAATCGCTGCAATTTGACAACCCCACGAAAAAAAACTAAAAACAACGTTTTTCCTCGAAATGAAAAATATGCAAAACTAAAAAGATACAAAAAAGATAGCAAAGTTATAACTTACTTATATCCACCCTTAACTTAACATAACTTCAACATAACTTCCTTATAAACTTAATTTATAACATGCATAACTTCAACATAACTTGGGGGGGCTCCTTGTGGGTTTGGCCGGCCGATGCCGTCGGAGAGGCGCGTCAAGAAATGACGCAGATTTGGAACGAGTTGCCGGCGTGCATCTTGGTCCGGTTCAAGACCAAGACCACCTGGCGTGTCGAGGGGATCGACGAAGACAATGTTTTCCCTTTCGCGCCGCAGAAGAAACCGTGGTATTTGGACAAGGGGCGAAGGCGGCCAGTTCTCCGCGCCACACGGAAGCAGTTTCCATTGGCTCCAGGGTTTGCAACCACCGCTCACGCAGCCCAAGGGCAAACTTGCAAAGAAGGCGTTGTCATGGACATGCACATTGGGGACGCAGGCGACCCATTGACAGCTTACATTGCGTTAACGCGGGTCCAAGACAGGCATGGTTTGTTTGTGTACAGACCGTTCCCTGCAGCACCGTTTCAAAAAGGCGCAAGGGTGGGAATTGCTGTTGCGGTTCTGGGGTGGTGAAAAAATGGATTGGAGCGCGCTGCGAGCGAAATACCGAGACGAAAGAGAATGCAAAGAATGTAATGAATCAAAGCCGGCTTCTGCATTCACGGCTGGCCGATGGAAACGCGCAGATGCGGCGAGAGTATGCAAAGAATGCATTCGTCGGCACGTTGAGACGCAGATTCCGTGGCAATGCATGGCATGCACGGCCTGGAAACAGGAAGATGCATTCAAGGCAAAACATGCAAGCCCACAAGCCACATTCTATCGTATTTGTGCGACGTGCGCGTGTGCAATACGCGCAAGGACGAAATGAAATTTTCTGCCGCCATGTGGAAACGGGCACGCAACGGCGGCAGAGTGTGCTTGGCTTTTGTTCGGAGAAGGCATGGGGCTGGTCGAGATGCAGCATATGCCACGTAAAGCAAGCAGCGTTCGCTTTCAAACCGTGGCTGGCGCAACATCGTTCTTGCATGTTCTTGCAATGGTGACCAAGTCTGTAACAACTGCTGGAATAGCCACATTCCCCGGGGAAGCATCAGCAAAGCAGTACAGCGGGTAGCTGCAACGCAGGCGAAAGTCGCGAGAAGGGCAGCGGAAGAAAAAGCGGCACGCGCCATTGCCAATGTCTGGGGTGCCATCGCGGAACGAAAACGGAGTACAGAACAGGAGAGCTTCCAAACGCAGGAAGCAGAGCCGAAGGCAAAACATCGCAGACAAGAGAACGGAAGAGAAATGACCACAGAAGGATCTGCAGGTGTACGTGGTAAGCGGGAAGACAGCAACGGAAGTGAAAGGGCGGTGGGGCCGACGGCCGATCTCGGGGCTGCCAGCGTGGAACGAAAACAGAAAAGAGACCAGGATATCGCCCATCTGCAGGAAGCCCCGCCGCACGCGAAGCAACATAGAGAAGACGACGGAACAGAAAGAAGCACAGACAGGCAGGCAGAAAGGAGCTGCAAACAGCAGAACAATGGCACCGCGACGGAGCCGGCGACGTTGCTGGCGAATCAAGCAAAAGCAGAGAAGAAAGGCAAAAGTTTCCAATATGTTTGTCCCGCTTGCCAAAAGTCTGTGACGAGCAGTATACGAACGGGCCAGGTAGATCACCGGCGCGCGTGTGGTAACCGTTTCCATGCAGGTGTGGGACGCGCAGGTCGTTGCGAAAGGGTATGTGTATATTTGCCCCGCTTGCAACGTAGAGGATCCAACGATGCACAAAGGACAACATCCAGCGCAAACGACAATAGTATACAGAAACGTTGTCGTTTGCATTCAAGAGCTTCGCATATCTTCGGATAAGCTTCAAACGAGAGGAAGTATATACATGCACAGCCATTTGAGAAAAACGACCCCGCTGACGAAAACGACCCCGTTTACGAAAACGGAACCGCCAAAACCATATATAGAACAATTTGTTCCAACAAGAAGCATCACAAAGAGGAAACCGAAGCAGATGCACAGAAAGGAGACAAACAGAACAAAACAAGAAGCGACGAAAACGACCCCGTTGACGAAAACGACCCCGTTGACGAAAACGGAACCGCCAAAACCATATATATAAATCAACAGAGAACAATTTGTTCCAACAAGAAGCATCACAAAGAGGAAACCGAAGCAGATGCACAGAAAGGAGACACAAACCAAACAAGAAGCTGACGAAAACGACCCCGTTGACGAAAACGGAACCGTTGACGAAAACGGAACCGCCAAACTCATATATACATAAATCCACAGAGAACAAGAAACATCACAAAGAGGAAACCGAAGCAGATGCATGCACTCAATGCATGGAGACAAACAAAAACAAAACATAAGCTGACCAAACGAAAACGGAACCGCCAAACCCATTTACATAAATCCACAGGGAACAATTTGTTCTTGCAAGAGGAAACCGAAGCAGATGCACCGAAAGGAGACAAGCAAAAACAAGACAAGAAGCTGACGAAAACGAGACCGTTAACGAAAACGGAACCGCCGTATCCATACATAGATCCAAAGGCAACTGCATTGTTCCAACAGTACAAGTGACACATGGAACTCATAGCAAAAGCAGATGCACCCAAGGAAGAAAAAAGAACAAAAGAAGAAGCTGACGAAAACGACCCCGTTGACGAAAACCACCACGTTGACGAAAACGACCCCGTTGACGAAAACGACCCTGTTGACGAAAACGGAACCGCCAAAACCATATACATAAACCCAGAGGAAAAAATTGCAAGAAGCATCATAAAGAGGAAACCGAAGAAGATGCACCGAAAGGAGACAAACAAAAACAAGACAAGAAGCTGACGAAAACGAGACCGTTAACGAAAACGGAACCGCCGTATCCATACATAGATCCAAAGGCAACAGTACAAGTGACACATGGAACTTATAGCAAAGGCAGATGCACCCAAGGAAGAAAAAAGAACAAAAGAAGAAGCTGACGAAAACGACCCCGTTGACGAAAACGACCACGTTGACGAAAACGACCCCGTTGACGAAAACGACCCCGTTGACGAAAACGGAACCGCCATGACCCAAATCCACAGGGAACAAAAATATTCCCACAAGGGTCCCACAAGGGTCCCACAAGGGCCAACACAAAGAACAAGAGGAGTGCTCAAGCGTAGCACATGTAATCACAAAGTTGTGACTGACACATGATACATTGTTGAACACAGCCGGCCACCTGGGCCCAGTGCAGAGACAGGTTTGGTGAAAGTTTATGGATTGCTTGCAAAGGCTTTGGGATTGAAAAGAACTTAGACTGCTTTGGCTCTGCCCCCGTGCTGGGCTTCGGGAAAAAAGTTTTGCGACCCTTCACATACGGTTCAAGGGTCAAAAACGGGTACTGCACACGCGCACACACACATTATATATGGATATATGTATATTAGGAATATATATATATATTATATTTTTTAATCTTATACTATACTATGAATTTCTTTCCTTTCTATCAGTTCCGGAAACGTCCAGCAGACAACATAATTTGCATTTGTTCCTGAATGCAGCGAAGGGTTCTCGTTTTACTTTGGGGGTTTGGGGTTTGAGACGTGTCCGCTGGGCCTTCAACCGTTCGCAAGTGTCCGCGGGCGACCGTCGTGAGAGTAATATGACTGTGCCTGTGGCGAGTTCTGAAAAAGCAATCGCTTTTGGAGGTTTCAAACGTCGCGTAGCCTCGTTTCGCGTGGCAGGCGTGGCGCTTTGTGACATTTCAACATCAACATGTTTCATAACGTGTTGATTTTTTTTTGTGGCAGGTTCGCGTCGTTTTCAGAAGATGAGTTGACCGGCGCAACACTTTGGAGATCCTCGTCGCCATTTTGCGTGGCAGGCGCAGCACTTCAGACGTTTCGCTTTGCGTGTTTTTTGTGAATCGCCCTGTCAGCGTCGGGTGGTGACAACGTGCAAGTTGCGTGCCAGGCGTGGCATTTTGTGAGATGTGAGATGAAATTGACGGAAACTTCGCACGAAACATCGGTTTTGAGGTAACAAATCTTGAGGTTCATGAGAAAACTCTTACGAAAACGTTGATTTTGAAGCTACGAAGAATGAAAATTGTGAGGAAGTCTCGCACGAAATGCTCGTATTGAGACTCTAGGAGTCTCGTCTCGATGTTCTGGTTTCCTTCTGGCGTCGCCGTGTCTATGCGGGACGCTGCAAAAGCTCTCCTTTTCGAAGGCGTCAAAGCAGGTTGCAATGCCCTTTTTGCGTGGCAAGCGGGGCACTTCCTGACATTAACTCCCACGTGTCTGCAAAAGTGTCGAAAGTCGTTTTGTGCGACAGGCGCAATACCTAGAAACTCTTCCGGCAAAAATTTTTGCCGGAGGCATTTCTTTATTGCAATTACGCCGGAGGATGGTGGAAACGCCGGAAACCTTCAAAACAGCCGGAATTTAAAAAAAACGCCGGAAAGTGGTTTGTCCCACAATGGTTTCATCATGTTACTGCGTCCTGTCATTTTAAACCAAGTATGTTTGTGGGTTCCAAAAAGGTATGTTATGAATTGATCCTTTCAATGGGTATGAGCTGGTCATGCCTCAAGGTTTGGGTTTGAAACAGCAGTCTCACCGCTGTGGCCCACTCTATGGTTAAAGTATCTTGTTATGTAGGCTTGCAGTTCGGTTTGGACCTCAAAATCATTGTCATGTTCCCGATCACCAAAAAAATGGCTTCTTCATAGAAGAAAAGATTAGATTTGGTCCCATGATACCCACTTCGTCCCCATACTTGGTCACCAACATCACTTGGGCCAGCCAACAACATGGAACCCACAATTCCAACAGCCACCCGTTTGTCCTTTGCTGCGGCCTCCACTTCGATGAAATGCGCCGGGAAACCCGGCAATATCAGCAGGCCACCAGGGTTGACCCCAAAACAAACAAGATACATTCCCAAAACTAACCTTGTATATTTTAGGGGGCTAGTTATAAACTAGTCTATCATCTTCTATTATATTTCTTTGGGTTTCAGTCCTGCCTAGCCTCAGCATCCAGCTTGGTTCCTATTCAACCCTTTCTTGGTTTCGTGAATTTTTGTTTGGCAAAATGCCGCCTGAAAATCGCTTTGGTATTCAGCAGATATCTTTGAGCCATTCTAAGACCTAACGTTTTAGTAGCCAACTTCCGTGACACTCTGGCAACATGACCAATGTGATCCTCATTCAATTCACAAGCCCATATCACCGGGTTCAGCAGACGTGCTGCTGCAGTCTTCAGCCCCTCGCGGATTTCCAGCCCAATGTGGGCGATGGCATGTAATTTTGCTTTCAATCGGAACCCTGAGAAATTGTGCTGCAAGCAATGTGCGGCCACACGTTTGTAGCCACGGATCAGAACCATGATGTGTAGATACAGCCGGGAGGCACACTTCCTTGGAAGGAGGATATTGTGGGAATAGATCAGATCACACATCTGAATCCCCTGGTCAACAACATCACGCAAAAGTGTCAAAATCTGAACATGCTGCGCAACTGCTGGCCCTGCATCCCGAATCACCAAAGAAAGTTGAAAGCGCAAGTACTTGAGCAGAATCATCGTGTCACTGCCTTTACTGTTGCTCCAGGCAGCATCCATTGATGTCTTCCGATTCATGAAAGACTTGGTAAATGAACGGCAAGCTGGTGAATACTTTTCGGTCAAAGCCCAGAGTTTGAAATGAGAATGGCATCTGCAAAGCCTGTCATCTATGTTTTGACTGGAATTCTCATAGTCAAAGATGCCGAGTTCACACAGCCAGACAAGACCGGATCCCACCAGGTCTCTCCCCAGCCCTACTTTGAAACAATGAAAGAAATCAAGTTTATACAGCCATTCCGGACGAGCTGGATCAAAGGGAATTTTTGTGAAAGCCGGAACCCAATCATCACTCCAGGGTCGCTCCAAGTACATGGTGCTTTTCCACTGCGGTTCCAGCTGCACGTCTTCCATGGGGATGTGGGCCTCTCCGGCCTTGCATAGGCTACAAATTCCGGCATGGTTTCGGGTTCCAAGGTTATTGTAGGACCGGTTCATCCAAGCAATGCTCTTGGACTGGAACTTCATGTCTCCTTTTGATGCAATTAAAGCACCAAAGTATTGCTTCTCCCCAACAAAAACTCCTGTATTGAAAAGAGAAACCAGATCAGCAGCCACAGCCTCCAAATGTTGTTCAATTATTCCAGGCTCGCCATCATACAGGTACCCAGGAAGCCCAAACAGGTAGTAGCGCTTCAAAAAGGAATGGCCATAGTAATTTGTCCCCAGCTTGTCAATCTTTCGCATCTTTGGGGTCAAACAATCAATTTGTTGGGGCTCGTTCGGGAGCCAGTGGCTGGGCAAAGACTGGAGTGAATGACAGCTAGAGCAATCAACATCCTGCTCTGAAAGACCAAGGGGGCACTCAATGGTACCTTCCAAGTAGCCACTCCTTCTGGGCCCTCGGCCCTCATCACCCCAAAAGCAGAGGGGACCACATGTCCAAGCTGGCATTGCTTTTGAAAAACTTCATGGGATGGATGCTGCAGGCGGTAGGCTTCCCAAAATCCTTCCAGTTGATCCTCTAAAGGCGAAGCGCCCCCAGCAATGAGTTGCGGGTACCTTTTCAAAAGTAAACTTAGCCAATCTGATGGGTTCATGTATTCAGTGACCACGGATGCCCCATCCGACAGAGTGTGCTCTAGCTTTCGAATAGGAACCGGTAAGGATAAACCCAAGCGAACAAAGTGCTTGTGGAGGTCACGTTCTGAATTCCGTACATCCCTCAACTTTTCTTCAGATGGCAATTCGTCTCTGTCCCGTTTTCGGCTGAGGTTGCTCGCGACCATTGACCGTTTCACTTTGCAGGCATGGTCCTTGGCTGTGACGATGGGGCATGAAACATTTTCTGAGCAAATGGATTGAGAACCCCAAGTTTAAATAGCATCAGGAAAGGTGCGGACATCAAATATTTTCCAACTAATTGGACTGGACCCCAAATTTAGACAGCATGAGGAAAGGTAAGGGTGGAGCCTTCGGTTTTAGGGTGCAGTCTCGCAACTCCGTCCCCCAAACTCTCTGCCCACTGCTGTTGCTGTGGATCATCAGCGCCCAGAGGGCCTGCCAAGTCAATTTAGCAGAACGATTCTTGTTTGGATCTATATTTGGGAATTTGACAGCAGCACAAAGAGCCACATTCCATCATGGCTATTTTGGCAGAATAGCTGCAGCGCAATGGCAACGTATGGAAAGTGAAAGCAATGAAAGCACCAGCATTTTTCCAAGCCTGCCACATGTCACTGCGATCTTTTTGAACCCCGATCTACACATCCACGTTTCAGTAGATGTTTCAACCCATTTCACATGGTGCGTATTGTCTCTCAAAAGCGCAAGGTCAGTTGACCTTTGATGACTTAGCAAAGCCACCTCTAATCCTAAGACTTTGCCTTAGCCGCGGCCTTGGCCTTCTGGCCTTTGCCAGGCGTGTGGGCCGGTGCGGATTTGGCCTTTGCCAAACTTGCCTTGGCCTTGGGGGTGGCCTTCGGGTGTGCCTGGGTTTTCACAGGCTTGCAGACAGTCCTTGGCAGGCTCAGAATGATGATAAATGTGTACGGTATGAGAACTTGTAAATTGCAGAGCCTCCAAAACTTGACTGCAGAAAGGCTTTCTGAGCAGCATTAACTGGGAGCCCCACTTGATACGATCATCCAGTGCACAAGCTTCAATTGCCCTTGGCAAAGAAGAGGCCAAAGAAGGGTATGCAGGGAAGTAGGACCGTATGGAGATCAAATCTTTAAGGCTTTGCTTTATCGGATCGCAGCCCCGAGAAAACAAAATCAATGGTCGGAAGTTTTGGGAACAGCATTTGTCCAAAATGGGTTGGGTAAGTTAGGGTAGTTGGGTGTGGCTTGTCTGGATGTAAGCCCCCAACTTGCGCTTAGCTTCCTGGAACTCAGCCTTCATGACCTTCAAAGACCTTGAGCAGGGTAGCCGTTTAATGCCACCCCAAAGAAGAGAGAACGAGTAAGAGAAAAGTTGCCATAGTCACGATGTTTGGTAGATAACAGTTTGTAGCAACCCCAAAAAGTCACCGAGGAACCAGCGATCGATCAAAACCGTCGACCAACCCTTTGGTGTAGCTGTTCTGCAATCGGTCCTGGACCGCACCAAACTCTTTGATGAGGCCTTCCACTTTGTCGCGCAAAAGAGTTTGGTGAGGCCTTCCACTTTGTCGCGCAACCTTGGAAGATCTTGGGAGGCAAGAAGCTGGGCAGTCTGGACATGAGCAATCCCACAAGCGCAGGGCCACCATCGCAGCAACCTCTCGGTTGAAATATTACATAATCTTGGGCCTCCAAAAAAATATTTGAGACTAGTACTGGCTTTGAATAGGAGTCATAGTCGACGGGAAGGCAGCCAAGCTTCCAGTTTTGTCAGCCTCTTGGACAAGCATCGCAACACCTTGGGGCACATGTTGGCAGAAAAGCTGCCACCTTCAATCTCTGGGAACTGGAGGTGCTTGAGCACCTTCTCCTGCTCCTTGCCGTCATCGCTGTCGGACGACGAAGCCTCATCCCCAGAATCCTTATTGGAATGCGGGGCTGCAGATTTCGCTGACTTGTTTTCTGCTCAACTTCATCATCGGGCTCAGGGGTGGCATCAGGGACTGACTTCCTTTTGTTCTTCCCCGACGTACCTGCCAAGAATCATGAAGTTAGAAGCAGCATGTTTGTTTCAGTGTAGCACTACGACTTTCATTCATGCATTTAAGTTTTTTGGATAGCAGTGCGATGGCTGCCTTCACCCAGCATATCGGAATTGTCAGTGTCAGCCTTTTTGACATGTTTGTTCTTGGTGTGCGATTCATCCTCCTCGATGAACTCACGGAAAATGTTTCGCTTAGTGCGCCTTAGTTCCCACAGTGGGGGCTCCAAGACAGTGGATTGTCTTTTTTGTTTTGGCACGCAACTCAATGAAAATCTTTAGAAACCTTTTGGCAACCAAGCTGCTTCCTGGAGCCTTTCATTTTGACACAGGTCCAATACATCTTGCCCTCACCATAATCAGACTTCCTGCAGCACTAACAAATCTTGTGCAAAGTGATGCATGCGCTTGCTGCTTGCTGAGGACATGTTCAACCCGCAAGACATTCATAGGAGGCTAGGCCTGATCCAACCCGGCTTGCCCGCGCAAGTCTTCTTGACGTTGGCAATCTTTTTCCTGGGACATCTTAGTAGATCATCTTGGAAGAGCGACTGGTACATACGTAGATACCCAATCCGACTTTTGATTTATGGACAGAATATTTTGTTGAAACACCAAGGTGGTTCCATAAGACGTTTGAGTTCTGCAGGACTAAGGTTTGCATATGCAGGCTTTAAGCCAACAGCAAGCCACACCTATTTCAAATATAAACGCCTTCTGTTTGGGTATATGCGCATATATTTCGAGCTAAGCCAGCATGTGTACTCCTATATATATATATACACACACACATTTGTCTTCCATAAGGCCTAAACCCAATATGTACGAACTAGACATCTTATACAGGAAGAATGCTTTCTCTATCCCCCATGGGTACCATTCTGTGTCTATGTGGCCCCCCTTCCCCCATGGGTGTCATACAGGAAAATGCTTCCAGGCTCTCAGAGAAAGGTTTGTCTTGGGTTCTCATATCCTCCTCTGTGAGAAATTCATACTCATCCTCAAGAACTTGCTCATTCACTTCCTCATAGATACGTTGAATTTTTCGGCGGAAAGCATCCTCAGAGTCAAGTTGTCTGAGATATAAGGGGCCACCATCATGAAGACTTACTAAAAGAAGGGCGCGTTCCTACCTACTTGGCTGGTTTAAATTGAGGGGTGAATTTTGATGAATCGATTTGGGGTCGCCAGGTCAATTGATTTTTCCCACTTGGGGGTTTTATACAACAGTGGTACCCCCAAATCATCCTTTTCAATTCATCCTCTTCGAGTTGATTTTCCATTATAAACATTCATTTTGGGGGACCACCATTTCAGGAAACCTCTACCTCTCTGTTGATGATTGGGAAAACAAAAGCCCGTAATCATAAGTCAACCATTTTTCCAAGTAACTGGACTGTACTCGCAACGTTCAAACATTTTCTCAAGGTTTCCCCTTTGATCCAGATCTTTGTACATGTGAACGGCCTCTTGGGGAACTTGGTAGGACCCATCCGAGCGGGGGCTAAACAGCCTGCGAAGGCGAGCTCCAGCAGCTGCTTTGGAAATCTGTGGCGGCTCAGGCGGGGATTCGGGCTCATACTCATCCCCGCTGTCACCATCAGATCCCAACTCAATGGGTGACTTGGGCGCCGTCTGAACAGGAGTCTGAAGGGAAACATCCATTTGGCTAGGTTCAGGCTCTTGATTTTTTGCATCCACAGGTTAAGGCTGGGTAGGCTCAATGGTCTCAGTAGGCTCTGTGGCTTCAGTGCCTTCACCCTGAGTAACGATAACATCGTCATCCTTTGGGGCGGGTTCCGCCACAAAACCAGTAGGACCACCCACATCAGGTAGTGACTCCTGGAATCACCCCAAGCATACAAGAGAAAAACTTAAGACTAACAGACAAACTAATCATCAGTGAAGGAGGGCCAATTCAAACAGAAAACGGTTTGACTTTTACACAGCTAGGTGACTTCCGACTTTGGTGGTTGGGCCCCTGTCTCTGCCCATGGATACCCAGCAGGTGGCCACGGCTTCGAAGCCTTTTGCTGGAGCTGCTTCTTCTTCGCCTCAGGCCAAGCAGCAATAGGAGAAGGGTAGTGGCATGGCTGGCAAAGTGTTGTGGAAGCTTCAAAGATTGGGCGATGATTATGTACAAACACATGCAAAGTACTAAATGTACCAAGGGCCAAATAAAGGAGATGATTGAAATTTCCAGAGCCATAATTCTGGTCCCGAATATGAAAACGCTTAAAGGTCACCTGTTACAGAATACCAAGTTACTAACAATTCTTCCCTTCGGGCTGCCATCTCTGCATATTCCGAATCATGCTCAAGGGACATTGTTTGCGCTCGGAGAAGCTCTGCCCCACGAACTAAGGTTTGGCTTGACAGGGTCCTACTAGGTAAGCTTTGCATTGCCAGCTTTCAGCCAAAATGTCTATGGATCAATGGATTTTTGGTAGTATACTACGTTACAAGACTCTCAAAAATATCGTTACGGGCAATTACGCCGGAATTGCGGGCAATTACGCCGGAATGACGGGCAATTACGCCGGAATTGGGGTGCAAAAAAAAATGTTTTTTTTTGGCAAACCATGAAAATGTTGAGTTCCATCGTACTCTTTATTCTTTTTGGCACCAAGTAGGGTCCACTCCAGGGGAATAATGAATTTAGGCAATTGCACTATGTAAACACAGCTGCTAGTGGCCAGCTTCTCATTCTCTAATTTCTACACTTTAATTAGCGCGACCCAGCAGAGCCATCAGATAGATGAAGGGATGACAGCTCGAAACTCTTCTGGGATGTTCAACAGCTTGGATGCCCGTGCGTAGGCGTAAGCCGGCGCAAGTTCAGCATCAACCCACTGGTCTTCTCCGATCTTCATGTTGCCAATGAGTTCTGGTAAGGGTGTTGACTTGTCAACCTGACCAGGGGACCTTTCAAAATGAAGGATTCCCTTCTAATTACCAAACCCAACACCCAACGGATTGTGAGACCACCAAGGCCTCAGGTAAAGGCCCCCGCGTTTTGCGCAAGGTGCGGCGAGCTTGGAGTACAGCAGCTGCAAAGGACGGGGTGTATGTCCTTGGCCAAGCTCACGGCCGATTGGAGGGTAGGTATGGTCATGGAAGGTCGTCGATGAGGGCAGGTATGGTCATGGAAGCAACCTGGTTTTCTATCCTAAGTGCCAATGAGGATCTGTGTCGCTTTCAAAGCTTTTGTGCCCTTCCATCTACGACGCCCCTTCGAATCCCAATAAGCCACCGCGGTTTTGATGACACTCTTCATTTTATTTTTTTAAAGCTTCCCCAAGTCAAACACGGACACGCCCCAAGACCAGCTCCATAAGGATGTCCTCTTTGGTGTCTTCGTGTTGAAATGCTTCATCCAAAATGAAGTCCGGTACATCTTAGTGAGCACATGCAGTGGCGAATTCTTAAAAGCACCACAGTCATAACCATTTTGAGGGCAGAGGAAATTAGGGCAGAGGAAACATAGAAACATTTGGTTTGATGATGGTGGCAGTTGATTTCCACCATGGCACTGGTAAGCCCAACTTCCTAAGACGTCGGGCAAGCCATTGCCACCTCTCATGCTGATTGATGATGCTGTTGTCAGGGTTTTCAATCAGCACCGTGCCACGTGCACAAACCGTCAATAGTGCCAGAAGCATTGACCTGATGGTCAACACAGCTGACCTTTTCAAAAAATAAAATGCAGTGGTGGCAAAACCAATTAAACTGTCACACCAGCCCTCTACTGCCCGTCCCACTTGCCTGCACACCAGCAAGTTGGATTTGGCCACAGAAGGATGCCACCAGATACCCTCTGGGGTAAGCAAATCACGGCCGCTTGTACCAGCATTTATTTGAACAAATGTTGAGCAGAGAATACCCATGGCCAAGGTGAGGTAGTCATACTTCGAATGTAGAATGCAATATATTGCAAGCCTAGGTATATACCAAGCGTTGTGTCACAACATCGACCATTCAATTTTGACAGGGCCACCATGGTGGAACCAAACAGTAATGTAAACCCAAAGTATAACTGTTCCCAATCCATTCGAAGGGGCAAAAACCCCGCATTGCCAAGCAAATTGAAGCTAGAATTTGCATTGTCATCGAAAGTCACATCGTGAGCACAAGCTGAAAGGCCTATGGCCCTAGCTAAGCGAGTAATTCTGGCTGCCCCTGCGTACAGCTCAATCACTTCGAACTGTTGGTCAGTAGGCCATATCTCCAGGAACGAGGTCGCTAAAACCAAGAGAACAAATGCCTTAGTTATCGATAATAGCCATTGCCTCACCTACCTGTGCCCAGAAAGGTGATTCTTCCAAACTGTTTCTGCACACCTGGCAGGACGAATCTTGCAGATAGGGGTCTCTTGGAGCACCACACTTCATGAGGCGCCGTATGGTGTTGTTGATTTGGTTCCGATTCATGGCGCCAAACCGTTGCGAGTGCCAAAGCCAAAAATCACTGCATAGAAGCGCATATATCAAAAACTGCTTTTAAATCTGTTGTCTTTTGCAGTCTCCCCCAAAAGATCTTGCCAGGCTGAGATAAAACCGGAACCCCCGGGAACAGGCTGGCCTACATCACCATCAACTGCTGGCTGCAGGCGGGCGTAGACAGAGAGGACTGGCATTGATGTACCTGCGTGTGGCATTGCAGGCAGTGTCTGAAGGTAGGACATGTTCTACGTAAGGCATCCGAAATTCACTGATGCTGGTGATCTTTTTTTCCAGTCATGGGTTCGCAACCTGCACACCCAGTCCCTCAAACTACGGCCAGCATGGCTTTGCCTCCAAGCACCCTACCCGGACACTTGCTTCCAAGAGCCCAGGGTCAACTGGAATGCATTGTCAAAAGCTAACGGCAGCTAAAAAATCATTTGCTGTATCTTTGTTGGCTTTGTTTATTTTCACTGCATTCCTCCCCAGAAAGATTCAGCTGGGGGCCACAAGCCACTCTCCTTTGAGGTAAAGTCTAAGTGCAGGAAATCCTAAGCTCGCTTTTCAAATGAAGCACCCTTGCCACTGGGCGCTAGGTCTCGTTTCCTTGGCCGCAGCTGTGGAGAAGGTGTGTTGGGACAAGTGGTGTTGACATGCCGAATTTCCAAAAGCTGTTGAAAGCGTTGTGAATCATAGTGGCCAATATAACCAAGTAAATAGGCTGAAGGTCACTCGTCCTTAGACTGCAAGAATTGAACGGCCCACAGTTGGCAGCAATCATGGTACTCTTCCATCGGGATGTTCTCATTTGCAACCATCTTGTTGCAATATTTCAAAAGGGCTCCTACAAACTAGACGACGGTTGGCCCGAGAGCGAAAAAGATGTGTTTCAAGCAGCTCTGAGTATGGTAGTCGTAAAAGATAGTCGGTGAATAGTTGGTGAATTTTATTGGTGAATTTTATATGAGCTATGGAAAGACATGATGTAAAAAAGTAAGATTGATCAAGAAGAGAATATTTGGTAAAGGGCATCAGATGACATGTGTCTTGCAACCACAGAGAGAAAGAGGGGGAAGAGATAAAGAGAGAGAGAGAGAGGTCAGACGCATTTCCACACAAAGACCTTTGAGATACAAAAGAAGCTCGGCACCATGATGCCGTGGATGACCTTAGTTGCAAACAAAGGTGGGCAAACATAGTCGCAATGAAAATGCTACAAAATGCAAAAGTACACAAACAAAGGCTCCGTAAGAAACTAGAACTCCGTGCAAGAATGCTGTGAATGATAGCAAGTTCGATATCATGATGGCAAGGATAACACCTGTTTCACTGCATTTCTCCGATGTCCCTACAGGATGGAAAAAAAACTTTACAGACAAACAACAGTTGGCTACTGGTTTTGCATGTTCGTCACGAACAGTCTCTCCAGACGAACATACTGGTTTTGCATGTTCGTCACGAACAGTCTCTCCAGACGAACAGTGCTACAGATTAATTTGCGCCAGTTGCACTCAGTGCCACTCGGTACGCAAGCCTTCCAGCTCCCTGATGCCGTGGATGACCTTAGTTGCAAACAAAGGTGGGCAAACATAGTCGCAATGGAAATGCTACAAAATGCAAAAGTACACAAACAAAGGCTCCGTAAGAAACTAGAACTCCGTGCAAGAATGCTGTGAATGATAGCAAGTTCGATAGCATGATGGCAAGGATAACACCTGTTTCACTGCATTTCTCCGATGTCCCTACAGGATGGAAAAAAAAACTTTACAGACAAACAACAGTTGGCTACTGGTTTTGCATGTTCGTCACGAACAGTCTCTCCAGACGAACATACTGGTTTTGCATGTTCGTCACGAACAGTCTCTCCAGACGAACAGTGCTACAGATTAATTTGCGCCAGTTGCACTCAGTGCCACTCGGTACGCAAGCCTTCCAGCTCCCACAAGCTGCGTCCAAGCAAAGGTCGGTACCATGATGCTGCAGATGTGGCATGTTTGCCGCTTTTACTACTGCAGCAATCCGGCTACTGCGGTCGATCTTTATCTGGGCACCTCCACGGACACGACCTAAGTTCCAGCATCTCTGTGAACGCAGAAAGATCTTCCAGCCAGTCAGCAGGATGCTCATACTCGAGATTCACAACGCAGTCGTTGCAGTGCCCGCAGATGTAACATCTCTCGGCTGCCATTGTCCTCCAAACATGTTCTATGCTTCTGACTGTTTTTTTGATATATTTCAGATGATGATGACGAAAGTGTGGTATTGTCACGGTCATGATCTTTGCCCAGCCAGCAGAGATTTGCTGAGATGTCCAGCTATCGTCTGACTCGTTTGGATCGCCGGGTTCTTGGTTGGCACCGCAGCAAATACAGATGGTGGTGTCTGCCTCCTTCCAATGACACATTTTCTTCAAAACAACTGGCCAACCAGCTTTTACCAGATAGTGTCCGGTTTCTGGTTGCAAAGAATATTTTGGAGCCAATTCAGAGCTCCCAGGCACAAATGAAAGAACGTGTCGTAGAATTTGTTCATCAAAGACATCCGCCCTTGCACGGATTCCCTCCGCATTCGCTGCCATGGCAGACCACATTTAAATCCCCAAATACTTTATGCGACACGTTTGTGCACCAAAATTTTGTTTGTTGTTAACTGCTGTCATGTCCAACGATGTGGGCGCTGCCGCCGGGTATCCTTCAACACCAAGACCCATAATGGGTACAATCTCTTGCTTCTTCATTTGAAAACAGAATGTAATACAAGTATATTGCAATCTCCCCGCAGCTGTAAAGCAATCGGCTGCCAGGCGCGACATGCTGTTAATGCAGGCTACAGAAGTATTAGTTGAAAGCGCAAGGTTTCGATATTTCCACCACAGCTTGACCTACAAACGTCACATCTATTCAGCGAAACGCATCGTGAAAACACGACTCCGGAGTTTGACATAGCAAATAAGCCCGGTACCATGATGCCGTGTATGACCTCACTTCCAAACAAAGGTGCGCAAACACAGCTTTGGATTGGAAATGTTTAAAAATTGGTATCCAAAAAACAACAAGTGAACGCAGTGAATGATTCCGGGCACAAAACAAGTTCGATATCATGATGGCCTGGACGAGTTTTCGCTCACTGCATTTCTCGGATGTCACTACAGGATCGAACAATACTTACAGAGAAGCAACACTTGGCTACTCATGTCACACGTTCGCCACGAACAGTTTCCTCAGGCGAACAGTGGTGCAAATTCGTTTGTGTACGCAGTGAATGATTCCACAAAAACAAGTTCGATAGCATGATGGCATAGATAACACCTGTTGCACTCCATTTCTTCGATGTCCCTACAGGATCGAACAATTGTTACAGACAAACAACAGTTGGCTACTGATCTACCACGTTCGCCACGAACAGTTTCTCCAGGCGAACAGTGGTGCAAATCAATTTGTGCACGCCGCGCTCAGTTCCATGTGCCACTCGGCCCGCAAACCTTCCAGCTGCCACAAAGCCTCCAAGACATAGGGGCGATTGTGCCAAGGGCGCAAGGAAGGTCTTTTCTTAAGCAGCAACTGGACGGCATCCTCTGCAGGGTAGTTGTAACCCACGACGAGCCAAGCACATAAAGCCCCAGCGCTTCGATTGATGCCTCCAAAGCAATGAAAGAGCACGTGCATGGATTCGCCCCTGGTCACTGCCAGCATGGACTGTTTCCAGAGTTGGCCACAAACAATTTTCCACTGTTCCAAACAAGAAGCTACCAAGTCAGGGATTCTTTCCTCCCAACGGTGCGGCGGCTTCAATGTCGTGTCTTCCAAATGACACTTGACGTGATAGACATTTTCTTGCTGGAAATACTGCGCCCAATCCTTTGGGGCGCCTCGAATCTTCATTTCATTTGCGCACATGGTCACCACCACGGTGACCTTCACCGACAGAGCCTGGCAAATGTCTTCCAAGCTGCAGGCCGCTTTGATGCTGCCAAGCAGCACCGACGCTCGATCCGTAGGTTTGCAGATCACGGCAGCGTCCAATGGCCACTCCTCTATGGACCCGAAACAGTAAGGGTGCCAACAGGTAATGCGGTCAAGGTCAGTCCAACATTCTTTGTCGGCGTAAGCCTTCCTGATATCTTCTTCGCGCGCCGCTCTCCACTCACGAGCGCTAGTGGTCATGGCTGCCACTGTGATCGAACAAACGTTTCCTACCTTGAACACGACTCAAGCAATTTAACAGATCCGCAATGCACAACTACAGGTCATTCATCCGCAAGCCACGCGAACGACAACAATGCAAACACAACTACAGATCATTGTTTTAATCTACGGTTACAGCATGCAACGATGCCTTCAACCAGAGGTGCGCTAAGATCTAGCTGAGTACTTACTTCCAAGTCGGACACTGAGTTGCAAGCCGAAACTCGATGCCATGATGCTGTAGAACCACTGCTGTTTCCAGCCCTCCTCCATGGCATGCGTAACAGAAACTGCTGTACGAGCATATACGGAAAAAACATGCTCCTTACCATAATGCCGATGATCTCACCTGTTCACGAGTTTTCATATCGAAAATCTCATAGAATTCACCAAATAAGCTCGGTACCGCGATGCAGTGGATGACCTTCCTTAGTTGCACGACTTTCTCTGTACGGTGAAACTGTAAACAAAGGATAACAAAAGCGCGCAAACGAATGCTTATCATGATGGCACGGAAGACATCCTTTTCATTGCATTTCGCTCGATGCACGGACAGTCCCTGTAGCATCGAGCCCGTCAAAAATTCCGCGTTTAACAGATCACTCCTCGTTGGCTCGCACCTCCCGTTGGATGGCCAGCAACTCGGGATCCTTGGCCCAACGCGCATCCGAGACCACAGATCGAAAGGTCGGGTTTGCACGAAGCCAGCGGCTCCACTGTCTATTCACTCTGCATAGGTTGTACCACCCGCAAAGTGAGATCCAAGCCAGAATCACCTGGAAACAATGCAAGTCCAGTCGGGCCAACGCTGGAGCTGCCAGCTTTGCGTCAAGCTTGGGAAGCCAGAATTGAGCCAGCATTTGTTTACCAACGCTGGAAGGGCGAGCAACAAGAGAGACCACAGAATTCTCATCCGCAAGCTCACGAAGAATAGTCAAACTCTCACGAGCCGCGAATCGGCGATGACCTTCCGCTGCGATGCAAATGTATCTTTTGTCACAACGTCCTCCATGATGCGTTTCTATGCGACCAACCAAGTCGCCCAGTAAATCCACCACAGTCATCCACTGCAGTACATGCTCTTGGTATAAGAGATCGACACTGGCATCCCGTGGGTCCATGTCGACTAGAAAATGAAACTCCGGAAGGGCACTCAGCTGCTGGAGAGGCCAGATGCTCAAACGAAAACAAATCTCTACCGACATGGGCTGTGTCTCCGCCAAGTTCGGCGACGCGTGTTCATCTGCCGGCTCCATCTTGCACGGAAAGACAGGGAACGAGGGACAGGGCAATAACAAAAAGCAAAAAAGACAAATCTAGGACATGTAAGCCGGAAATGCAACATCCATCAACAAATCACTGGCAAACCTATGCGTGAATAGCCAAAGAAAGCTCGGTACCATGATGCTGTCAAAAACAGACGTTATATCATTGATTTATGCATACTTCTACAAAAGTGGTGCCATGCTGCAGTGGAATGCCATGATGCTGTCGATGACATCCTTTGAAAGAAAGTCGCATCGCCCCATTTTTGAGGACGCAACACACTGCTCTGTGACCTCAGTTGCACGACTTTCTCTGTACGGTGAAACTGTAAACAAAGAATAACAAAAGCACGCAAACGAATGCTTATCATGATGGCACGGATAGCACCATTTGCCTTGCTTTTTCGCTCGATGCACGGACAGTCCCTGAAGCATCAAGCCCGTCAAAATTCTGTGTTTAACAGACATTTCAGGACGCAACACACTTTCTGCGACCCTCCACAGCATGGATCTTTCCTAGCCAGAAATACCACGCTGGTTGAAATAAAAAAAAAGCCGTGGTGCAAAGAATCACGCTGCGTGATGCACGGACAGTCCCTGTAGCATCACTGTCAGCAATGATATTGCATTGGCCAAAAAAAAACTACCACTTGGCACCCTTCACTTTCAAGGGCGTTTCCTCAACCAAGTCGACGGCGTGTCTTTTTTTCGAAGAAATCATCTGCACAGCTGCGATGGCGGCACGCTCGGCCATGATCGCTTTCACCTGTTCCTCCGATTGCAATTTGAAGACTCTTTCCGTAACCAAAACCATGTCGGAGCCATCATCTTCCGCCGTCAAACACATGCATTCACATCAAATTTTGATTGAGGACAATGCACCTCGCACAGAGATGAACCACTAAACTCTGTCTTTTTCGAAGCAAGAGCCGCGAAGCGCGATCGTGCAGACGATGCCAGTGGAACTGCGTTATTTCCCCATTGCTCGGACAGTCCCTTCCGCAATGAGTACTGAACGCAAAAGCACACGGCAACAAACACGTGGCACTACAGCGCATCCCGCGCATCATCTCGCATTCCTCAGTTCCTAGCAGGACGCTCATGAACCGGCTCATTAGCAACCATGGGGTCGATGATCTGATAGAGCAATCTTCCCTGCTCATCACGTTCTTCTGGAACAAGAAATCCATACCAACGAAACTCACCAGGTTGGACCTTCTCCAAGACATTTGCCTCCATCTTTCGAAAGTAACCCAGAGCAGTTATTTCTACCTGGAGGAAGCTGTAATCGAAGTAGTTGTAAGTGTGACACCATTGAACATCTGTGGCACGCCCAAGAGGCATTTGAGTCGCACTCAAATCGATCCTGGAGGTAAAGATGTCTGGCTGGATTCTATGATGCGTCCGCAGCTCCTCCATCTGTGGTGGGGCGAGAGCTATCCACAGACGAATACTATCCTCCATTGAGTTCAAACCGAGATTGCTTCCCAGACTCAGCAAAGAAAATGGCTTCGCGACACCGATGCCTTACATGTGGATTGACACTCACTGCAAATCTATGTCGATGCTGATCTCTAGACTGTGAACTCTACCGCTTACAGTTCTTCCCAAACCAACGACAGACAAGTCTACAGTCAACTTCCAGTTCAACATGACAACTCCACACGCCTAAACTCACAGTTTCACTACAGCAAATCAAAAACAAACCGTTCATGATGACACCTGTCCGTGAGATCTCGGCAAACTGTGGCATGCAGCGTCACGCCCTGATATCCTCGGTGCCGCATGCCGCGTCTCAAACACATGCATTCACATCAAATTTTGATTGACGACAATGCACCTCGCACAGAGATGAACCACTAAACTCTGTCTTTTTCGAAGCAAGAGCCGCGAAGCGCGATCGTGCAGACGATGCCAGTGAAACTGCGTTATTTCCCCATTGCTCGGACAGTCCCTTCCGCAATGAGTACTGAACGCAAAAGCACACGGCAACAAACACATGGCACTACAGCGCATCCCGCGCATCATCTCGCACAGATTTTCTCACTTCAATCCAACAAGTGATCCATTGCCATCGAAACAAAGTCACGATCACAGCTGCTCGAACCAGTTGCTTAATCTCCTGTGCAGTCATTTCGAAGTCATGGAATAAGAGGTGTTTTTGCCAATGCTCCTCATTCTGCACAGAAGGCCCAGCTCTTGGAAGCATCCAACAGCAAACGCCTTCGATCACGTCGTTGAGATAATCTGGGCGAATCCCATAGCGAATGCGTCCCCCTTCTTCTTTCTCTCCGGGATAGAACCACTCGCCCTTCATGTGCTTCAGCAAAGCAATGAGGCGATCTGAAGTCGCAAAGTTGTAGGCACATTGACTTGTAGCTTCCCAACAGAATACTTTCCCAGAAGGCGTCACCCGGTTGGCCCAAATAATTCTTTCCAGAGGCAACATAGAATGAATAGTTCGCATCAAATCCTGCACATGCAGCACCAGTCATCAGGTGTCAAACACTTCAATTAAAATCATCAGCCATATATCCAAAAATTCAAATCTAAAATCGAAAAACAACGGAAATAACATGAAAGCGAAAACCAGCGGTTTCCAACGCAACTCCTGCATGACCGAGTGAACATTGTGGTCCGAAACGCCGTCTGGCAATTTGTCCTTTCTTCTTTGACGTTTTCCTTCCTTATTCTTGTCAAGTTCGAATGGTAGGTGGCCTTGTTCCTGTCTTTCCACAAAAGTCAAAGTCTCATTCTTTCGAGTGGGCCTCGCAAAGAAACCTTTCTGACCTGGTCGAACCGCAAATTTGTCTTCGAGGTCTTGCAGTCCTTGTTTCATGACTTCATTTTGCCACACGTCCAAATCCATGCGACCCAGCACTTCCTGCGCAAAATGCTGCAGTGAAGGATTGAAGCACTCCGATGTGATCTTGTTCCACAAAAACGAAGCCATGCGCGAAGACGGGTGGAGACATTCAGTGATAACCAAATAACTGCCGGAGATCTGTTTTTTGCTCTCAGGTCTAGTTTCACCATGTCTTTTGCACACCGCCACGTTCGCATGTCCTTTCTCCATCAAAAGCTCTTTTGGCGCCGCCAAGATGACAACCGCCCATTGCGTCGGCTCTTCAGATGCAAAACAATGCAGCATCACCGTGCTTTGGCGTCCTCTAGCAGTACTCATTTCAACCTTGCAAACCACCAGCGGCGATTCCCGGAGAAGTTCAACACAAATGGTGTCACCCCACGTGTCGATCTCCCTCGGAGGTGGAACCTCTTGCACAACAACCTCTGGAGATCTAGCGACGTTGGGATGAAAAGAAGAGCTGGAAGCAGCACCAGCAGCCTGCGTTCGTGGAAGTTTGTCCTCGTGCCAAGGGTATGGAAAATTGCTCCGACGAACTGCTCGAAACTCAACGGTCATAGCTGACACAGCCTCTTGAAACTTCGTCCATTCTCTGGGCTCTCCCGGTTGAAACCTGTTCGTTCTTGAGTAATAGAAGTACAGAAAAAAACGTAACAACATAGAATTAAAGAAAGAAAACCTTACATATAGATATATTTATGCAAGCCACTGTTTCAGATCTGAATAGAAACTGCCCAACTCACGATGTGCGAGGTGTGTGGAGACCAAGTCAAGCAATTTCTGAAATTGTTCGTGCCAAGAATCTCCAATCAAACCTTGTCTCCGCAGTTCGGCAAGGAACCCTCGATCCTGGGAAACAAGGTTCTGGAAAATCATTCTCATCCCCTTTCCCAGAGTCTTGTATTTGTCTTCCTCACCCACGGCACGCAAACCATCCAGATCGTGCATCACCCACTTGCCGACCACGCCCCTCTGCGCGATGCCCAAGTTGTCCAGCTTTGCGTCCCACGGAAAAACACCTTTTCTCATGAACTCGAACAACACTTCCAACATGTTCATGTACTCCTTGCAGACTTCCCACCATCCGTCGGCGTCACACTGCTGCTTGGAAACTAGTAATCGAACCTTTTCCAATCCGACCGCCATCAACTTTTCCTGGACCGTGATAGATGCGACAACATCTGCAGCCGACAAGCGCGGCACTTGCTGACCATAGAAACTGTTTCCTGGGAACAAAATACCATCCTTGCCAGCTGGAAGGCTACTTCGAAGATACACCTGACCATAACAAAAGGCCATCCAGTCCGAAAGACTGCCACGGTACATGTCAAACCGCTTCTGCTCTTCTTCTGCACCTCCATGTGGCCACGTTGCACTATTGCGATGCTTCAACATCATCTTCACCACCAGGAGATGGTTGTCCAAAACGTAAACATCTTTGAAGGCGCCACAGCCGGCAGGTGTCATGACATCTCGGATAGTTGAAATCACATTTGGGTCCTCCTGAGACCCAAACACCAGCGTCACACTTGCTCTGAGAATCAAAGCTTGGGCTGGCGCTTTCTTAGAAACCTTTCTCCATGTTATCTCGAGATCCGAGATCTTGGCCTCCACGAGCCTATGGGAGCGAAGTGGCTCCAACGACATAGCGGCACACTTGAAAAGAGAAAGGCTATGTCTCAAATTTTCAATGACTACATGTTTGAGAACATCATCGGTCAGTTTCAAATCTCGAGATCTCACGGACAGTCCCTTCAGAAATCTCGAGAAATGCAACAACCGTTTGGTGGTGTCTTGTCAAGCATGCCTACACCATTTGCTCATGCTGCATGGTATTTTCTTTCCTCATGCGTGACTCTTGTCTTGTCCATTGCCTGCCATCGGAGCCCAGGAATGTTTGATTCACATCTATGGAGCAAAGAGGTCAACAAGGTCTGTACGTGAAACAATGAATTCCCATGGAGCAACACAAAGCATACTCGCTGAAGCCCGAGACTGGGATCGCGACTCCGGAGCTTGCGATAACGAAGCACCATCCTCTGGAGAATGACCTGCAAGCTCAAGACTCAACTGCTGCTTCTTCACCCTGACAAGACTCGTGTGACACTACCCTTACCACGACATGCCAAAGCAAGTACATCAGAAAAGCTCGGCACCATGATCACCTGTATGACATGCGCTGTGTATGATTCCGCTCTACAAAGCTGCCATCCTTTCCTCACAAAACGGGAATCACATCCCGGGCAGCTTCAGGTGACGCACGGACGGTTCCTACAATGTCACCTTCAATGGGCTTCAGGTGACACACGGACAGTTCCTACAGTGTCACTGTGAAACGCTTCTAAAGATTCTTGTCACGGAGCCACGCATCGATGTCCGTGGGAATGTTGTAAGTCGTGTTCGAATCTGCCCACCCCCGAGCATTTTTCCCGCACGACTCACAATTGACATCAAAGTCTGGCTGCGCCGCATAATATTTCAGGCACCTCAAACAATGAGCCTCAGCCGCAAAGAGAAATTTGTATTCCATCCGTCTCTCCTCGGTGATCGTCTTCTTTCTTTTCTTCGAGATACCATGTCCCAGAGGATAGTTCTCATCGAAGTCATTGCAATGTGGAGCGTCGCGACACAGTGTCGGACCTTCACTATCCGAGTCTTCATCGCTCGGAGACGGTGGTGCAAATCTCATTTTGCGCCAAAAGGTACCATCATCCATTTCCTCGCCGAGCCGGCCTTCACATAGCATTCTCCAAGCTTTCAAGTCCCGAAGAATGCACTTCAAGTTCGAAACAAATCGGAGTGAATGACCACGCGATTCGAGATTCCCAAGCTCATTCTGCAAATAGGGCAACGAAACTTCCTTGCATGTCTTGTCGTTGCATCCCAAATTGAAAAGCAAATTTCTGAATCTTGAGATCAACATGTGCTGTCTGTCCCGAATATCACACAACTTCCAATCTTCAAACTCCAGCAATAATCCTTTCAGTTCACGCAAATGTTCTTCTTCACTCTCGTCCCTCGGAGGCTGCGGATAAGAGGCCATGACATCTCGGGCAGCTTTCTCGACAACTTCCAAGGACACGTCCTCTATATCGAGCACCACCCCAAGCTCCAACAGCAAATTCTGATACTTCAAAAGCAGGAACTCGATAATTTTTTGTTGATCTTGGACGTTAACACTGGGGTTCGAC
Source organism: Cladocopium goreaui (assembly GCA_947184155.2). Taxonomy (NCBI): domain Eukaryota; class Dinophyceae; order Suessiales; family Symbiodiniaceae; genus Cladocopium; species Cladocopium goreaui. The sequence goes on from CAMXCT020000418.1 coordinate 227,339, forward strand.
ATGTCGCGAACCGAGTTTTTCTACAATGTTACACTACACCACCACACACCCCGAACAACGTCTACCAATTTGAATATATATTTTTATATTGTTCACTGTTCATGCGTTTCAACAAAATTGAACGGTATAAAATTGAACGGTACAATGCTTCCCGTAATATTTTTTTCTCCACTGCTGATGCATTTCAATGAAAAACAAAAACATCACTTTTTTTTTTTCGTGCTATACATCACATAGATCCACTGCATCGTAAACAAACACTGATATTACCACTTGCAATTCTCGGGATCTCACGGACAGCCCCTACAGAAACCTCGAGAAGAGCAAGAAATGTTCAAGATATCTGTTTGCCAACCGTGTTTCCTGCCATGCATCTTGTTTCTCCGTTCACGTCTGAGCCCAGGAAAGTGGTAAGGAGGCAAAGAGCAGCTTGTTTCGTCTTGCATCATCGTAGACAAACTATGCTTGTTTCGTCTTGTTCAAGAGAAACTGAGAACACAATCCAATGCAAAGAATTCGTTCTCCGACTTCAAAACTCAGAGCACAATTGCTAAGTTTGACACTGGGCATGGACACCATTGTCGCAGAGACCTGCAAACTGCTGAACAGTGAAGCTGGCGATGAACACATCAAATCAACACACTTCAAAAAAATCGGTTACCGTGACTCGCCGAATCAAACCACATGTTGTGCAATGAAAATGACCTGATGCTGGTGAAATCTCAGAACAAATCATAACAGTGCATCTCAATGCATGACATCACTGCATGGATGACGGTCAACCGCGAGTGTACTTTTCAAAACGGCACTTCCGCTAACCACCACGCATCACGAACAGTCTCTTTAAATGCGGGTGGAATGTTTGCTCTCAAAACAAACTATACACACATTCTCACAAGTTGAACTTTTTCAAAATGGCACTTATGTTACCCACCACGCATCACGAACAGTCTCTTTAGATGCGAGTGGAATGTTGGCCATCGAAGCAAACTATATACACATTATCACAAGTTGTGGCGTTGCAGCCATCGTTCCACATCATCTGGGATAGGTACCGTGGTACGCTTTCTGCTACCCGTGGAACTGGCAGCCCATTGGCGAGCATTCATGTTGCAAGATTTACAGGTCACATCAAGACCGGGCTGCCTCGCGTAGTAATCCATGCACTGAACGCATTTTCCATGTGCGGAATACAAAAACTTGTATTCGAGCAATTTTTGAGCAGGAACGGCACCATGCCTAGTATCAAAATCAACACAGTGAGGCGTACCAGTGCAAGGCTCCGAAGCCTTGGTCGAATCCGACTGCGAAGTGCCAGCATCACCTTCTGGATCCTTGCCCGCTGAAGCACTGGGCATACCACCATCCGAACTAGTAGCACCGGTACCCGTTCCTGCCTGTGCAGACTGCGCGCCAGGCTGTTGCGAACCACTTGGAACGCCATCTCCTGATTCAGACTCCTGATGCCCTGCACCTCTGCGTCTCCACTGCCGAACCAACAAAGGAGGAACACGCCAGGGCTCTTCCCACATCCCAGGATGAGCATTCAGCGCAGCTTGAGTTCGCGCCGGGACGACGTCTACACCAGCTGCTTTGAACTGTCGCGGAACACTACGCATCAGTCTCTCCCAGGCCACATTCCAGCGTTTCATTTGAGCCTCCGCCATCATCCTTCTCTCATCGTCTTGCTTGTCCGGATGCAGTGCCAATGCAACTTGCTTCCGCCGCGGCTTCAAAATGTATCGGAACTCATCCTCCGACATGTCCACAATATGGGATCGCTTGCAGCCCAGAACTTCCAACACCCAGGCCACTTCCTCATCCTCCGGCGGTCTCCACGCGGCCATTGAGTCGCGGCCGAGACAAAATTAAATACGCAATGATTGCCGTACTTTTTTTCCACTGTTGCTGCATTGAAATGAATGAAAACATCACATATATTTTTTTGTGCTATATATCACATAGATCCACGGCATCGTAACCAAAACCTGACATCATCACAATGCAATTCCCGAGATCTCACGGACAGCCCCTACAGAAACCTCGAGAAGTGCAACAAATGTCCAAGATATAAAATGGCCGATCGTCAAAATTGAACGGTACGATGATTCCCATATAATTTGTTTTGTTCACTGTTCATGCGTTTTGACAAAATTGAACGGTACAACATTGAACGCTACAATGCTTCCCGTAATATGTTTTTTTTGTCCACTACTCATGCATTTCAATGAAAACATCACATATATTTTTCGTGTTATACATCACATAGATCCACTGCATCGTAATAAACAAACACTGACATTACCAAAATGCAATTCTCGAGATCTCACGGACAGCCCCTACAGAAACTTCGAGAAGTGCAAGAAATGTTAAAGATAACTGTTTGCCAACCGTCACTTGTTTCCTCCGTGCACAATGCATCTTGTCTTTCCGTTCACGTCTGAGCCCAGAAAAGAGGTAAAGAAGTAAAGAGGTGCACTATGCTTGTTCCGTGTTGCATCATCATGGACTTCGAAACTGAAAACAATTCATGAGTTTGACACTTGGCTACGCACTCGCACTTCGAAACTCGAAGCACAACTGCTAAGTTTGACACTGGACATGGGCACGATTGTCGCCGAGACCTGCAAACTGAACAGTGAAGCTTGCAATGAACACGTCAAAGCAACACATTTCAAAGAAATCTGGTACCGTGAATTCCCAACTAAAACCACATGTTGTTCATTTGAATAGACGATTTCCCACACAGTTTGCCAACAAAAACAAGCAAAAGCCGGTACCATGATGCTATAAACTACATCCGTCATCTTCATGAGTTCAAGGTAAGCGAGCATCACGCACATTCAAATCCCCTCAGCAGCATAGAAGACTCTGCAGAATGCCAAGTCCTTCAAAAGACAAACTGTGACAAAAAACATTAACAACAGACATGGCAACGAAAGACGCACATGCAATTTGTAAGTAAAAACTTCAAGTGTGACACCTGTTGATCAAGCCTAATGGAAGATGTCACTTTCCCAATCGCATCAGATGATAAACAACCTATATACTGTCCCGCGCATCAATTCGCAGAACTCTGTGTTTCTCTCGCATGACGTCCAGGATTGTCCACATCGCCAACAACAGTTCCACATGTTGTTAACAGATGGTGAAAAACAAATGGCCTCACAGAGACCCGTGAAGCAGAGGGATACATGCACGGACAAATCCTACAGCACGTTGTCTCTCCACATCACTGCATGGCAAAAAAAAAACAAATGGGCTCACAGAGGCCCGAGAAGCAGAAGGATACATGCACGGACAGACCCTACAGCACGTTGTCCCTCCACATCACTGGATGGCATACGCAGTCGGCATCACTGTATAATACAATGTGCCGTCCGGCCCCACTTTCTCCGCAGACAACTTGTCGAACAATCGAAAGTATCCCGGAAAGTTCTCGAATTGCCACAGTTTGCCCTCAGCCTTAGACGACAACATCCGAAAATGCACAAAACTGAAAAACAATCATGAAACATCAAAGAACACAAAAAGCTACAATCACAAACATGACACGGCAAATAACAAACACGAACAAACACCCAACCCAAAAGCAGCAAATGCTAAGAGACCACCAAATTCAACACACCCACGGGTGTGAAGACAATTTCGTGTGCTTCCAACTCCTTGGCAGAAGCACCCGCTGGATCACTTTGCTGTGCTCGCAGAATGGCCTGCATTCACATGCCCAAGGAACACTATCAAACATGACGTACAATTGAAAATGGACCACGTTGTGAACTACATGTCCGCACCTCCGTCGCCGACGGCTTCAAGCCCCAACGACCGCCCCAATGTGGCTCGATCTCCACACGTTCCTCGAAAAGGCTCACCGCATCGGCAGCGCTCAGACCTACCCACGTCCGCAGTTCTGATAAGACCATTGCGAGTGACGAAGTCTCACGGACAAGCCCTACAAAAACCTCGAGAACAGTTTCTTGAGCCCCGGGGGGCAGCAATGTTTTCAAGGTTGAAACTCAAAAAATGCCAAGAATTCGATCGGCCCGACTGTTCTTTCAATCGAAATGATGACATTTTGACACTAACAGCACACAGTTGCTTCAAATTCTGACGGTCCTTCACATGAAAAAAACCATGATCCCAGTGCCACCTCAGCATTTCGCGTCGATCTGAGAAAACAAACACATGTTCCAGACGGCACGGAAAGAGCATACTTCAAGGAGGCGAAATTTCAGCGTCACGAAACCTTCAAGGTCCCGACTTAAAAATGGCGGCAGATCAAGATCGGCCCGCACAGGATCGAACCACGTTCAGAAATCTCAAAAAATCTCGAGAAATGCCAGAACCGTTGGGGTGTCTTGTCAAGCATGCCTACACTATTTGCTCATGCTGCATGGTATTTTGTTTCCCCATGCGTGACTCTTGTCTTGTCCATTTGCTCACATCTAAGACAAGGAATGATCAATTCACATCTATAGAGCAAAGAGGTCAACATGGTCTGAACGTGAAACAGTGAATTAGCATGGACCAACGCAAAACATACTCTGTGAAGCTCGAGACTGGGATCGCAACTCCTGAGCTTGCGATAAGAAGACACCATCCTCTGGAGAACGACCTGCAAGCTCAAAACTCAGCTGCTGCTTCCCGAACAACGTCTATCAAAGAATGGCAAACATGCAAACAATACACATGCTATATATAAATACATCAACCGCACTGCGAAACCAGCATCAGATCATTTTCATTGTCAAAAACCATGCGTTCCGATCATCACTTGTTTCACGAACATTCAGCGTACATATGGGAATAAGAATGTTCATTCTGTGCACAAAACAATCATCATGGACATGTCCACAAAAGAATTGATAACAAAACATTGAGTGCCAAACAGCAAGGAAGCAACACACCTGGAGCACATGAAAGTTCGGCATCACTAAACGTTAACCTTTTGACAACAGGACACAGCAAGTCGATCATACAACACAGCAAGGCGATAAACTTCACAGAAAAGTGTATTTCTCTTTTTCATCAAGGTAAATGTTCCGTGTAGAGATCCAGACTCCAACGACATGGCGGCACACTTGAAAAGAGAAAGGCTATGTCTCAAATTTCCAATGACTACATGTTGGAGAACATCATCGGGCAGTTTCAAATCTTGAGATCTCACGGACGGTCCCTTCAAAAATTTCGAAAAATGCCACAACTGTTGGGGGTGTCTTGTCAAGCATGCCTACACTGTTTGCTCATGCCGCATGGTATTTTGTTTCCCCATGCGTCACTCTTGTCTTGTCCATTTCCTGCCATCTGAGCCCCGGAATGTTTGATTCACATCTATGGAGCAAAGAGGTCAACAAGGTCTGCACGTGAAACAATGAATTCCCATGGAGCAACACAAAGCATGCTCGCTGAAGCTCGAGACTGGGATCGCGACTCCGAAGCTTGCGATAAGAAAGCACCATCCTCTGGCGAATGACCTACAAGCTCAAGACTCAACTGCTGCTTCACGAACAACGTCTATCAAAGAATGGCGAACATCCAAACAATACACATGCTATATATAAATACATCAACTGCACTGCGAAACCAGCATCAGGTCAGTTTCATTGTCAACACGACACAGCAAGTCGATCATCAGTCAACTTCACAGCGAAGTGCATTTCTCTTTTTCATCAAGGTAAATGCTGTGTGCAGAGATCGAGAGATGACAGTCAACGAACGTGCCGGCTCCAGTGTTAATCTAATGTCAGTTTTACGGGATGCCTTTGAAGTCAGGTAGATGTTTTACATGTTCTAACTCTAACTTCATGACGCAACGCCTGCTCCCCGCTCGGACAGTCCCTACTGCGAGAAACATACGTCAGGTCATGTTTTACATCTTCTAACTCTAATTTCATGATACAATGCCTGCTCCCCGCTCGGACAGTCCCTACCGCGAGAAACATACGTTGGGTCATGTTTTACATCTTCTAACTCTAATTTCATGACGCAACGCCTGCTCCCCGCTCGGACAGTCCCTACCGCGAGAAACATACGTCAGGTCGCAGTGTAGTATACCGTCGAAATAAGATGACCATGTCGAACAAAGACATCCGGTAAATCTAAACAACGCTACATGGCAGCTGACAAAGCTCCCCGCCAGCAATGCTAAGCAAAAAGATCAGCAGACATTTCATCTGCAGACAAATGCTGTGACACCCAAGGGATGCACTGCCATGAAAGTCTATGCACATACTTCAGCGCCTTCCGCTCGTCCACGCAGGCCTGACCTTCAAACTCCCGCATCCGCTGCACCAAAAGAGGATTGTGTTCGTGCAGAAACTTTTCGAACACATTGCGAGGCGGCAAATCCACTATCCACAGATCTTCCAGCTTGGTTGGCCTTGACAACATCACGTACATAGCCAAGCCATAGTCCGCTTGACTCATCCAGGACGGTTTGGACATGAAAGCAAGCAGCCCTTGTCTGGCAGTGATGCCCTGCAAACCGTAGTGCGTGAGAACGTGACGAGGTGCCAGTGGCAACTGTTTGCGATGAACCTGCATAAATTGATTGCCCCCAAGAGGAAGATCCCAGGCCTGATCACATGTAACGGGACGCAGCCAAACGTGTCCCTTCGGAGCACTGCCATCTGGCAATTCAATGGCACGATATTCCGGGTCATCGATCTCGACCAAGACGGCCAACGGCTGATATTGCAAAACGACACGTCCACTGCTGTTTGAAATTACAGGTTCCTTCGGGTGCAACTTAATGGAGCGAACAATGACCGGCAACTCTCGACTCAGCATCGGCATGTCCAAAATGCAACTAACACGTGCTGCCATCCCTTCATACAAAGGGCAAATGCCCATGAGATACTGCGTTCTTGTCATGTTCACAACCTGCAATGCCTTCAGGCTCTGCTCCCTTGTCAAATCTGTGGGCCCCGATGCACGATCAATAGCTTGCACCAAGAAAAGAGTCGTGGACCTCTGTTGAGCTTCCCAAGCCACCCGCAAATGCTGTAAACGAGCAACCTGTTCCCACGCCAGGCCGCCCCAGTGAGCACTCAACAACCTTGAGCGCAAGGAATTGTCAGAAAAAAGTTGCTCTCGGCTGATCACTCGAGATTCCAAAGCTCCCCACAATGCATCCTCCAGATGTTCGCCTCGCCGCATGGACAAAAGAATCCTCACAAGCTGCTGTCCGGATGCACACTTCGAAAAACGACCGGATCCAGTGAAGTGCACAACTCGCTGAAGCGATTGCTTGAACGCGATCCGTCCAAGTTCTGAGGCATTGCTGGTGCGTTCAGCCGCCTCCTTCTCCACGGCCTCTTCGGCATCGCTTTGGTCTTCTTGGTCTTGAGGCGGTGCAGGATCAGTAGCTCGTGGCGCATCCACCCATTCGCACAAGGATGCTTGCGCAGTGGGTCGCAATTGTAGAAAGTCAGCAACTTGCACACCAATGGGCACCTTCCCAAACCACTGCTTCAAGTAATCGCCCATGTCAAGCATAAGTCGAGCTTGTCGAACAGTGGCAAATCGAAGCGAAGCAGCATGGTACACATCCGAAGGAACCATCGACAACTCGTCCAACAGCATGGCCATGATGCCTTCGATCTTCTTTTCGATCGGGCTGCCCTTGCTCTTCGCCGAACGCAAGGAGCGGCGATCCAAGCTGCTGCTCTTGTGCACATTGGCCCACTTGTGCAAAGTTTTGGCCTCAGGCCCCAGGAGGCGAACAGCAGCGTGAGTCGGAGCACCAGCAACATAACCATCCTGTCCAAAGAAGCGTCGAAAGAGTGGCCTCAATACTTTGCTGTATGCATACGTCTTTCCAGATCCACCAGCTCCGAGCCAAAGACAATTGCACCTTTCATTGCACGCACCATCCGCAATGCAATTGTCCGGATTGCTTCGGTTAAGCCACATCTGTTCCATGACCCAAGCAATGGGCGCAATGGCCAAAATCTGTTGGCGATTCAGACTGTGCTCCACAAGCAAGGCAGAAGCATAATCACTCGGACCCACATTCCTCTGGTTCAGCTCCACCAAAAAGGCATCTTCCGTCTCTGGCAAAGGCCGAAAAACATGATCTGCCATCATCTCAGTATCCTCTTCACCACCTGCTGCATGAAGACCCACCAACGAGAACACAACAAGCAAACAAAATTCCCCCCCCCCCGAAAAAAAAACAACAGAACTGACATATTCAGCAAATCAGCTATATGTTACAACGACAAAAAAGAAAAACAAAACAAAACTCATCCACAACCACAAAGCTCCGCCTCCAACGCAAAATTCCAAATATTGCTTCTGCAGCATCAAAGACCTCTGGGCTTCGGCGAACGTCCAATTACGCTCCAATCCACTGGCTGCGTTGCCTTTGATTCCCAAATCAATCCTCGCATCCGGAACACCTCCCAAACCATTCACAAAGTCACGCAAACGCTGCAACGCATCCTGCAGCACCGCAGCTACATGATTGTTTGTCGGTAACATATGTTCTCGTCAACAAGGCCATATCACAAAAGCTCGGTACCACATACTGGTGATCATGGAACGTATCATATCCTTTTAGTAGACATTTTCCACACGGATGACTACTTACAGCTTGCTAGCATGATGCAGCAAACAACGCATGTTGCAACACAAGGCATATCATGCTTTATTCGGCACATCTCACACCCGCTGAAAGATGAATCATCAACAACGTTACACAACAACAGCTTAGTACCATGATGCTGCGAAAAACATATATCATCTCCTTTTATCAGGGAAATTCCCACGAACATCGCCCAAAAAGCTCGATACCATGTCCTGCAATACAGATGGCTTTCGATTGCCCAACACCTTCATCCAATCCTCTTCCCGAAACATAGCTTCGTGCAATGCTTCTCCATCCACCGGCCACTGCGCACGTTCCAAGTTGTCCAACTCTTCTTGCAATAGCAGATCATCCTCGACCTCGTGTCCTTCTATAACCGGCGGTGCCGAATCATCTTCCAGGTCCTCCTCCTTGTCCAAAGCAGTCATCAAAGCATAACGCTCAGCTGTCCGACGACTGCTGCTGAGACGACGTGCAGCACAGTGCTGCTGGAAACGCTCCAACCACGATGTCTGAATATAGGCCAAGAACTCTTGCGATGTCAACTGAGTGTAATGAAACGGAACGGACAAGTCTGCGAACCAGGCAACGCGCTCACAGATGCGCAGCATGTCATGATAGCGACAATCCGCTCCTTCTGCTCCACCGAACAGCTTCTCCAAACATCTAAAAGCACTGCTGGTGTCACCAATGCCAGCAACATAGGAACGCACTGATGCAACATCCCGGATGACCGGAGCAGACAAACCGGCCAAAACTCTTTCCTCCGCCAAACACCTCCTCATTGACATGTAACTTTTCCAGTGCTTCCAATGCAGCGTAAAACGAGCAAAAAGAACGCCTTGCTTTGCATCTTCTTCCATGGTGTGGCAAGCAAAGCATCGATGTGACAAACTGCAATCTCCAGAACACGTTGGGAATGGAAAAGATAATCCCAACATGTGAGCTGCGTACTTCTGCACCTCAGCATCCTTCGGAAGGTGCAAATCTGAAGGCACCACAACACTGTCATCTGCTGCTCTCACTTCCTGCGAATTTCAGCTCAACACAGAAATAAACAACTTCACCCGAACTTGTTAACACTTTCCAAATATCAAACTTAAAGACACCAAACAAAGTAAGAACGAAAAAAAAAAGAACCACCCACCGCAAGCAATCCTGAACGGAGGAACTGAAGTGGGCATAGTGCTCATCAAAGTCGAAAAACTTCACTCCATCCACCTTGCCGGCTTTGTTCCTCGAAACTCTGCGAACGAAGCGAGAATACATCAAAAGAGACATGCATTGCAACAAAACCGAAGAGCCCCTGTGCAAGTAATCGTCTTTCTGGTTGAAGTTCACATGCACCTGCTGGACTCTAGGCACATCACCTCCCTCATCAACAACCTCCGCAAACTCATCCACCACCACTGGTGCCTCTCCTTCGGGGTCAGGAAGCACATCCAAGGGCGAGCCATTGAGATGCGGCCTAGCTTGCAAAACCTCCTCCATGTCCTCATGTCTGCAACGCATGATTGCATACGGCACATAGCGGAAGAACATGTTGTAGCCACGATACGTCACCAGTTGCTCCTGCTCGAATAACATCTGATACGCCATTTCACCGTTGGATTTGGCCACACAACGATTCATTCCAAAGGCAAGTCTTCTCAAAATCGTCAATGCACGCCTCTGTTGCCCTGTCATAGTAGGGTCCCTGTCCCCCTCCAGGGGCTCCTGCTCGGAGGCCGCTGCAGCTTCCTTTGCCCTTTCCCTTTCCTCCTCTTCCAATCGCTGCACTCCTTCAATGTTGCCGTTTACTGAGAACCAAATTAAGGCACACACCAAAAAATAATCTATACCATCTCATTTCATTGTAGGAATTCCCATACAAATCCTCAAAAAAGGAGTCGGTATCGTGATGTTCCAAATCAGATATGTTACATTACTTTACTAAGGACATTTGCACAAAATACTGCAAAACAAAGTCGGTAAGAAAAAATATCGTCAAAAATTTCCGTTTCGACCGCCCCGAAGCAAACAGTCCTGCATACAATTCAGGTAACATACTCCGCGAAATTTCAAACTTCTTTGCAGCATACTCACCAGTGTAAAAACCAACATTCATCATATCTCTTGCAAGGTCCACCAGAATGCGCTCAAGCGCCTTTCTCATCGTCTGCATCTTCTTATGCTCCGTGTCCAAAACACGACCCATGCATTGCTTCTTCGGCGGCGGATCCGAAGCATCCAACTCAGTCGACACAGGTTGCTCTGCATGTGAGGCATCAGCACCCGATATAGCATCCGAAGACGAACCAAGCGCCGGGCGTTGAAGTTCCATCTCCTGCAATCCACTCCCGGACAGTTCCAACAGAGAAGATGCAGAAGCAGGAACTTCGACTCCAGGCTCCTGGTCTATGCTCCCATCACAAAACTTCAAAAGGTCTGCTTCTGAAAAATTGCGTCCAATGTACTTGACATCCACATTGCATCGCATCACTGCTTGCGCCACCGGGTTCGACATCCCTTCAAAAGGGTGATCACGCCGAGCTTGAAACACATGCGGGTTTTCGTTTTTGAACTCTTCAACCTCCTTCAAATCTACTGTCTCATATTGCAACCGAGAAAAACCTGCTTTCGCAACTCGAGGCCAACCTTTCCGACATAACACTTTCGGCTTGTCCTCCTTGCCCAGAATCATTTCAACGTGAAAGCAACCAAAGCGACACCCACGTTTGCCTTTCACGGCTTTCCTCAGCCAAAGCAACATGTCGTGTTTACATATACATACTTCTTCACGTTGACAGCCAACTATGCACGTTGTACACTCCAGACGTCTCTTTTCCATTCTACACAAAAATGTTTTACGCTAACTGATACCGTAACAGCAACCGTGCAACATGTAAACGAACAACAAAAGCCATGACCAAGCCGAAACCGCACGTAACTCAAAAATAACGACAAAAACAAACAACCACAAAAAAAACGCGCAGGAGTGGGGGGGGAAGGGGAAGAGGATGAGGAAAAAAGGGAAAAGGAGGGGGGGAGGGGGGGGGGGGGTGAGAAAGGGGTGGGTAAGAGGGGGGAAAAAAGGGGGGGGGGGGAGAAAACCACAACCACAACCACAACCAAAACAACAACCACGACAACAACAACAACAACAACGACAACGACAACAACAACAACAACAACCACCACAACTTTGCCAAGCTCATTGCGAGGAACTTTTTGAAACATGATTTCGTGCATTTGTGAAAATGATTCTGGATCACCAAACGTCTGTAATCCTCACAGAATTGTTTCTTCCACTCAAGACCATCTCCCGCAGAACGTTCACTGCGTCGCAGATACTTGGGTCGCAAAGAAGCATAGCATCCGGTCAATGTCAAAACCTTGCCAGCCACGGATCCGCCCAACTTCAAGGCTTCCAATTCGTGTCCATCCGGCTCCGTAGGCACCAAAGGCGCGGATTCATACTGGTGACCACATTCTGATCGCTGACGTTCATTCAGAGGCAGTGGCTGTGTCGGACTGCTCAACTTCTCCGACAAGGCCAATTGAGAATCATACTGAAAACGCTGCACAGCCTCCAAAACACGACGACTCCACCGCTGCAACTCAACGACCACCTCACTATGCTGCACCCGATGAATCAGTTTCCGCAAGCGATCTCCCAGGTCGTGTCCCAGCAAGATAATAAGCATGTGGGGGTGCAAAGAACCACGACCCTGAGTCTCCAACGGGCCGTTCAACGCCACAATATCACCGAAAACACCTCCTTGCAGGGAACTCGCAATGCCATCTTCGAAGGTTGCTGCCACGCCAACCCGAAAACTTCCCTTGGTCAAAGGTGGAAGAATGCCCAACACTTCCTCACAGAACAAATCCATCATCGAGGCAAAGCAACGCGCTTGAGCGACGGGATCGCTCGCGACAATCCGTCGCATAGCAGCTGCGCTGGGCAATTCGGGCATCTCCGCCTCCCAGTCCAAATCAATTTTGCACTCTTCCACTTTGACATTCTGCAGGTGCAATTGAAGTAGCAAGGACGAGCGCATATCTGCGATGTTGGGCGTGACGAACAAATGCGCAGAACCATAATGCCACCCAGCCGCATGTCCACGCAACCGGATCTGGCTGCGGTGCCCTTCCATGCCAATGATGCTCGAAGTTGCCTGAAGCACTCCTCCCAATGCTCGCTTCAAGGCCACATCCACCTGCGGATCTCGCAGCAACTCCCTGAGGTCCGCATTGTCTCCATGCAATGCCATTGCCTTGAGCAATTGGTCCGTGTTGACTTCAGAAATAACACGACAATGTTTGCCAAAGCCACGACGCATCACATGCGCTTTCGTCGCACGCATCAACTGTAATCGACGCTGCACGTCGTACATCACTGGAAGCAACGTCTCCTGCCCGCATACTTGGAACAAAGGCGACCAAACTCAAAAACTGAAACCACCAAAACACAACCACCAAACCATCCTGGGGAAACAGAAAACTCAGCAACAATTGAATAAACCAAATCCAAAGCACTGAAAGCGACCATCTTGGCAACAAGGCATCACCCTCACTGTAATGCAGTTCTTCCCGAAGCAACAAATATCGAAACACTTCTGTTGCATCCATGTTGGCTTCACGCTTCAAAAAAGGCAAGCCATCACCCCATGGAAACAAATCCGGAAACGACATGCCCCAGGTGGCCGGATCAAACATCGACAGCGGTTCGTCTCTGGTCGGAACAACCAACTTGGAAGGTTTGACTTGGAACATAGCTGATTCCACATTGCGCTCATTTTCAGCCGTGCCACGGGCAATCTTCTGAATTCTCCGAATTTTTTGAAGTGTTCGCCTCTCTTGGGCTCCTTCACGACCCAAAAGTTCACCAGGAACAGATGCATCCGGGGCCGGCATTTCATTGTTGATGCGGTTGCGAAGCACATCGGCAGCATCGCTCCTTCGCCGCCCACCCTGTCTCACACAGACCTCCTCCACATCCTTCAACACACGCACCCACTTGTTCTGTTCATCCGCACCATCGTTCAAGCCAACAATGGAAGACATCAAATGACCTGCAATGTTTGCGTGAGTGAGTTTTCCATATTTACTTTCACACACACAAAACAAAATGGTTCCGAAACGCAGACGTTACAAAGCAAAACTCGATATTAACATCGTTTTCGATCGCTTCATTCGGACAGTCCCTATCATGAAGCAATGAATACAACCAAATTCACTTCGGAACCCTGCCTGGTGCATCTAGGCCTTCACGCTGCTTCATTCGGACAGTCCCTACCATGAAGCAATCACCTGCACCTGCAATGTGTGCGCGAGTTTTCCATATTTACTTTCTGCCACACAAAACAAAATGGTTCCGAAAGGCAGACGTTACAAAGCAAAACTCGATATTAACATCGTTTTCGATCGCTTCATTCGGACAGTCCCTACCATGAAGCAATCAATAAAACCAAATTCAATTCAGAACCCTGCCTGGTGCATCTAGGCCTTCACGCTTTTCTTCACTCGCATCGTCCATCTTCTCATCATCCGACGCGTCTTGTCCCTGTGCGTCTGCAGGACCTCGCTGCAGCAACTCCTGCGCCAATGCAGAATCCTCCGCAGTTTCCAGGACACAGCCCTCCAAAAGATCATCACTGCCATCTCCCAGTTCCACCTCCGCATAGAAAGGATTCGTTTTCCTCAAACATTCAACAGCGGCAGTGTACTCATCTCTCGGGGCACGCAACAAAGAAGAGCCCTTGACTGCATCCTTCTGGCTTCCAACCAAAACAAACAAAACTGCATCTTGCATATCAACATCTTTTGGAGGGAGCGTGGTCAGCACTGAAGACGGCTTCGCTTGCGGGAGAAAAATCGAATTCCCTACAAAGCCATGCTGACGTTCCTCACGCGACAAATGCCCGGGCTGCAATACCACAACCTGCATGCACGCCCGTGTCATCGGCAAAAGTCGCTTCGTGGCCGAGGCCAGGCCACGCAATGCGGACAGTTGCTCGCCCATCCAAAGGTCATTGGCCAAGCTGTGCCGAGGCAACGTCAGACTAGATGACATCAACGAGCCCTTGCAGTCACTGCACACCAGGCAAGGATCCTGCAATTGCAGTGACATCCGAACATACTACTAGAACTTCACCCAAACAAAGTCGAGTAATCCGATGCCGTGAACAGAAAATTAGCTACAAACAAGTTGGTATACCGTGATCCCTCAATGAAAGCAACAAACCCGTGCAGTCAGTGGTAAGGGTCCTTCAAGTCCACCGGCATCCGACGCTTGTGTAAGAGCAAATGCTCCCCCTTGCAGTATGGATGTTCAACAGCCGAAGCATGCAGAGCCTCCAAAGGGATATTCGGCCATCTTCGACTGTATCTTTCAACTCCAAGAATTCGACACAAGCGTTCCTGTTGACCACACGGAATCACATCCACCGCACCGTTCTCCAACTCGGTGCTGCCAGCCGGATCTTGGAATAAGATTAACATCTTCAGCTGCTCCCGCCAAAACCTGCGAGCACACACCACGCATGCAGTTTCAAAGCGACCTCCTTGCTCGGGCTGTCGAAGCCTTTCATCAGCATTCTCCATGAGGCGACGTTGCGAAGCAAAGCTGGTGACCTGATGCATCACTTCATCAAAACATCATCAGCAAATTTCACTACCATGATATCTCGCATCAAACATGTTACACTACCCTACTCCGATCGTGCTAACAGAAATACAAAACGCAAAAAACTCAGTACCACGACGCCGTGAATTAAAACTATTATCTCCGTTTATGATACAAATTCCACACAAATAGCTACAAAAAGCTCAGTACCCCGATCCCACAAAAGGTCAGCGCAGACAAGAAACTGTGGGGCCCAGGTGTGTCAATAGTCCAATGACCTTCTTACGATACTCGATGAGCACACGGCTGGCATCGGCACCTCCACTGTGTTTCTCCACTAAATGTTCCAAAAACTCTTTCTGTCCGCCAGTTCCAAAATTGCACAGTCTGCACTGGTAACGCTCCAGCGGATTCTGAACATCATCATCATCATAAGACCATAACACAAGGCCAGACAGCGCTTCACCAATAGCAGTGATAGCTGGACTGCAGTCCAACATCTGCGCAACTTCACGCAGCTTGATCTCAAACTTCATATTCACATTTTCCAACACAGCAAATGCTTTCTTGGCAACTTGCAAATTCTCTGGCAAGGCCTCCATAGCAATGCCCGCAGCAACATCCATCTCCACATCTGCCTCCTCAGCAACTTCCACACATGAAGAGCCAGTGCTGTCAGGAACAACTGCATTACCATCCCCTTCCACATCCACCTCCGGAACACATTCCACAACAGAAGTGCCAGCGCCGAAAAGGATGGCACTCAATGGCACAAAAGCGGCCTTGCACAGAGTTCCTTCAGTCCACCCAGGAATCGACTGCATCAAGTTCCGTTCCGTGTCGGATCTCCATTTGATACCATTCTCTGCATCATCCGAAGCTTCCAAACAATCCAACTTCAACTCCTTGATGTTGTCCACATCGCCAGGGAATGCAGCTTTCATGGAACGACAGCGCACCTTCTTCTCCTTCTCCAAATACTCCGACACCCGCTTGAACAGCACACCGTCTTCATCTGAAGTCGGCAACCGCAAGCACTGCTGCACTTCCTGCCATTGTCGTATATCCAGTTCCAATTGAACGACAACCGGAGACACGCCGCTCCTGTACACACGATGTCATAATCAGTATGCAATTCCTCGAGATCTCACGGACAGCCCCTACAGAAACCTCGAGAAGATATCTCTGATGATCTCGAGATATATTGGCTACCATGATCACGCGCATGATGTATAAATAACATACATTATCTCATTCATCGCGCAAACAAAAAAAAAGCTCGGTACCATTATGCTTTACATGAGCAATTCTGGAGATCTCACGGACAGCCCCTACAGAGACCTCAAGAGATGCAACAAATGTTGAAGATATTTGTTTGTCGATCCTTGGTATTTCACAAACATGATGCCATCTATGACATATGTCATGTCATTTTATTATGGACATTTCCCCATAAATGGGACAAAACAACTCGGTACCATGATGCCGTGTATAACACATGATAATTCATTTTAGCATGCAAATACCCACATAAATTGCCAAAAAAAAACTCGGTACCATGATGTTGTTATTCGCAAAGGTGACAAAGGTAAGAAAAGTACACAAAACACACAACAACGACACGCACTCGTCCTGGAATCACGGAGTTCTCCGACCGTCACTGGATCGTGACGTGAGCGCATACCTTGCAATGCAGGCGTCTGGCGAGGATGAAGTAACTGCGTCAGCAAAAGCCAAGCAAACTGTAAACACTTCTTGTTCCCATAGCGAGCAGATGGAAAACATTCGGACCAATAGCACACCTCCACGTCCTGGTCAAATCTTTCCCAACCATATCTCCGCATCAGGCATCGCAGGTACGTCGCGTCTGCAGCATCCAACTTACCTCGACGCCGGCGCACCTCGCCCTCATCATCCACCACCAACGCTTTCGTGCCCCACAGGATGCCAAGAACC
Source organism: Cladocopium goreaui (assembly GCA_947184155.2). Classification (NCBI taxonomy): domain Eukaryota; class Dinophyceae; order Suessiales; family Symbiodiniaceae; genus Cladocopium; species Cladocopium goreaui. The sequence continues at coordinate 244,492 of CAMXCT020000418.1, forward strand.
ACCTGCAAGCAACGCAAAGACCAAACAACCGCGAACCGGCAAGACACGACAAAAAAAAACTAACGCAGGCCATACAATAGTTTCGACAACCACTCACCTCCACCACATTGTCACGATCCTCATAACCACCAGAACTGTCCCATTCACAGGCAGCTGTAAGTGTGTGGACATCCCACAAACGGCTCGCCACTTGCAACATGTCCGCGTCGATGGTGAACCCCACCAAACGACACCATTGAAGTCGTCTTTCTTCCGATACACTCAGCAAAACACAGGACAACAATGCCACGACCTGATGCCGCAGCAAATGCTCCATGCCAATGGAGGCGAAGTAACCTGGTAAATCTAATAAATCAACAGAATCCGTGACAGCTTTGCTGGGCCACGATTGCTGCACTTCATCGAAAGTAGCAAGAAGCGGCAACGTCGCATCCACCACACGAGCATCCAAAGAAGCAAGCGAAAGATGCAATCCCTCCACCTGACCCATGGTCTTGTCGGCCAAAACCGCTAAAATACGCATGCGATCTTTTTGTTCTGGAACAGCATCTCGAAGCAATGTAGTATCAGGCGCCGAAGGACTTTCCAAACATCGTTTCAGCCAGCCCCACAAGACACTTGCACCAGATGCAAGGGTATCATCGTGACACGGCTCCTGCTAAAAAAAAAACAAAAAAAAACAGCCGCACTTGACGTTTTTGCAATGCCGACAGTCTACAATTCAATTCTCGAAATCTCACAAACTTGCACCCAACCTCCATGGAAGTCGCCAAGACTTTCTTCAACGAATTGCGCAGCTCTGCTACAGGCAGCCAAGCGTTGCCCGATCGTGTCTCCACACCAGCCGCAGTAGCCAGGACTCGAAGCTCGTCTCTTCCTATTCCGTACAAAGCACGACTGAGCCACTCCTCACCCTCTGAAACAGCTCCAAGGTGAAGTTCTTCCAATTTGGCAGCCGATGCTTCTTCCACCTACAGCATGGAACACACCGCCACCACAAAACAACCATCACCCTACAAATTTTTCCCGCTGCTCATGCATATCAATGAAAACATAACACATAGATCCACTACATCACAAACGAACATAGGCATGATCACTATGCAATTCTCGAGATCTCACGGACAGCCCCTACAGAGACCTAAAGAGATGCAACAAATGTTGAAGATATTTGTTTGTCGATCCCTGGTATGTCACAAACATGATGCCATGTCTCACAAACATGCTAATTCGGTCACAAAAACAACTCATGTCACAACACATTTTTTGGTTGAACCCAACCTCCGTGGAGGGTTCCAAGACTTTCATCAACGAGTTGCGCAGCTCTGCTACAGGCAGCCAATTCCGGTTGGAATGTGTCTGCACACCACCCGCAGTAGCCAGGACTCGAATCTCCTCTTTTCGCATTTCGTACAAAGCACGACTGAGCCACTCCTTGCCCTGTGAAACAGCGCCAAGGCGAAGTTCTTCCAATTTGGCAGCCGATGCCTCTTCCACCTGCGGCATCCGACACACTGCCAACACAAAACCACCATCATCCTACATTTTTTTCCCGCTGCTCATGCATATCAATGAAATAATACCACATAGATCCACTACATCACAAACGAACATTGGCATGTGCAATTCTCAAGATCTCACGGACAGCCCCTACAGAGACCTCAAGAGATGCAACAAATGTTGAAGATATTTGTTTGTCGATCCTTGGTATGTCACAAACATGATGCCATGTCTGAAAAACATTCAAATTCGGTCACAAAAACAACTCATGTCACAACACATTTTTTGGTTGAACCCAACCTCCGTGGAGGGTTCCAAGACTTTCATCAACGAGTTGCGCAGCTCTGCTACAGGCAGCCAAGCGTTGCCCGATCGTGTCTCCACACCAGCCGCAGTAGCCAGGACTCGAAGCTCGTCTCTTCCTATTCCGTACAAAGCACGACTGAGCCACTCCTTGCCCTGTGAAACAGCGCCAAGGCGAAGTTCTTCCAATTTGGCAGCCGATGCCTCTTCCACCTGCGGCATCCGACACACTGCCACCACAAAACCACCATCATCCTACATTTTTTTCCCGCTGCTCATGCATATCAATGAAATAATAACACATAGATCCACTACATCACAAACGAACATGGGCATGATCACTATGCAATTCTCGAGATCTCACGGACAGCCCCTACAGAGACCTCAAGAGATGCAACAAATGTTGAAGATATTCGTTTGTCGATCCCTGGTATTTCACAAACATGATGCCATGTCTGACAAACATGCAAATCCAGTCACAAAAACAATTCATGTCAAAACACATTTTTGGTTGAACCCAACCTCCGTGGCGGGTTCCAAGACTTTCATCAATGAGTTGCGCAGTTCTGCTACAGGCAGCCAAGCCTTGCCGGATCGTGTCTCCACACCACCCGCAGCAGCCAGGACTCGAAGCTCCTCTTTTCGCATTTCGTACAAAGCACGACTGAGCCACTCCTTGCCCTGTGAAACAGCTCCAAGGCGAAGTTCTTCCAATTTGGCAGCCGATGCCTCGTCCACCTACAGCATCCGACACACTGCCACCACAAAACAAAAATCATCCCACAACATTCCACCATGTGACAAACATGCAGCTTTCGTCACAATCCTCGTCTGCCCCACCGGACCTGCGTTGGAGGTGCCAAGACATCCAGCAATCGAGCGCGCAGCTCTTCAACCGCAAACCACTTCTTGTCCGGTCCACGGCCAACATTCCGAGCCCGTGCCATGCTGCGAAGCTCCATTACGGAAATTTGGGCCAGGGCATCCTGGAGCCATTCGCGACCCCTGGTCACAGCACTGCTATGCAGCTCCTGCAACCGAAGTTCCACGGCATCGGACGACGCGGATGACGCGGTCGCATGCTCCATTCGCACAGACATTCCCTTCAGCAAATGAAACAGCGACCACAGAACGTCCACAAACGTCACCGGCGCGTGACTTCAAACAAACATTTTGCATTGAAAAATTCCGAGACACGCATCTTTGTTCTCTTGCTTTCAAAACAATGCCATGACATGTTTGATTTCAACACAAAATTGAACGGTACAAAATTGAACGGTATAATGATTCCCGTATCATTTTTTGTCCACTGCTCATGCATTTCAATGTTTTTTTGCTGTAAAATAGATCCACTGCATCGTAAACAAACACTGACATTGTCACAATGCAATTCTCGAGATCTCACAGACAGCCCCTACAGAAACCTCGAGAAGTGCAAGAAATGTTACAGATACCTGTTAGCCAATCGTCACTTGTTTCTCGAACATTCAGCGTACATCACCGTGCTCAATGCATCTTGTCTCAATGGATGTTCACTCCGTGCTCAATGCATCTTGTCTCTACGTACACCTCTGAGCCCAGGAAAGAGATAAAGAGGTAAACTATGCTTGTCGCTGCAAAGTTGGACAATCCACTGCAAAGCAGTTGTTCTCTGACTTCCAAACTGAGAACACCACTCATGAGTTTGACATGGCAAAGAACCACTGTCGCAGAGACCTGCAAACTGAAGGCTGAACGCGTCAACGGTGAAGCTTACAATGAACACATCAAATCAACACACTTCAAAAAAATTGTGTACCGTGAATCGCCGACTACAACCACATGTTATTCATTTGAATATGCAGTGAGAAAGATGCAGTGAGCTACGCACTCACACAATCCAATGCCAAGAAATCGTTCTCCGACTTCGACGCTCAGGGCACAATTGCTAAGTTTGACACTGGGCATGGGCACCATTGTCGCAGAGACCTGCAAACTGAACAGTGAAGCTTGCAATGAACACATCAAATCAACACACTTCAAAAAAAAAAGCAAATGGGTCCCGTGAATCGCCGACTAAAACCACATGATATTCATTTGAATAGATGTATCGGAACTCATCCTCCGACATGTCTCCAAGATGAGATCGCTTGCACCCCACAACTTCCAACACCCATGCCACTTCCTCATCCTCCGGCGGTCTCCACGCGGCCATTGCCGAGCGGCCCAGACAAAATTGAACGGCGCAGTGATTCCCGAATTATTTATTTTTTTTGTCCACTGCTCATAATTTGAATGAAAACAACACATATATGTTTTTCGTGCTATACATCACATAGATCCACTGCATCGTAAACAAACACTGCAATTCTCGAGATCTCATGGACTGACCCTACAGAAACCTCGAGAAGTGCAAGAAATGTTACAGATACCCGTTTGCCAATCCTCACTTGTTTCACGAACATTCAGCGTACATATAAGAATATGGATGTTCACTCTGTGCACAATGCATCTTGTCTCTACGTCCACATCTGAGCCCAGGAAAGAAGTACTTGGTAACCTCTACAACTCCTTTACACAGAAACACTTTTACACACAGACGCTTTTACACACAGACGCAACGCTTTTACACACAGACGCTTTTACACACAGACGCTTTTACACACAAAAGCTTTTACACAGAGACGGTTTTACACACAGACGCTTCTACACGCAGATACGTTTTACACACGCACACACGCTTTCACACACAAACGCTTTTACACACAGACGCGTTGACACACAAACGCTTTTACACAGGACGCTTTTACACGCAGATGCTTTTTACACACGCACACACGCTTTCAAACACAAACGCTTTTACACACAGACGCTTTTACACACAGACACTTGTACAGAAACGAAAGCGTCCATCGCAATTTTTCCTCAGTTTTTGACGTCCAACGTCCATTTCGTGCGAAAGGGTTACGATTGACCAAGTAAAATCGCAATTTTTCCTCAGTTTTTGACGTCCAACCTCCATTTCGTGTGTAAGGGTTGCGATTGACACCTCAAAGTCGCAATTTTTCCTCAGTTTTTGACGTCCAACGTCCATTTCGTGCGTAAGGGTTGCGCGGGACGCTTCAAAGTCGCAATTTTTCCTCAGTTTTTGACGTCCAACGTCCATTTCGTGCGAAAGGGTCGCGATGGACAAAGTAAAGTCGCAATTTTTCCTCAGTTTTTGACATCCAACGTCCATTTCGTGCGAAAGGGTTGCGCGGGACGCTTCAAAGTCGCAACTTTTCCTCAGTTTTTGACGTCCAACGTCCATTTCGTGCGAAAGGGTTGCAATGGACAAAGTAAAATCGCAATTTTACCTCAGTTTTTGGCGTCCAACGTCCATTTCGTGCGAAAGGGTTGCGTTTCGTGGCGCTCCGGCGGCACCGCCCCCGCCTTAAGAGAGCCCAGGACCTCCAACCTTTGTTATTTAATGAAATCCTTCTTAATTAGGGAAACCTCTCTTAATCAACCTAACTTATTTAAGAGAGATTATCTTAATTAAGAGTTTTCCTTTCTTAATTAAGAAAATCATCTTTAATTAAGGTAATATTTAAGAAAGGTTCTGCTATTTAAGGAAGTTTTTCTTAATTAAGAAAGGTTTCTTAATTTCAAATTAAGGAGGTAGAACGGAAAAGTTGCGAAAAAAAAGTGGTTTCGGTGAATGTTGCAGCATTTATAGAAGAAGGTAATAATTTGCAATATTTTTTAAAATATTTTTTTTGAAATATTTCTTCGTCCTCTGTGGGAGTGAGAAATGATAAGCTCTGGGAAGAAAAGGTTGCACATCAGGACAGAGCCGTGAGGTGCGATCAGGGCAAGCCATGATCGATGGTTAAGTTGCACGAGCACTAAGAAGTCGAGCTGTTCGATGATGGATTCAAGCAACCTCTCTGTCGTTTCGCGGCCTTGATCCGACCACGCGCGACGGATCTGCTTCGAGCTCGACGCTTTTCTTCTGCTTGTTCGGACAAGACGCGTTCTTCTTCAGAATGATTATCTTCGACTTCGTCCGGGACCTTGTTCATCTTTTGTAGCATTTCGGCATAGCGATCTTCAAAGGTTTTGATTTGTTCCACGGACCAGCAAGTTGCTTTGGAACAAGAGCGCGACTGCAAGAGAGTGTTGAAGTCGAGGAAGGGCAAGATGTCATCTAACATTTGAAGGGCAAGCCGCTTCAAAGGAGAAAAGCGTGTTAGGATCGACAGGATGCTTCCTTTTGCAGCTGATGCTGCAGCGGATTCCTTCTTCACACGATGAAGCATCCGAGGCAAAGGGCTGACAGCGAGGCATGCCTTCGCCGAGGTGGTGCCACTCGCACCGGACGGCTCGGTTGGCTCTTCCTTGATCTCCTTGAGCTCACTTTTAGGTTCTGTCGGCTCTTCCTTCTCCTCCGCCTTGATCACCGGGTGCTCCGCGGCAGCAGTGTCCGTTGCCGGTCGATTCTCTTCTGCTGCTGCTGCTGCTTCAGCGCCTGCGACATTGGCCGATCCACTTGCAGTTGCCTTTGCCTCAGCACGGTCAGCAGACGGAGGCATGCCTTCCTTTCGTTTGATCGGCTGCACCCGTGCAGCACACTTCTCAGAGTCTTTAACCCTCTCAAAGCCTGGCGGCGTGTGCGGGTCCTTGGCGGAAGGCCCGGGAATTGCCCGAGGACTGCTGAGGCTCTCAGAAGATTCAGAGGACTCCGGCTCAACCTCCACCTCCTCCATGTTGTCATCGTTCTCTGTGGCCGGCGGTGTCTTCGGGACGGCTTTGGCCTTTGAAGTCGTTCCCTGGTTCGTGGCACGGGCAGGGTACCGACGGGATCTTGCGTCAGACCAGTTGGCGCAGCTTTCTTCGTCTGCGGCTGGAGCGGCAGGGGCCGGAGGAGGCCAGAATGTCCACCACGGCTGCACGTACCCCGGCCACCATGTCCAGCCATTGTAGGGATCCACCTGCGGTTGATTCGGAGCCGGTGAATTCCCCTTCCCTGCAGACTTGGCGCTCTTTGGTGGCGGGTGCTTCGAGAATGGCCTGGCGTCATCAGTGGCACTTCTCTGTTTGACCATCAAGTCAGGGCCACCAGCGCCATGCTTGGAGGCAGCTGCATCCTGCAAATCCTCGACGTGGAGAAGTTCCATGCACCTGCGGCGCGCAGCCAGCAAGTTACCCACTGGCCCGCTCAAGGACAGGCAGCGGATCCCCCATTGCGGCCGGTTGCGGACCACGGCAGTGACGCCATATTGTTGGAGAATCTCCTCGCGTTGCGCCACCGTCAGGTAACCGGTGCCGTCAGGCAATTGCACTGGGCCGATGTATGCAGTCACATGGTCATCTGAAGAAGCCATCCGGGCAAGCCGCGGACGAGCCGACGCAAAGCAATTTGTCGGGCAAGCCGCGATCGAGTGCTGCACGGGTCACGCCGCGTGCGAAGGCGGCAATCGAAACCCAAGAAGAAGGAGCTGCTGAGCCAAAACCAAACGATATAAGGACATCGATGTATTCATCATATACATGTTTTAAATGCACTGCATGTTTTCCGTCTATATGGCCATGCATGTTTGAAACCATATTGCAACGTGACGGGTCTGTTCAAATGCACGTGATTATCCTGCTACTCCACCCCGATCCCAATCTACCCATGAGAGCAAACAAACGTGCGGTGAGTGGCTGACGACACCTGTCTTTTGGCCCGCACATGTCAAAAAAGGTACATTCCCGACAATTGAATGGGTTACATCCAGAGGTCTTATCAGGGGTCTCGCCTCCCAGCATCCGATCTGCTTGTGGGCAAGCCTCACACGCTAGCGCTTCTGCATCTCTGCCAGATACTGCATCTTCAGGTTTCGGGCGTCCGTGTAACTCAAGCCCTTGGTGACAATGTCAGACTTGGCTTTTTCCGCAAGCTCTCTGTGATTGCTAAATTGTTTTTCGGAGAATTCCACGATTAGCCGCTTGACCCCTTTTGGAGACGTGCAGGCCTGCACGTAGGAACGAATCGGCAAACTTTGTTTGGTACTAGTCACTGTGATGTTGAGCAAAGCAGAGCAAACGTTGCTAGGCTTAGCTGCTGCAGGACGTTTCAAAATTTTGCCATTCTCGTTGGCAATGATGTTTTTCTGCGCACCAGTCACCTTGCTGCTTGCTGCAGGACGCTTCTGACACGACTGCAGAGCCACCTTGCCAGGAGATTGCGTCTTGCCCGAGCACGGTAAAGAAGCGGGCAAGCCACGCTGCGCAGAGGAGGATGAAGTTTTTGTGGGCGTTGCAGGCAGCTGCCATGACTCACCTTTCTTCGGCTTCTGAGGAGAAAACAAGACAATTTGCTTGTCAGGCGTTTGAAACTTGCTTGCAGTGTTCTTGCTAGGCGAAGACGTCGGTCGAGTCACAGGCGACCGAGGTTCGTGGCTATTCCGAGCAGCTTTGCTTGCTGATTTGCCAGGTGTTGCTTGACGAGCCGCGTTGGAGGTTGCACCTTTTTCTGTCATCTTCCCAGCTCCACTTTTACGAGGCGTTTTCGCCTTGGCGACCTTGGCCTTGGAAACTGCTCCTTGAAGAACTTTCACAACAGACAAGACAGAAGGGACAAGCCTCTTCCCGGAAACGGCATGCCTGCTTTTCTCCACGCACATCCGGAACGCCTTCGAAACGCGCTCAGCGAACACCTCTGCCTCACCTCGTTTGATTTCAAAGGCATGCATAGCTCCTTCCCTCAGTGGTTGCTCGTTGACGCGACTCGTCTTTTCCGCCACGTCGCACAAGAAGTCACGATAGGCTGTCACGATCTTAACAAGGTCAATGACGTTGTATTCAGAAGCGAGCAACTCCGAAACATTTGCGCGCAACAACTTGCTATAATCCCTTGCTTCCAACGTGTCTTTTGCTCTGCTACTACCCATCGCCTAAAAGATGCAACCAAAGACTTGCAATGCAAAAAGAACAGGCAACGCCTTGTCGGAGAAAAAACAGGCAAAGCCCTGTTGACTTCTGAAACACAGGCAAAGCCTTGCGAACATAGCGATATATTGAGCCAGATCCAATGACAGGGCGAAAACAAGAAGGCGTGCTACAGATTCCATGGGCGTCTTAATGCAAGAGAAACTCACAGAAACTATATTGATTTTGAAATGCAAAGCAATCATATATATGTCTCACATATTCTCATCCACGTGAACAAGCCAAACCCTTTCGTCCTTTTAACAAACACAACTGGTCCAACAACATCCAACCATTCGACTTCAAAACTACCTACTTCTTGGGGCAAGCCACCAACTATGAACAGTGAAGAGCAAGCCTCTTACCTATGTACATCCCTGAGCATGCAACGAACGACGCAAACAAACAATTACGAAATTCTATTTCTAAACTACCCGGGGCAAGCCACCGTAAGCAAACACTGAAAGGCAAACCTCTTACTTGTATATCCATCACTGTGCACGCAACTTCATCGACGCGATTGCACACTACTTTCTTTACAAAAAACACTGTCAAACCAAACATCCATAACCAAAAAAATGAAATCTATTCCTTCCGTGTATCGGATCAAAACAAATCATTTCGAAGTTTTAACCAACAGTTTCATCGACTTGCTTGCACACTGAATCCTTTCAACAAACATAAA
>CAMXCT020000419.1:0-252500 GCA_947184155.2 Cladocopium goreaui
CAGGTCCAAGTGTTGACGGATAGTGACGACTAGTGGGCTGAATGTGAAACCAGGGATGCGGAGAATTCTGGGGGGTCAAAGTTGTTTGGGTCCCTGCAGTTCCCCTATTTCATGGTCTTCTAAAGGAGTGGAATTCTGCAATAAGCTTGGACGTGCCGAAGTTAAAAACCACAAGCCGCCACAATGGCAGAAAGGTACAGAGAGCGCTGCAGCAATAGCGACCACAAGAAAACCCGCCAACGCAGTCACGAGAACAAGAGCAGCAATAGCAGCAACAAGAAACATCACTCAACACAGCCAATACCAAAGCATCATATACTGTAAATGATGAACTGGAATCAAAATCGCCATCAAGGGGTGAGATCAACTCAAGGTTGCAACCATCTCGTAAAGATGAGCATCAGGGATAGGAGCTGTATCAACAGCAGGAATATGAGAAAAGCAAGAACAGTTTGCAGGAGCAATGATACCAAGACGAAGAAAAAAACAAGTAGGAGAGAGAAGAAGGAGAAGGAGGAGAAGAAGAAACCAAACACACGATGCATCCGTGGTGCCGGTAATGCCGTGTGGTAAATCCAAAAAACCACGCAGCATCGACGACTTGCCAGAAATGGCTTGCCCAATGGGAGCCGCAGAAATGGGACCGGGCAGATCAAATCGGGGCGCCAGAGTTGATTCGATGCTAGAGGAACATGTTGTGAAACAGGGCTTCAAGGCTGGTTATATATTTTGCTTCCAAAAGCATTTCGAACTGGGCCAACTAATAGGTACCTCTTAATACCTCTTATATAATTCCATCATACTTAGCTTAAGGAAAACCTACAGGAACATCATGCAGGGTGCAGGAACGATTGGATTCCTGTATATAATTGTTCCCTCATATAATCCGTGGTTGTTTGTCAGATCCTCAGGTTTGTTGGTCAATCCGTTGATGCCATAGCGAACAATTTCCACAGTGAAGAAAAGGACAATCAGTAAAATCCATTTCTACAAATGAATGGCAAATTCGAAACAATCATGGCTTTTGGATGTTTTTTGGGAACACCTGTACTATGAAATGGTTGAGTTTTGTATGGCCAACAGTAACAACTGGACCTTGCTTCGGACAAAAATTCAGGAGACGGAAAGAGCCTATGAGAACGACTGGGCTTTGCTGGAGTTATTTTTTACGAACTGCGGCGACAACTGTGCGACTTGGACGTGTTTGTTTCGGAAAGGTTCAATTTACGACAGAGCCAAGTTACCCTCTGGTAATTTAACATAGCTATTGAAAATGACCATTTATAGTGGATTTACCCATTGAAAATGGTGATTTTCCATAGTTATGTTAGTTTACCAGAGGGTATATAGTGTTACTGTAGCCGAGTACTGGGGGGGTTACATTTTCTGGGCAACTATTCTAGTAGGATTTATGTGTCTATCTTCGGGGTGCTACATACGGTAGTAAGCCAGCAAAGGTCACCAACATCTGCCTGGAAAGATTTTGATGTGTGACCAGTGAATATAGAACAAGTATTCCAAAGTGATCAAAGTTCAGAATTGTTGATCTGGGAAGCTGTTAAAAGGGGACTTGAGTTGTGAATTTGAGGTCATTGTAGTCGGCTGCTGGATCTGGTGAATTTGGCTCCAAAAATGGGAGTGAGTTTCAGACACACCCAATGGTGGCGATGTCAAATCCCACCAGACATGATGATATTTATGGCCTATGGCCTTATTGTTTTATGCTTTGTTTTTGGTCCTGTAGGCCACTGGGTGTTTAATGGTTCAGGCAGAACATAGGGTGGGTTTGACAATCTTGATGAAAGACACGATTGGATGGGTTCAGATCAAAACGCATATGACAAAAAGACAAGCCTTCCATTCGGTCCAACATGGTGCGGGATGTGCAGCCGCCATAGCCGCCATTTGTTGGTTCAATCTCTGACGTGTGCTTTGTTGACCCTTTCACACAGTATTTTCAGTTGGTGAACCCCCCAGTTTTGGTTTCCGGTTCAGTCCCCATTTTCGGTGTGTTGGGCAAGTCTAACTTTTGAAGAGTGAAGCTTCACAGATGAGGACGCGAAAATGCGGGTCATGTGGAAGATCCTGGAACCAATGAAGAAATCCATCTTCGATGAGTCTCTCAGATGGCAGCTTAAGGGGCAGCTGGAAGCCTGAGGACTACAGCCTGAGAAGCTCTGATTCCACCAAGGTTTGACCTCAGGGATGAGGCAACCTTCACTGCCAAGGGGCTGCCTGGCCACTGGGGGATTTGGGGCTACAGGATGGGGCCCCATAGTTAGCTAAGTTGGTTTGTAGCTATAATAACCATAGTGTATGATACTTCTAATTATGTTTAGATGGGATTATAAACCAACTTGTAACTAGGGAGCCCTTCCTATATACCATGGCAATATATTTGGCCAAACATGAGGTTTTGTAGGATTTCTGTCCCGATTTGACTGGCCATTGATAAGGAACATGGTGATAAACCATGGTTGAACAATTTGGGGTAGCTTAGATTCAGACAAAGCCACATTGCGCTATCACAAAAACGGATAAAAACGGTAGGTTTGAAGCAGATGCGGGAGGTTATTGGACAATTTCCTGTTATTTGCCCTATATATCCTTTGTATTTTTTTGCTTGTTTTAGTACCTTATACATTGAACCATGAAACCGACGGGTTCTCAACATCAACCAAGTGATGCCTCAGTTGAACAAGGGCCGTGTCCAACATTCATTTGGGCAATTCTTCTACAACTTCGCAACAACGCAGCGACCACACCACCATCAATGGGCAGTAAGTGAGGCTGCAGCGCCTGGAGGGAAGCCCAAAACAGGTTTACTTCAATATTCGGAATCATTTGGGGATAGGTCATTCCTGGAATACTGTAATACATTTTTTTGGGTCAAAATGCGTGTAACAGCTATTGTCATGTAAATTACCGTGGATTCCATGGGTCTTGAACCATAGCCCATAGCCATTGATTTCCCTCCAAGGAAGGCAATGCTGGCGGAATTCACGGAGGCCATTCAAGAAGGTCAGGGGTGAAAAAGTGAAGGGACAGGGGTCGGAATTGAAGACCCCTCTAAGCTTTGATAGCAATCATCATTTATCAAGTATATCCCCATAATTCCAGGGACCTGCCTAGCAGGGGTCAGCTGATCAAAGGAAGTAACCCTTCAAGAACTTCGAGTTATTTCGAGTTTTCTAGTGATGTACATGGCTTCCCTCAGCGAAAACGGATTAAACAAAGAAGAGGTAGCCCAAAGCTGGGCTGAGAAAAGAGGTAGCTCAGAGAATTTTATTGGGTCAACTTCAGAGGTAGAAGGGCCCAGAGGTAGCCAGGTCGCCCAGTTTGCAAGAGTTCCAGTAGGACGAGGTCAGGTCGACCGCGTTCTCCAGGTGGGCCAGTCATTTTTTTTTGCCAGGTGAATATGAGCCGATGCTCAAACCTGGAGATCTTGTACTCACAACTCCCAATGCTGTGACTTGGCCGTAGCTGGGATGGGTTTGATGCTGGAGGCATCAACTGCACACATGGGTTTCAGCACCCAACGGCTGAGGATTTCATATGTTTTTACATGTTTTTACCATCCAAAATGTCGATGTAAGTAGCAAAACTGAGTACTTAAAGCAGGACAATGTGGATATGACCCACCAAATCTAGAAGTTCCCTGCGCATTTTGCGCTCTCTTGCCCTTCTGCGGTTTGACTCATTTTCGTGAAAATATGTGAACATACATATGTTGGGGTCTCCATACTTTCAAACATTCTTAAACTTTCCGCATGCCAAACGGTCTATTGATGGCAGGGAAGGTGGTACCAAAATCTTGGGGATGAGCTATTGATGGGTGAGATCTGCATTCTGAACCTCAGGGTACCCCACTTCATCCTGCTGCCAGATTGCCACTACCTCCAAGTACTTCTTGATCCAGCATCGACCCCAGAGACGCTACAAAGAGTACCGCATGGAGACGCCAAAACATGATCGGAATTCCAAGATCGACAGCTGAGAAAACCGCAATTCTGCCCTCGCTGTGAACCGATCTTCTTCATGATGTGTCGCCTCAAGAGACATAGAATTTGTGGGTTCCTGACTTTGAGACAATTCGGCCCCATACATTCGAGATCATGAAAAAGGATCAATACCAAACCTGGCCAACAACGGCGGTCTCCAAAGTCTTAATGCTGGCCATTTTCATAGCAACCACATGAAAAGGATAGACACGTAAAATCCAATCCTAATTTTGGTGTACAGTAAATCACTCAAATCTATCATTTTGGTCAAACTGTGTAGGAGTAAACTCGCGAGGTTTTTGGGTTTAGCTCAACTCACATGTGTTTGTTTCAACATGTTTCCCCTCAAATTGAATTTCGGACAATAGGACTCTTTAACAAACACAGATTTTTCAGGGTTTCCGCATCATTTTCAGAGGCACATCGCTTCGAACCTCGGCGATTTTTGAGGTCCATCGCTTCTGGAACTCCCTTGAAGAATTTCTTGGAAGACAGTCGCTGGGCAGATTTTTCGGCTGCAAAAGATGATCGACGAGTAGGTTGTGACCATAGTATGTGATAGACATCGCGCAAACACATACTGTGTATATACTGTATACTGTATACTGTGTATATATATATATAGATAGTATATAATTATAAGTATATTGTAGAGCGATGCCTGTAGGGGTCGGGGGAGGGAAAGAGAGAGGGGGATTTCATCTGAACTTGCGGACATGACATGCTGCGAGCTGCATCTTCGTTGTCGTCAGCGTCATTGTCGTCGTCGTCGTCGTCGTCGTTGTTGTTGTTGTTGCTTCTGGTCCTCCTTCTCGTTCTCGTTCTCGTTCTTGTTCGTGTTGTCGTTGTCGTTGTCCTTGTTGTCGTCCTTGTCGTCATTGTCGTCGTTGTCGTCGTTGTCGTTGTTGTCGTCGTCTTCGTCGTCGTCGGCGGCGTCGTCGTCGTCGTCGTTGTTGTTATTGTTGTTATAGCTGTTGCTGCTTGGTCCTGTTGTCGTTGTCGTTGCTATCTTTGTAGTTATTCTATTCTATCCTATTATATTATATTTTGTTATATTTTATTATACTATACATGTATACATATCATATGACGAGATACATCTCAGGATGCAATGATACATGCACAGTGCACACGTAAGCAATTCATCAATAGCAATTTATCAATAACCTAACCGTTCTGAGGTGGCAGTCAGATCGAGCAATTGGTGGATTGGAAACAGAAAATCTAACAAGTTTTTGTTCAAGACCCCAATGTTGCCAGGGGAACTTTAGATCCGTAGCTGATTCGTACCGACGTACCTGATCCTTTCGATTGGTGAATCCTGGGGATGTGTATCCTCAGAAACCACTTGTTGAAGGAGGAGATACCCTCTGGTGAACTAACATAGCAATGGAAAATGGCTATTTATAGTGGATTTTCCCATTAAGAATGGTGATTTTCCATTGCTATGTTAGTTCACCAGAGGGTACTAATTTGATCATCTCTGGATAACTGCAAGAGCGTACTATTCCTTCAAAATGACCATGAATCGCGCAAACTAAGCCGTCAACTTCGCACAACTTTGGTTTTCCATTAAGTATCACTAAGTATATAGTCCAGCTTTTTAGTTTTGCTGAGGCTGATATTTTGGGAGGTTGTCAAATACATATATATATATATATTCAATGTTTATCAAATGTTTATCAAGTTGTGGTTTCTATATAGTTCTACAACTGTATACTATCATATATCCTATAGCTTGGTGATGGCATGGCTGAAAGAAAGATGCTGGGATCCTGACTGCCTGACGACTGATCAGCGGCCGACCCTTTTCGAGAAAAGTTTCATGCGACCGGCAAGGTCAAAACAATGTGGCATTCATTGGGTTTATATCATTATAATACAAGTAGGAGTACCACATGATATGAACATCTTGGCTTTACCACACATTCGACATATTTTTTGAGGTGACGCATCAGTTGATGCAGCGAGATCTTCAAGAGTTATTCACCAGAAGGGGATGGTCCCGTTTCGAGCCTTTTCATTGGGGGTATATCCCATCAGACACAGCCAAATCTGGTTGAGGGGAAAACCTACCCCTCTGAAAAATATGACAACTCGTCAGTTGGGATGATGACATTCCCAAGATGATGGGAAAGTCATAATCCAAATGGTCGAAACCACCAACCAGTCATCAACGTTTTGGAAAAAGTTCACAACCACCATGGTCCCATGGTTATACCTCCCATGAAATCTCCACAAATCCCGGTTGATGATTCAATCCTCACCATGGAATCTCCATGTCTCCAAGTGGCCAGTCAGCCACCGACAACATGGCCCCCTCTTCGGCCAAGTCTTCGGTCGACCTGAGGTTTTCGACATCCCACCGCTAGGGTAGCCCGGGTACCCCAGAGGGGAATCATGGCGAAATCCAGTAGTAACCAATATGATCCACTAGGTTATTAACCACTATTATCCACTATAGTTAACCACTATTAACCACTATTATTCACTATACTTAACCACTATTAACCACTATTATCCACTATACTTAACCACTATTATCCACTATTATCCACTATTATCCACTATTATCCACTATTATCCACTATTATCCACTATTATCCACTATACTTAAACCACTATTAACCACTATTAACCACTATTAACCACTATTAACCACTATACTTAACCACTATTATCCACTATTATCCACTATTATCCACTATACTTAACCACTATACTATTAACCACTATTATCCACTATAGTTAACCACTATTCACTGCAGCAACATTTCTGGCACTTGAGCCGCCCCACTTGGCCCGCGCCGCCACGATTTGCAAGGCCGCCTCCAGCGTCAGGTAGCCACCCACCACGGCGGCGGCGTATCTGAAAAAAACGGGGCTTCAAAGGACGGAAAATCATGGGATTTGTATGGAATTTATATGGAATTTGTAGGGATTTGTATGTTTCAGTTTTTGTCATGGAGTTTTTTATGGTTTTTTGTATGTGAGATGAATTCTATTGGATTCATATGGAAAATATCGTGGAATATGTTTTTGGATGGTGGGATAGTAAGGGGATATGGGATAGTAATAGGATAGTAATGGGATATATATATATATATATGGGTAAATCATAATATGTCACTAACCTGAATAGTTCGGCCATCTTCATGATTTCCCTTATGAATCAATGTTATAACAACAACAAATTTACCACCATCCCCTGGGCAGGCATGGAATCCAATGCCCAAATGACCAGCCAGCAGCTTGTGGGGAAATGTGGAATATTCCAACCAGCCACAAGTCAGATTCATGAATATAAAATGGGTGTGAAATAGTTTTAGGATTTTTTTTTTGAGCAGGTTTGGGAATTTTTTTTGGATTTCTTGTTGGCTGGTACCATTTGCCTAGTGTTTGCAACGGTTTGGAACTTGAATTTGTCATTTTGCATGGTATTTGCCACATTTGGGCATGTTCACCTTCCATTTTGCATGGGATTTACTACATGTGGGCATGTTCACCTTCCATTTTGTATGGTATTTGCAACATTTTGGCATGTTCACCTTCCATTTTGCATGGGATTTCCTACATGTGGGCATGTTCACCTTCCATTTTGTATGGTATGTGCCACATTTTGGCATGTTCACCTTCCATTTTGCATGGGATGTTCTACATGTGAGCATGTTCACACAAATATTTACAGATGCGGAAGCTTGGGATTAGATAAAAAGCGGGTGGGGGGGATTGAGGGAGGGCGCTAGCTATCTATCCAGCTATCTATCTAGCAAGCTAGCTATCTATCTAGCAAGCTATCTATCTATCTATCTAGCTATCTATCTACCTATCTAGCTAGCTATCTTGCTAGCTATCTATCTACCTATGTAGCTATTTAGCTAACTATCTATCTAGCTCTCTAGCTATCTAGCTTTCTATCTATCTAGCTATCTATCTATCTATCTATCTATCTAGCCATCCAGCTGTCTATCCAGCTATCTAGCTATCGAGCTATCTAGCTAACTATCTATCTAGCTATCTAGCTATCTAGCTTTCTATCTATCTAGCTATCTATCTATCTAGCCATCCAGCTGTCTATCCAGCTATCTAGCTATCTATCTATCTAGCCATCCAGCTGTCTATCCAGCTATCTAGCTATCGAGCTATCTATCTAGCTATCTATCTATCTAGCTAACTATCTACCTATCTATTTAGCTATCTATCTATCTAGCTAACTATCTACCTATCTATTTAGCTATCTATCTATCTATCTATCTATCTATCTAGCTATCTATCTAGCTACCTCTTTATCTATCTAGCTAGCTATCTATCTATCTATCTAGCTATCTATCTAGCTACCTCTTTATCTATCTAGCTAGCTAGCTATCTATCTATCTATCTAGCTATCTATCTAGCCATCTATCTATCTAGCTATCTATCTAGCCATCTATCTATCGAGGTATCTAGCTATCTATCTCTCTAGCTATCTATCCATCTAGCTGGCTATCTATCTATCTAGCTATCTATCTACCAAGCTATCTATCTATCCAGCTATCTATCTATCTATCTATCACATGTAATCCTGTCAGCTTTCCAGAGAAGGTTAGTTCGCAAAAACCAACTAATGTAACTTGGGTTTAAGTTTAAATAAAAAAAAAGCGGGAGGGGGGGATTGGGGGGAGGGCTGAAGAGGGGCCCTAGCGTCTACTTCAAGATCAGCTAAGGCGTCTTCCCCAATGACAGCACTCTTTTACTCTCAGCCTGTTGCCGGTCAGTGCTTGTCTACAGGGTTACTCTATATACCTCTTGAGCCTTGAAGGGCGCATATAAATGTGCTCAATACTCATGCATGTACCCATGTAGGTATTAGGTCGAAACAAAAACACAGGCACAAATTCAAAAGCAATGAGTAGAGCACTACGCCTTGCCGTACCCAATTGGTATTAAGAGTATCTTCCTGACTTCTCTACACAATGGCAAATAGCAAAAGAAACCGGAGTTACGCAGTGGCTTCGAATTGAAAAACACGTGAAAGCAGCGAATGTCCTAAAGACATGCCGAAAAAGAACAGCGGATTCGCTAATTTTTCGAGTGCGGGACGTTGTGGGTCCCCAGTTTTTACGTCATTTTTAGCTGTTTTTTATTTTTAATGCATTTATTTTATTTCTTCAAATAAATTCTTACTGATTAAATATGGTTCTAGATATGACAAAGTTTATTCTAAGTTCATCAAGTTAAGACATAATATGAACATTTTTATTAAAATTATATACTGCGGCACATACCCTAAATCGCATTTGAATTCAAATAATGACGAAACAAAATCTATGCTACATATTGGGGATGCCAAAGCAAAGGAGTGTCAAAGGAAAGGGATCTCAAAGCCAATGGTATGTCACTGCAATGGGATGGCAGAGCAATATAGAGAATGCTAGTCGATAGAGTGGAGGCCAGTGCGATAGAAGTGGAGATATGACAGTGCCTTAGAGAATCAAATATGATATGGTTGCAAGAGTCTTGAAAGGAAGATCACGAAAAGAAAGATGAGCTGAACACCAGCTGCAAGCCACCTGATGAAACAAAGGCTAAGAAAAAGAGGACCAAGGCATGAAGGTTCAGAAAGTACCAAATGGAAAGAAGAAATTTCGTACCCAGACTCCGAAACGTTAATGTCAATCTATGTTTTTTTCCGGTGCTTCATTTTGCTTCTCTGATTTATGGAAATCCATTATTTGGATGTTACAAGGGGTTGCGTCTTAGCAGTTCTAGGTTATACATATTTAAACAATATGTGTATTCACATGGACAATTTCTTGTATGGCGTGTTGCAATCTATTGCTGATTATGGCATTGAGACGTGGAAGATTTCATGAGCAAGCAGTAACGATTCAGTGCGTGCATCTTCTCTTTTTTCCCGAGAGCGCCTGCGAAGGGTTCTTCGTAAAAAAGCAGCCGTTATACTAGATCTTCACTCCTTCACATCTGCTGATCTAGATCTTCACTCCTTCACATCTGCTGATCTAGATCTTCACTCCTTCACATCTGCGGATCTAGATCTTCACTCCTTCACATCTGCTGATCTAGATCTTCACTCCTTCACATCTGCTGATCTAGATCTTCACTCCTTCACATCTGCTGATCTAGATCTTCACTCCTTCACATCTGCGGATCTAGACATCTGCTGATCTAGATCTTCACTCCTTCACATCTGCTGATCTAGATCTTCACTCCTTCACATCTGCAGATCTAGATCTTCTTACCCTCACACCTGCAGATCTAGATCTTCACACCCTCACACCTGCAGATCTAGATCTTCACACCCTCACACCTGCAGATCTAGATCTTCACACCTTCACATCTGCAGATCTAGATCTTCACACCCTCACACCTGCAGATCTAGATCTTCACACCCTCACACCTGCAGATCTAGATCTTCACACCTTCACATCTGCTGATCTAGATCTTCACTCCTTCACATCTGCAGATCTAGATCTTCACTCCTTCACATCTGCAGATCTAGATCTTCACACCCTCACACCTGCAGATCTAGATCTTCACACCCTCACACCTGCAGATCTAGATCTTCACACCCTCACATCTGCAGATCTACATCTTCACACTCTCACATCTGCCGATCTACATCTTCACACCTTCACATCTGCAGATCTAGATCTTCACACCCTCACATCTGCAGATCTAGATCTTCATACCCTCACACCTGCAGATCTAGATCTTCACACTCTCACACCTGCAGATCTAGATCTTCACACTCTCACATCTGCCGATCTACATCTTCACACCTTCACATCTGCAGATCTCCTCTCGCTCTTCTTCTATTCTCTCTTAAGGCGGGGGCGGTGCCGCCGGAGCGCCACGAAACGCAACCCCTTCGCACGAAATGGACGTTGGACGTCCAAAACCTAGGTAAAATTGCGATTTTGAAGCGTCGCCGGCAACCCTTTCGCACGAAATGGACGTTGGACGCCAAAAACTGAGGAAAAATTGCAACTTTTATTGGTCGCGCGCAACCCTTTCGCACGAAATGGACGTTGGACGTCAAAAACTGAGGAAAATTGCAACTTTGAGGTGTCGCGCGCAACCCTTTCGCACGAAATGGACGTTGGACGTCAAAAACTGAGGAAAAATTGCAACTTTGAGGTGTCGCGCGCAACCCTTTCGCACGAAATGGACGTTGGACGTCAAAAACTGAGGAAAAATTGCAACTTTGAGGTGTCGCGCGCAACCCTTTCGCACGAAATGGACGTTGGACGTTGGACGTCAAAAACTGAGGAAAAGTTGCGACTTTGAAGCGTCCCGCGCAACACTTTCGCACGAAATGGACGTTGGACGTCAAAAACTGATGAAAAATTGCGACTTTGAGTTGTCAATCGCAACCCTTACGCACGAAATGGACGTTGGACGTCAAAAACTGAGGAAAAATTGCGACTTTGGTTTGTCAATCGCAACCCTTACGCACGACATGGACGTTGGACGTCAAAAACTGAGGAAAAATTGCGACTTTACTTTGTTATTCGCAACCCTTACGCACGAAATGGACGTTGGATGTTAAAAACTGCGGTAAAATTGCGATGGACGCTTTCGTTTGTGTAAAAGTGCCTGTGTGTAAAAGCGTCTGTGTGTAAAAGCGTCTGTGTGTAAAAGCGTTTGTGTGTGAAAGCGTGTGTGCGTGTGTAAAAAGCATCTGCGTGTAAAAGCGTCTGTGTGTAAAAGCGTCTGTGTGTAAACGCGTCTGTGTGTAAAAGCGTTTGTGTGTGAAAGCGTGTGTGCGTGTGTAAAACGCATCTGCGTGTAAAAGCGTCTGCGTGTAAAAGCGTCTGTGTGTAAAAGCGTTTGTGTGTGAAAGCGTGTGTGCGTGTGTAAAAAAGCGTCTGTGTGTAAAAGCGTTTGTGTGTGAAAGCGTGTGTACGTGTGTAAAAAGCATCTGCGTGTAAAAGCATCTGTGTGTAAAAGCGTCTGTGTGTAAAAGTGTCTGTGTGTAAAAGTGTCTGTGTGTGAAAGCGTGTGTGCGTGTGTAAAAAGCATCTGCGTGTAAAAGCGTCTGTGTGTAAAAGCGTCTGTGTGTCAATGCGTCTGTGTGTAAACGCGTTTGTGTGTGAAAGCGTGTGCGCGTGTGTAAAACGCATCTGCGTGTAAAAACGTCTGTGTGTAGAAGCGTTTGTGTGTGACAGCGTGTGTGCCTGTGTAAAAGGCATCTGCGTGTAAAAGCGTTTGTATGTAAAAGCGTCTGTGTGCTAATGCATCTGTGTGTAAGCGTTTGTGTGTGAAAGCGTGTGTGCGTGTGTAAAACGCATCTGCGTGTAAAAGCGTCTGCGTGTAGGAGCGTCTGTGTGAAACCGTCTGTTTGTAAAAGTTTGAACGTTTACAAAGGTTAACGTTTAGTGATGCTGAACTTTCATGTGCTCCAGGTGTGTTGCTTCCTTGCTGTTTGGGACTTGATGTTTGGTGTGGACATGTCCATGTTGATGCAGTGACATGCAGTGAAGCAGGTGTTGTCCATGCCATCACGGTACCAAATCCTTTGCAGTGGATTGTGCAACTCTGCAGCGACCAGCATAGTTTACCTCTTTACCTCTTTCTGTGGCTCAGATGTGAACGTAGAGACAAGATGCATTGTGTACAGAGTGAACATCCATATTCTTATATGTACGCTGAATGTTCGTGAAACAAGTGACGATTGGCAAACAGGTATCTTGAACATTTCTTGGACTTCTCGAGGTTTCTGTGGGGGCTGTCCGCGAGATCTCGAGACTTGCATTGTGACAATGTCAGTGTTTGTTTACGATGCAGTGGATCTATGTAAGTATAGCACGAAAAAAATATATGTAATGTTTTCATTGAAATGCATGAGCAGTGGACAAAAAATACTATGCGGGCCGATCCTGACCTGCCGCCATTTTTAAGTCGGGACCTTATATGCAAATGAATAACATGTGGTTTGATGATTTGATGTGTTCATTGTAAGCTTCACTGTTGACACGTTCAGCCTTCAGTTTGCAGGACTCTGCGACAGTGGTTCTTTGCCATGTCAAACTCATGAGTGGCATTCTCAGTTTGGAATGCAGCGAACAAATCCTTTGCAGTGGATTGTGCAACTCTGCAGCGACAAGCATAGTTTACCTCTTTACCTCTTTCCTTGGCTCAGATGTGAACGTAGAGACAAGATGCATTGTGTACAGAGTTAACATCCATATTCTTATATGTACGCTGAATGTTCGTGAAACAAGTGACGATTGGCAAACAGGTATCTTGATCATTTCTTGGACTTCTCGAGGTTTCTGTGGGGGCTGTCCGTGAGATCTCGAGAATTGCATTGTG
Organism: Cladocopium goreaui; assembly: GCA_947184155.2. Classification (NCBI taxonomy): domain Eukaryota; class Dinophyceae; order Suessiales; family Symbiodiniaceae; genus Cladocopium; species Cladocopium goreaui. The sequence continues at coordinate 13,317 of CAMXCT020000419.1, forward strand.
ACAATGTCAGTGTTTGTTTACGATGCAGTGGATCTATGTAAGTATAGCACGAAAAAAATATATGTAATGTTTTCATTGAAATGCATGAGCAGTGGACAAAAAATACTACGGGAATCATTGTACCGTACAATTTTGTGGTCGCTGTTTCATTTGCTGAAGGGAATGTCTGTGCGAATGGAGCATGCAACCGCGTCATCCTCGTCGTCCGATGGCGTGGAAATTCGGTTGCAGGAGCTGCGTAGCAGTGCTGTGACCAGGGGTCGTGAATGGCTCCAGGATGCCCTGGCCAACATTTCTGTCATGGAGCTTCGCAAAATGGCAGATGCTCGGAATGTTGGCCGTGGACCGGACAACAAGTGGCTTGCGGTTGGAGAGCTGCGCGCTCGATTGCTGGATGTCTTGGCACCACGCATGCAGGTCCGGTGGGGCAGAATAGGATTGTGACGAAAGTTGCATGTTTGTCACATGGTGCAATGTTGTAGGATGATTGTTGTTTTGTGGTGGCAGTGTGTCGGATGCCGCAGGTGGAAGAGGCATCGGCTGCCAAATTGGAAGAACTTCGCCTTGGCGCTGTTTCACAGGGCAAGGAGTGGCTCAGTCGTGCTTTGTACGAAATGCGAAAAGAGGAGATTCGAGTCCTGGCTACTGCGGGTGGTGTGCAAACACATTCCAACCGGAATTGGCTGCCTGTAGCAGAGCTGCGCAACTCGTTGATGAAAGTCTTGGAACCCTCCACGGAGGTTGGGTTCAACCAAAAAATGTGTTGTGACATGAGTTGTTTTTGTGACCGAATTTGAATGTTTGTCACATGGTGCGATGTTGTGGGATGATTTTTGTTTTGTGGTGGCAGTGTGTCGGATGCTGTAGGTGGACGAGGCATCGGCTGCCAAATTGGAAGAACTTCGCCTTGGAGTTGTTTCAGAGGGCAAGGAGTGGCTCAGTCGTTCTTTGTCGGAAATGTCGGCTCGTCAGCTTCGAGTTCTGGCTGCTGCGGGTGGTGTGGAGACACGATCCGGCAAGGCGTGGCTGCCTGTAGCAGACAGACTGCGGCAACTCGACGGTGCACATGAAAGTCTTTGGAACGCCACGGAACACCCACCCACACACACCGGTTTGGCGTTCAACCAAAAAAGTGCTCACACCCCCCCCCCCTGTCCTGAACAGAATGGAGGGGGGGTGGGGCTTGGACACCCACAACACGAGACAAACTCCCCTCATCAAGAAGGGGGAATGGGGGGAAAATGGGGAGCCCCTGGGGGGGAGGAGGGGGGGGGGTGGGCGGTACCCCTACCCGGAACAACAGAGCACGCACCGCCCCCCCCTGTCGGAGCTGCCGCAGGTGGACGACACCGCGCCAAAACCACAACACCCACCCACCCTCGCGCTGCCCAATTGGAAGAACGTCGCCTTGGCGTTTTGTTTCCCAGGGCCAGGCCGGGCTCCCGTCGTGCTTTGTCGGCCCCCACCCACACCCAACCGACACAAACAACCCACACGCAACAGGCCCATACGGCTCGTTAAGCTTCGAGTTCTCAGCAAGCCAACCTCTTGCGGCCCCCGTCCGGTGGGGGAGACACGATCCGGCAAGGCGTGGCTGCCTGTAGCAGAGCTGCGCAACTCGTTGATGAAAGTCTTGGAACCTTCCACGGAGGTTGGGTTCAACCAAAAAATGTGTTGTGACATGAGTTGTTTTTGTGACCGAATTTGAATGTTTGTCACATGGTGCGATGTTGTAGGATGATGGTGGTTTTGTGGTGGCAGTGTGTCGGATGCCGCAGGTGGAAGAGGCATCGGCTGCCAAATTGGAAGAACTTCGCCTTGGCGCTGTTTCACAGGGCAAGGAGTGGCTCAGTCGTGCTTTGTACGGAATAGGAAGAGACGAGCTTCGAGTCCTGGCTACTGCGGCTGGTGTGGAGACACGATCGGGCAACGCTTGGCTGCCTGTAGCAGAGCTGCGCAACTCGTTGATGAAAGTCTTGGAACCCTCCACGGAGGTTGGGTTCAACCAAAAACTGTTTCCCTCAAGTGCACACAACCAAAATGAGTTGTTTTTGTGATCCGACGCTACCATCCAACCATTTGCCTCCCCTGTTGTCGAGAACCTGTCACATTGGACTCTTATAGTTCTGAGAGTAAGTGTGGCGCATCCTCACTGAATAACCAAGCCCCATTCTTTCCTTTTCTTCTGTTGAGCACCGCCCATCACAGAAAAGGGAAAGAACCCCACACGCATGACAACCCCCGAACCGCAACACCCTAACAGTATACCCAAGAGCCGCGCCCCGAGGGTTTGTCTGGTTGGCGTGTCTGTGTCGGATGCCGTAGGTGGAAGAGGCATCGGCTGCCGAATTGGAAGAACTTCGCCTTGGAGCTGTTTCACAGGGCAAGGAGTGGCTCAGTCGTTCTTTGTCGGAAATGTCAGCTCGTCAGCTTCGAGTTCTGGCTGCTGCGGGTGGTGCGAAGACGAAGTCTGACGGGAATTGGCTGCCTGTAGCAGAGCTGCGCAACTCGTTGATGAAAGTCTTGGAACCCTCCACGGAGGTTGGGTTCAACCAAAAAATGTGTTGTGACATGAGTTGTTTTTGTGACCGAATTTGAATGTTTGTCACATGGTGCGATGTTGTAGGATGATGGTGGTTTTGTGGTGGCAGTGTGTCGGATGCCGTAGGTGGAAGAGGCATCGGCTGCCAAATTGGAAGAACTTCGCCTTGGAGCTGTTTCACAGGGCAAGGAGTGGCTGAGTCGTTCTTTGTCGGAAATGTCAGCTCGTCAGCTTCGAGTTCTGGCTGCTGCGGGTGGTGCGAAGACAAAGTCTGACGGGATTTGGCTGCCTGTAGGAGAGCTGCGCAACTCGTTGATGAAAGTCTTGTAACCCTCCACGGAGGTTGGGTTCAACCAAAAAATGTGTTGTGACATGAGTTGTTTTTGTGACCGAATTTGCATGTTTGTCAGACATGGCGTCATGTTTGTGACATACCAGGGATCGACAAACAAATATCTTCAACATTTGTTGCATCTCTTTAGGTCTCTGTAGGGGCTGTCCGTGAGATCTCGAGAATTGCATAGTGATCATGCCAATTTTCGTTTGTGATGTAGTGGATCTATGTGTTATTATTTCATTGATACGCATGAGGAGCGGGAAAAAAATGTAGGATGATGGTTGTTTTGTGGTGGCGGTGTGTTCCATGCTGTAGGTGGACGAAGCATCGGCTGCCAAATTGGAAGAACTTCACCTTGGAGCTGTTTCAGAGGGTGAGGAGTGGCTCCATCGTGCTTTGTACAAAATACCTGCAGAGGAGCTTCGAGTCCTGGCCACTGCGGGTGGTGTGGAGACACATTCCAACCGGAATTGGTTGCCTGTAGCAGAGCTGCGCAGATCGTTGATGAAAGTCTTGGCGACTTCCACGGAGGTTGGGTGCAATAAAAAAGGCATCTTGAAGTTTTTATAGGAGCTGTTTGTGAGATCTCGAGAATTGAATAGTGATTATGCCGGCAAGTCCGGCTGTTTTTTTATTTTTATTTTTTAAGCAGGAGCCGTGTCACGATGATACCCTTGCATCTGGTGCAAGTGTCTTGTGGGGCTGGCTGAAACGATGTTTGGAAAGTCCTGCGGCGCCTGATACTGCATTGCTTCGAGATGCTGTTCCAGAACAAAAAGATCGCATGCGTATTTTGGCGGTTTTGGCCGACAAGACCATGGGTCAGGTGGAGGGATTGCATCTTTCGCTTGCTTCTTTGGATGCTCGTGTGGTGGATGCGACGTTGCCGCTTCTTGCTACATTCGATGAAGTGCAGCAATCGTGGCCCAGCAAAGCTGTCACGGATTCTGGTGATTTATTGGATTTACCAGGTTACTTCGCCTCCATTGGCATGGAGCATTTGCTGCGGCATCAGGTCGTGGCATTGTTGTCCTGTGTTTTGCTGAGTGTATCGGAAGAAAGACGACTTCAATGGTGTCGTTTGGTTGGGTTCACCATCGACGCGGACATGTTGGAAGTGGCGAGCCGTTTGTGGGATGTCCACATACTTACAGCTGCTTGTGAATGGGACAGTTCTGGTGGTTATGAGGATCGTGATAATGTGGTGGAGGTGAGTGGTTGTCGAAACTATTGTATGGCCTGCGTTAGTTTTTTTTTGTGTCTTGCCGGTTCGCGGTGGTTTGGTCTTTGCGTTGCTTGCAGGTGGTCCTTGGCATCCTGTGGGGCACGATTGAAAGCGTTGGTGGTGGATGATGAGGGCGAGGTGCGCCGGCGTCGAGGTAAGTTGGATGCTGCAGACGCGACGTACCTGCGATGCCTGATGCGGAGATATGGTTGGGAAAGATTTGACCAGGACGTGGAGGTGTGCTATTGGTCCGAATGTTTTCCATCTGCTCGCTATGGGAACAAGAAGTGTTTACAGTTTGCTTGGCTTTTGCTGACGCAGTTACTTCATCCTCGCCAGACGCCTGCATTGCAAGCTATGCGCTCACGTCACGATCCAGTGACGGTCGGAGAACTCCGTGATTCCAGGACGAGTGCGTGTCGTTGTTGTGTGTTTTGTGTACTTTTCTTACCTTTGTCACCTTTGCGAATAACAACATCATGGTACCGAGTTTTTTTTTGGCAATTTATGTGGGTATTTGCATGCTAAAATGAATTATCATGTGTTATGCACGGCATCATGGTACCGAGTTGTTTTGTCCCATTTATGGGGAAATGTCCATAATAAAATGACATGACATATGTCATCGATGGCATCATGTTTGTGAAATACCAAGGATCGACAAACAAATATCTTCAACATTTGTTGCATCTCTTGAGGTCTCTGTAGGGGCTGTCCGTGAGATCTCCAGAATTGCTCATGTAAAGCATAATGGTACCGAGCTTTTTTTTGGTTTGCGCGATGAATGAGATAATGTATGTTATTTATACATCATGCGCGTGATCATGGTAGCCAATATATCTCGAGATCATCAGAGATATCTTCTCGAGGTTTCTGTAGGGGCTGTCCGTGAGATCTCGAGGAATTGCATACTGATTATGACATCGTGTGTACAGGAGCGGCGTGTCTCCGGTTGTCGTTCAATTGGAACTGGATATACGACAATGGCAGGAAGTGCAGCAGTGCTTGCGGTTGCCGACTTCAGATGAAGACGGTGTGCTGTTCAAGCGGGTGTCGGAGTATTTGGAGAAGGAGAAGAAGGTGCGCTGTCGTTCCATGAAAGCGGCATTCCCTGGCGATGTGGACAACATCAAGGAGTTGAAGTTGGATTGTTTGGAAGCTTCGGATGATGCAGAGAATGGTATCAAATGGAGATCCGACACGGAACGCAACTTGATGCAGTCGATTCCTGGGTGGACTGAAGGAACTCTTTGCAAGGCCGCTTTTGTGCCATTGAGTGCCATCCTTTTCGGCGCTGGCACTTCTGTTGTGGAATGTGTTCCGGAGGTGGATGTGGAAGGGGATGGTAATGCAGTTGTTCCTGACAGCACTGGCTCTTCATGTGTGGAAGTTGCTGAGGAGGCAGATGTGGAGATGGATGTTGCTGCGGGCATTGCTATGGAGGCCTTGCCAGAGAATTTGCAAGTTGCCAAGAAAGCATTTGCTGTGTTGGAAAATGTGAATATGAAGTTTGAGATCAAGCTGCGTGAAGTTGCGCAGATGTTGGACTGCAGTCCAGCTATCACTGCTATTGGTGAAGCGCTGTCTGGCCTTGTGTTATGGTCTTATGATGATGATGATGTTCAGAATCCGCTGGAGCGTTACCAGTGCAGACTGTGCAATTTTGGAACTGGCGGACAGAAAGAGTTTTTGGAACATTTAGTGGAGAAACACAGTGGAGGTGCCGATGCCAGCCGTGTGCTCATCGAGTATCGTAAGAAGGTCATTGGACTATTGACACACTTGGGCCCCACAGTTTCTTGTCTGCGCTGACCTTTTGTGGGATCGGGGTACTGAGCTTTTTGTAGCTATTTGTGTGGAATTTGTATCATAAAGGGAGATAATAGTTTTAATTCACGGCGTCGGGGTACTGAGCTTTTTGGTTGTATTTCCCGAGAGCGCCTGCGAAGGGTTCTTCGTAAAAAAGCAGCCGTTATACTACATCTTCACACCTTCACACCTGCAGATCTAGATCTTCACACCTTCACACCTGCAGATCTAGATCTTCACAACTTCACACCTGCAGATCTAGATCTTCACACCTTCACACCTGCAGATCTAGATCTTCACACCTTCACACCTGCAGATCTAGATCTTCACACCCTCACATCTGCACATCTAGATCTTCATACCTTCACACCTGCAGATCTAGATCTTCACCCTCACACCTGCAGATCTAGATCTTCACACCCTCACATCTGCAGATCTAGATCTTCACACCTTCACATCTGCAGATCTAGATCTTCACACCCTCACACCTGCAGATCTAGATCTTCACACCCTCACACCTGCAGATCTAGATCCTCACACCCTCACATCTGCAGATCTACATCATCACATCCTCACATCTGCAGATCTACATCTTCACACCCTCACATCTGCAGATCTACATCATCACACCCGCACACCTGCAGATCTAGATCTTCACACCCTCACACCTGCAGATCTAGATCTTCACACCTTCACATCTGCAGATCTCTTCTCGCTCTTCGTCTATTCTCTCTTAAGGCGGGGGCGGTGCCGCCGGAGCGCCACGAAACGCAACCCTTTCGCACGAAATGGACGTTGGACGTCCAAAACCTAGGTAAAATTGCGATTTTGAAGCGTCGCCGGCAACCCTTTCGCACGAAATGGACGTTGGACGCCAAAAACTGCGGAAAAATTGCAACTTTGAGGTGTCGCGCGCAACCCTTTCGCACGAAATGGACGTTGGACGTCAAAAACTGAGGACAAATTGCAACTTTGAGGTGTCGCGCGCAACCCTTTCGCACGAAATGGACGTTGGACGTCAAAAACTGAGGAAAAATTGCAACTTTGAGGTGTCGCGCGCAACCCTTTCGCACGAAATGGACGTTGGACGTCAAAAACTGAGGAAAAATTGCAACTTTGAGGTGTCGCGCGCAACCCTTTCGCACGAAATGGACGTTGGACATCAAAAACTGAGGAAAAATTGCAACTTTGAGTTGTCAATCGCAACCCTTACGCACGAAATGGACGTTGGACGTCAAAAACTGAGGAAAAATTGCGACTTTACTTTGTCAATCACAACCCTTACGCACGAAATGGACGTTGGACGTCAAAAACTGAGGAAAAATTGCGACTTTACTTTGTTATTCGCAGCCCTTATGCACGAAATGGACGTTGGACGTTAAAAACTGAGGTAAAATTGCCATGGACGCTTTCGTTTGTGTAAAAGTGCCTGTGTGTAAAAGCGTCTGTGTGTAAAAGCGTCTGTGTGTAAAAGCGTTTGTGTGTGTGAAAGTGTGTGTGCGTGTGTAAAAAGCGTCTGCGTGTAAAAGCGTCTGTGTGTAAAAGCGTCTGTGTGTAAAAGCGTCTGTGTGTAAAAGCGTTTGTGTGTGAAAGCGTGTGTGCGTGTGTCAAACTCATGAGTGGCATTCTCAGTTTGGAACGCAGCGAACAAATCCTTTGCAGTGGATTGTGCAACTCTGCAGCGACAAGCATAGTTTACCTCTTTACCTCTATTCACCAATAAAATTCACCAACTATTCACCGACTATCTTTTACGACTACCATACCCAGAGCTGCTTGAAACACATCTTTTTCGCTCTCGGGCCAACCGTCGTCTAGTTGTCCGACGAGCGAGACAGCTGTGAGAGATTTTGAAGCGGAACCGCTCTGGCACCTTTGATTTGATGCATTGCACCAACGAATGACGGAATTGCAAAATGATGGCGGAAGAGTTTGGGTTTGGGAAGATGTTGGAAATATCTTCTAGTCCACATCATCAAATCATTTCTGTGCGGGTCTCTTCAAGACGGCTTGCTTCTTGACCCTACACTTATATTTGCGGCTGGCTGGCTTCTGCAGCACGCCGGCTCGCTTCAAAGTGGACTTACGGGCAGACCAAGGATTGAGGTGCTGCATGTCATCTAATTTTTGCAAATGATTGTGTCGACGCGAGTAAGCCAACACATAGAATCTTTGGTGTTTCGCGTTCATGGAGCTGAATGTGGAGCTGTACCCACGGAACCACGAAAACACCTGTTCAGAAATCGATGTGTTGACTCTTTTCAGTCGCTTATCGATTGCTGGCACCACAGACGGGGAACATTTACATTTGTTGCAATGTCCCTTTGCGTGGAATTTGTCTACACACCAGAACTTGACAGGCTTCAAATCCTGTGTGTTCTTAGCCTTCTTGAAGATGCTACAGGCTCGATCGTAGAGTACTGCATCCACTTTGGGATAATGCGGTAGCAAATTTTGCACAAGATTGAGCGCAACATCCGAATTCTCTGGATCTTTCATCTCAAAAAGGCCTAGGATGTGAAGATCTTGCCGACGGCCTTCTTCGTCACAGACTTGGATGGAACGTAACAACTCTCTGGCTCGTTGCATTTGTCGTTCCCAGATGTTCTTTGGCACGATGTCATCGACGCGAGGGATGAAAGGTTGAACATTGGCATAGCGCAGAATGATCTCGTCATATTTCCGCACCATCCCATCTCGCGCCATTGTCCTCTTCATGGAACGCTGGGTATCGGAAAGCATAGGAGGTGGTCCAGAGGCCATTGCTTCGAAGAATCTTTTACACAAGTTTATAGAGCGAGCGATATGCAGAGCCAGACTGCACATGAGAAAGCACAGTCAGAATCAACAAACAGCATGAGTGGATGCTGGCAGTGTGACAAGCGATCCGGAATTTGTTGCAGCTGAACTACAGATTAGAAGTATCGTGAATATAATTCTATTTATTGGCGTTTTATAGATATTGTTATTTAATTTTTTTTGACCTTTTGCAGAATATGGATCGTGATCCTTATTTGGTTGAACATTCAAGTATGATTGCATGCATGATGGCCCAGGGAGCCAACTAGAGACAAATGACTTTTCTAGCAGACAAGATACCCTAGAGAGTTGCCAAGAGACAGATGCACGTGTAACGGACAAGGATGAGGCTGAAGACTCAATGGCTTAAAGAGCCTCCAAGGTACAGACGAGTGTGCAGCAAACATGATAGCCCAGAGAGTTATCTGGAGACAGACAACATTGTAATAGACAAAATAGCCCAGAGAGGCACCTAGAGACAGATGACATTGCTTGAGGCAAGATAGCCCAGAGAGCCATCCAGATTTTTTATCATCTTATTCTTCGTGTTCCCTTTATACCTGTTCTCCTTTTGTTTTCTTGTCAAGGCCATGGGATATCGAAGCAATGGAGGGGATCCCAGTCTGCTTACTATGGGGCAGAGACCAATCAAACAGAATAGGAGACAGGACAGTGTCTCCCTAGATGGGCTATCTTGGTGGCTCTAGGTGGCTCTCTGGGCCATCTTGCCTGCTACAGCCTCGTATGGTATTCTTATGGGATTTCCAGTGGGTTCTTATGGGATTTCTATGGTATGTCTATGATATTTCTATGGAATTCCTATGAGATGTCTGAGGGAAATCTATGATATTCTTATGGGATTTCTTTGTGGTACCTATACTAATTCTATGTTATATCTATGATATTTTCAGATGATTCCTCCCCTCCCCTAGCTGGGCTATCTTGGTGGCTCTAGGTGGCTCTCTGGGCCATGTTATCTGCTACAGTCTCATATGTTATTCTTATATGATTTCCACTGGGTTCTTATGGGATTTCTATGGTATGTCTACCTTGTTAGTTTATACGCCTGTCCGTTGCGTTTGCAAACACTCTTCAAAGCAAATTATCAGGACGCATCAGGTAAGCATATGAGATATCCACAGAAACAAGAAAAATAGCAAGAAACAAGAACAAGAACAGAACACAAATGTAAGAAGCTCCACGACAAGAAAAAATATATCTGGGTTTGCTCTATAGGCCGTCTTGGGAGAGGTAAAGGGGGGGGTCAGCCCAATTTTTTTTAATTTTTTTTTTCGTTTGTTTTCTGTGTGGCTCTTTCTTTCCTGTGAATTAGAAATATAATCAGAGTCAGGTGTTCCTCAAGTCTGCTTGTTAGTGACACTACAGATTCATAAGCATGAATTCCGTAGACGTAACATTTTTCCTAACAAAGATTCATATGTAATCTGTCACGTCGTCTGTCCAGACATGTGGAAACGTGGGAAATGAGAAACGTGGGGACTGAGAAACGTGGGGACTGAGAGCGTCCCTTTCTGAATTTTTCCAGTAGTGACCAATGGTGCTTCGCGCACGGTCTCTCCATAGGCAAAATGCCTCGCTCTACCGGTGAAAGTTCGAATTGAAAAGTTCGGGTTCGCAAGATTCAGAAATTTCGGTCATACGAAAAACAATTGACCAAATCACGAAATAAACGGAAATAGCGGATCTCCAAAGTTGCTCATTCAAGCAAACAATGGACAGAAATCGAAGTTGGTAAATTTTTGGAGTTCGCTCCATTCGGAGTGGTCTGCTCGCGGAAAGTTCATGGAGATAAATGTTTATAGTCTCTCTATTTACAAGAGTATCTATTTTACAGTAAATTGAAATTCAGATACTTGTGGCATTATCTCTATCTAAAAGAGTATATGCCATCTGTGTGAAATAAGTTGATGCACAGAAAAACTGTACAAGGCTTCTCATGCTGTGTTATCTTCATTTAAAGAAGTATACACTCATTCATCGCCACTCACTTGATCTCCATGGTCTGGACGCAGAAGATGAGGATCCACCCCAACTAACGTTGCCCTGATATGTTGATGCTTGATCTTCATATGCCTTTCTCTTTTTCTCCTTCTGTCTTTCCTTTCTTGTATCTGCATACTGCCTCTTCTTGAAAGCCTGTTTGTAATGATGTCGTTCATTCCATGACATATCAGAAGGATCAAGATGAATAAGAATTGGATTGTGAGCATCACGATCATTTGGGGCAACCATGAAGATGTTGTGATCACCATGTAAGCAAGTTTCATTTACCTTGAAGTAAAATTCACCCACATAGTTCATGCGATCTTCATCTCCATCAAAGTCTTCTGGGCGTTCCTCACACATCAAACGTGAATGACCCCACTCAACAACTGTTAACATACAGCAATCACCCTTACCGGTTGTCTTGTTCATGAGCTCGTCGGTGTATGTTGCTGTTGTAATGCCATCCAAGTGCGTTGCAAGAAAATCCAAGTCACGATAACTGCAAGAAATGAAATGCTTGACCCTGATTGGAGGGCAAGATGGATCAAAATGCTTGCGCATGGCTTGTGTTGCAACACCCATCATTCTGTTAATCCAGAATTGGATTAGGCTATGTTGATATGTAGGGACGCCTGGAGATTTTGGTGTGCTGTAATAGCATGCCTTGTTTCCATCACCTGCGATGAAGTCAACTTGATATCTGGCACACTCAAAAGCCATAACAGCTAAGCACTCACCAACAATCCCAGCAGAGTCTGATGCATACTTCTGTCCGACGTGATAAACGCACACACGTGTCATCCTCATCCTAGCTCTTGTCAAGTCAACAATCTCATCTGTATCTCGATCCTTTGTCTTTCCCCAAGATACTTCAAAGATTGCCCATGAGACTTGTCGAACTCGTGTGTCGTTGTCATCTGTGTGATATCCAGCAATTTGCTTGATATAGCCATCCTTTCCAAGGCGAGCTGCCACCATCAAGTCATGATAGTCATTGAAGCAAGTTTTAAAGTCAACCTCGTCGAGTCTTTCTCTGTGAGGATACAATGAACCAGCCTCGCAATTCATGAAAAGATGTCCTCCAAAGTTCTTGATGACATTGATGAAGTAATTGTTGAACTGTGATTTGGTTTCATCAAATTTTTCATGATCCTCATCGATAGTGTAGTCAATGTGTGGAATGAATTGTTGAAATCTTTCTGGAACCGGGCATTTTTCAAATCTGTTTCTGCACCAGTTTCCCAAATTCCAAAACATTGCTGTTATCTGTGGAGAGGAACTGTATGGAAATTCGGCATCCTTGTATGTTGGGTCTGATAGGCCTCCACCTAAATATCTGTAAGCCAAGCTATGCAAGATCATACAGTAAGGCAAGACCTTGTGGTCCTCAACGTAATCTTGGAGTACCTTTGTGAGATTTCCAAAATCGTCATCAATCCTCTTTTCTGCTTCTTTTGAGGATCTTTCTGCCTTGTCTTGATGAAGAGGATGCATCCTTGGATCACTACAACCATATTCAATGTGATTATTGAGTTCTTGTAGTTCTAGTTGTGGATTTTGATCCTTGTGTCTGGCAATGTACTCAATCATCAACTGGTCATCTGTAAGATGGTACCAATAATCTTGATGTGGAGACATAGTCTTCCTGTACTTGACATGCCAGAACATGTGTCGATGCTTCGAAGACGCTGGATAACCTTTATTGTAAAATCCTGCCCATTCACCATGGTAACCATCTGAAAAACAATCCTTCAATTTTCGAAAAACTGAATCATCTTCGTTTCCAGTGATATCTTGACCATAGTAAAGTCGAATTGCAGGTTTCACTTCCGGAGCTGTCTCATCATCTTGAATGTCTGTTTTCTTCTCCCCTGATTCCTCCTTTTCTGAGGAGCGTTCAGGTGGAGCTGATTCCTCTTTCTCTAAAGAGCTTTCAGCTGGGACATGTGGCTCCTGTGTGTCTTTTTCTTCTTCTTCTTCTTCGACAGCAATCTCCTCATCTTCATCCTCTTCTTTCTCTTGTCGTTCTTCTGGTTTGACAAAACTGTCCTTGATCTTTTGTTGAACATTCTGATTGCACATACTGATCCATTTCAATGTACACTCAACCAATTTGTCATCATCAGTTTCCAAAATGATATGCTTGTCCTCAATGTTCAAACTTTCAATAGTGTGCTTGTACTCAGGATCACCAGCGCTCTGTCCTTGAAGGTCTGGAAGAGGAGTGTTTGGATCATCGTCCACCAAATCAGGATCCTCTGCTCCAAAGAAATTTTCTGCGCTGAGGTGTTCATTGTCCTTGAGAACTTGGTCAATATCCAGTTTGAACTCATGATACTTGTCGTAGGAGATCTCATAACCCATCATAGGTGCATACTGTTCCATAAATGTTGAAAAAGAAGCATCTGATAATGCCGACATCATCAACCATAATGAGAAGTAGCTTATGTCACCACGTTCAAGGGGTTGACCTCCTTCAAGATCATCAATTTGAAGGATTCTTTGGCCTGCGAGTGTAATATCATGGAGGATCTGTCTGTGCTCTGGTTTGAGTTGCCTGACTAAAAACAGTCCCTGTCGGTCTTCAAGATTTCTTCGAGGATTTGCATCTGGTAATATTTCATCTTCTTGTTGCGGTTGTGTTTCCTCTCTTTCTTGAGAGCCTACACCTTCTTCCTCTCTTTCATGAGAGCCTGATGCTTTTTCCTCCTGTGGCCTAACAAAAACTTGTAGTCTTGGCAAAAACTCCAAATCATCTTCAGCATCATCATCATCGTGATCTTCCATGTCCACATTCTGTTGCTCTGATTCTGGGATGTGAGCAATCTTGTCTCTTCCTGCTACCCAGATGTAGCCATCGAGCTTTGTAGATGTGTGGAAGTCACCTGAACCACATTCCCTGACCTTTGTCCTTGCTCTTGCAGATTGATGGAATGCTTCATGCTGAAAGAATTGGTTGTAGGCATGTTCAACAAAGAATCTGTAAGACTGAGCAGTCAACTCCTTTCTGCTATCCACAAATTGTCGAAGCTTGTTGAGAGCAAAGATGGTAAAATGGCAAAAGTTGGCAGGTGCTTCATCTTCATACAGATCGATTGCCATGATCATCATTTTTGTGGAAAACGAGAAATGCCGTTCAGGTTCTGGGATGACTGTTTTCTTGTTCATGGGAACTGTAATTCCTTGGATAGTCATGTCATACCCATGAGTACTCAACTCCAGTGCATCCAAAATGTTACCATCACGGTCCTTCTTTCTCTTGCAGAAATCTCCCCAGAGTTTGTCGTTCTCTCTAATGAACTGATCAAGATGCTTGGTGTAAAAGACAAAGACTGCTTCTGAGAGATACTCCATGTCCTTCTGTATTGCTAAGTCTCTTTCGTATAGCAAGAACTTCTCTCTCCATTCGTCTCTGTTGATACTGTGTCTGTCTTCCCAACCTGTTGGGGCAACTTGACCTCGCATCCAGTCTGTCCAATGTCGTCGACAAGAGTCCATGTAACCTTCCATGGCTGCAATGTTTCTTTCTCGATGGAAGTGTGCCAACATGCGTCCAATCTCCCAAGCTCTTGTGAAGAGTAAGCATAGATGTCCTGTCCATGGTAACTTCTCCCAGTCTGAGCGAGTGATCGATTGTCTACGAAGTGCTATCTTTTGTGAAGAGAGTAGTAGGTTCCATTCACGCAGAACTATCACTTTTTCTCCTGAGGAGTTCTTGATGAGTTCACCGCTCTCTTCTCTTGCACAAACAATACCTGCCTCATACAGGACCCAGGGATTCGATGCAGAAATTGAACTTTTGGTAGCCTGTTCTACAACAGGGTCTTCGATATCATCTGGTGGATCTTCTGCTTCCCAGAGGTTGACAGCTTCTTCACCCATTGGGTCGTCATGGACGTCCACTGATGGCTCCTCTTGTTGATTGTCTTGAGCATCTTGTTGAGGATCATCATATTGTGGTGATTCTGGACTTCCTGATGAGGAGCGTTGTTGCTCCCATACATCTTGAGGTTCCTCTCTTTCTGGAGAGCGTCCTCTTCTTGATGGTTGTTCATATGGGTTTTCCATGGTTTCATCAGCCTGCGCAGATACCTCTCTTTCTCGAGAGCCTTCTGCTGCAGCACCATAGATTGATTCCACAACAGGGTCAAAATCATTCTCGTTGCATAGTGGTGTACCAAAAACCAATCTTCCATAGTTTTGTGGAACCTGCTGACCCATGAACTCCCATGCTGTGATTCTGACTTCCTCAGGAATGTCTTGTCCAGGAATAAATGTTGGACCTTTCTCCTTCATGACATGGTTCCATGTGGTGTCTCTGTGCCATGAACCACCTGTAACCGATGGAGGTAGAGAGTGACCACGTCCTTGATGAACAACGTTGCATGCAATGGTAGGGAGTTGTTCCTTGACGTGGAGGTACTGGAAAGGAATGTCACCATGAAATAAAATGACACCATTCTTTGTCAGATAGAGTTGGTTGTCCACAATAAAACTTGGATCCAACACGAGGTACACTGGTCGCCTGTAGTTTCTTGGAGGCTTCGTGCCCTCTGCCATCCTTATGTAGCCCTGACCATTGTCATTGTGATACATGAAGTGAACTGCATCCCTTCTGCCTTTTCCACTTCCTTTCACAAAGGTCTTCAGGCCTGATTGTTGAATGGAATCTAAATTCATGTAATCAGTGACATGAAAAATCCAGCCCAAACTCATAGCCTCATCATATGTAAGTTGGTGGTGTGCCACAGTAGGATCGACAACTTGGTTGCTATGTCCTTGAAAAGCACCAAGACGAACGTCGAATGGATACTCTGCCATTGGGCTATATGGGTACCACTGCCATCTCATGGAGATCTCGACAAAGAAACGTTGTTTTGGATTACACAGTAACATAGCAGCAAAATCTGCTCCAGACATGTGATATTCCTTTGGATTGTCTCCTTGCATCTGATCAAACAGTAAAGAAATGTTCATAGCTCCACTGGCAGTGAATAACGTTTTGTCTCTGCAATGTCTCAACACATTGGATAGCTTCTTGCTGCATGACATATAATAACTTCTCCTTTGTTGGCTAGTCATGTCCACGTGGAAATCATTGCATCGTTCATCAAACCAGTTTTCTTCTGCCTGAGTTGTAAAGCCACAGAGATACTTCAGAAAACTTGAAATCCATTTCAAAGATTCATCAAATTCTCCATGACTAGTTCCCCAGTGCAGAATCCAAGCTATTGCGTCCATGAACATTTCATGTCTGTCAGTTGGTCTCATGTTGTGTGGACCCATCAATGTATGTAAATTGCGCTCTCTCTTCTTCCTCACTTGCTCGTGAGCCTGAAACCAATCTGTTTGGCGCCTGTAATCATAGCAAAATGCTAAATGATCCTCATTGGGTAATGTCGATGGTGTTCGAAATTGGTCAGCTGGGATTTCCTCTGATCTTCTCAGAGCATATCCATCAGCTGAATGTCTTCGACTAAAATCATATCTAGGATAATCTTGACCTCGAGTGTTCGATTGTGCCTGATCACTAGATGCTGCGGCTGAGGCCCTGTTCCACCGGCTAGAGCTCGACATGTTGAAGAAACAGTACGATCCTCGAGACTCTGCCTTTTGAGCCGCAGGTACAAATTCAAAAAATAGTCAAGAATCCCTCAAGGTGTCACCTAACAGAAATACATCATGTCTGAAATCAACATGACTGCAAACTGTTGGCAACCATGACCTGAGGTAAGCTTTGTGTTCCAGTAATGATCTGAATGGTGGATGAGCATCAACTTCTTTAAGAACACCTTGTCGAACAGCATCAATAAGATTCTGAGGATTGGCAGACTTCTTGGTCAAACAATCGGCTAAACACCATTGAGTTCTGATATGTGACAAGTCAGCAATGGAACCTGAACATGCTTCCTTCCTAAGCATCTGAATCATATGAATGGTCTCTTGTTGTTCAGGAACATGAGTAGTGCTGGCAGTAGTCACAAGATTGTTTGCATCAGTCCTCATATGAATCTCGCTTGAAAGTCCAGTGATGTCCTTGATCAGTCCTCTCAACATTTGACATGTACCATAACACTTCATGAGTGCATACAACTCTGCAACAGTTGTGCTCAAAGTGGTTCGTTTGATTTTGGTAGATTCAAAGAAAATGAGAGAACCTCTGGTGTTTTTGCTCTTTTCCTTTCTCGGTTCAGCCATGAAAATAACCATCGCGCGCTGTGAGGATTTGTCGCTGTTGTTCCTAAACGCTGCATCTGGCATTGCAACTAATCTTGGATCACCTTGGAGTGGCCAGAACATCAGTTCCATCGGGTCACCTACAATTTGCCTGCAAAGTTTGTTCAGCGTTTTGCAATCACCTATGGTGGGGGAAGCAGCAGCAGAAGCACAACGTGAAAACTGATAACACGACTGAAATTGAGTTCTTGATTGTAACCAATTGATACTACCTAAGAGTGATCTATAGGCAGTGTGGAGATCCTTGTCACATTTGTCTTCGTCCTTCAAACCTTTTGGTATGACAACCTCAGTAAGTTCACTGACACAAAGTGATTGTTCAACAGTGATGTGTGATTTCTTCTTGGTCTTCTCATCAATGATCCATTTCACACGTTGACCAGTGAACATCAAGTCATTCACATCTTCATGACCAATCTTGAATTGTGACTTGACAACTTTCTTGAACTTCTCCAGAAACTCTGGAGTTCCAGTAATGAACAAGTCGTCAACATGCAAACAACACATGCCAATAGGTTTTCTTCCCTTGGCATTACTGCCATTCACAGGGTCCATGAAGTGTTCCAAGAGTTGTTCAACAATCTCAGGTGTCAACTGTGGTGTCGTGGCAAGATAAGTACGCTCTGAAGGTAAGAAGACTGAAACAAGTACTTCAGCTTCTTCTTCCAAACTTATGGAAACATTGTCCTTGTTCATGTCATGATTCATCTCAAGCAACCACCAAACTCCTTTCCTCTTCACAATAGAAGTTCTCAAGTGAAACTTCTTTCGATCATAATGTGAATCAGGAGTTCTCAAAGCTTTTGCACGATAAGCAACTTGAGCATGACCATTTTCAAAAGGATACCAACCAGACTTGTGTTCAACAGATTCCAAAAACTTCAACAAAGTTTCATCAACAACAGGAGTCCAAGCACAATCTTCAACCTTCTTCTCCTTGAACTCTTTCCTCTGTTTCCATGTTTGGGTTTGTTGATAGCAAGCTGAAAACAATCTTTCTTCAACCAAAAGAGACTTATGAACTTCCTCAGCAATGTCGGAGGATTCATCACGCGTTTCCTCACTGTCTTGTGAGCTTACGTAGTATGTCACAGGTGCTGGTTCTGTTGCCTCAGAGTCAGCAAAGCTAACCTGTTTTGGCTCCTTGAAAGCACCATCATAGCATACATATGTACACCTGTCAGCTCTTGTAGGTTGAATACCAAGCGAAATCAGAAATTTGTCAAGGCGGTTCCACCATCTACGTGGTGCGTCCGCAAGTCCATAGACGGAACGAGTGCACAAACCAACCAAGTAAGGAGGCAAACCAATGTCAGTAGGCAACTGAACATGGATAACGCGGCGGTCTAAGTCGTATGTTTCCCCCTGAAGGAAGGCAGTTTTCAAGTCTAAATGGAGTAAATCCCAGTACATCGAGGCTGCATGCTGAGATGCCACACGAAAACCATACCTGGTAGCAGTAGGACTGTCAGTCTGTAAGTCATACTTTTGAGCATCTTGAAAGCCTCTACATACCCATCTAGCCTTGAACTTCTTGAACTGTCCATCCTTATCAACCTTGATGGTAAGCACCCATCTGCCAGTGACATAGTTATCAATCTTATGACGTCTCTTGTCTCTGAAAGTCATGGCAGTGAAATCCAGAAAACTTCTGAATTCTTCAAGCTTGGCTTGTTTGATCTCCTTAGCATACTTTCTCAAGACTTCTTGAGTGATAACTGATTCTGCCTTTGGCTGCTTCTTTCCATTCTTGGCAAGATACTGTTCAAACTGTTTGAATCCAGTAACATCGTATGAACCAAACTCAGGTGCAGCTTGGACCTTTGGTCCTAAAGGAACGAAAACAGTACCATCAACATTGACAAAATGAGAGTGGTCTGATGTGTAAGGTTCAGTGTCCACATCTTCTTCCTGAAGCTGAGCAATGTCATCCTCAGTCAAAACAGGAGTGTCGTCTGTTTCATATGGTTCTGTTTCATCATCATCATGTTGTGATGATACCAATTCTGGTGTTCCTTGTGAAGACTGCTGTTGCGCTGGCTGCGCAAAGTCACCTGGCGTAAACGATGTTGGTGTAGTAGTAGGCAATGGAATTGTATTATCATGTGAACTTGAGGCAGTAGGATCATGTGAAGGTCCTTCATCTTCTTCATCATGAGGTTTCTGAGTCGGAACTGAAATTGGCTGTACATGACCTGGTAATTGAACCTTTGGCCTCTTGATAATCACCTTTGCCTTTGCCTTTGGTAAAGCATCAGTAGAATCAGTTGAGATCTGTCTCTGTTTCCTTTGAACTCTGATAGGCTCTGACGTTGGATCAGGTCCTGGTGGAGAATCGTCATCTTGTCCAGGATCAGCAATCTCTTCGATTGGAATGTCAGGATTGGAAAACGGAGTTGATGGTGAACTTGGTTGATGTGTTTCCCCCGAGTCCTGTATTCCTGGCATATCCAAATCATCATCAGGTGGTGGTCCATAATCATCTGGAATGATGTACTCTTGATCATCATCATCACCTGGATCAGGTCCAGTATTGTAATCAGGTTGATTATCATCATCCAGAGGATCATCTGGTTCATCACCACTCAACATTTCATCATCATTTTGTGGAACATCACCATGCTGATCTGGATGAATGGGATCGTCACCATTTGGTGGTGTGCTACTTGAACTAGGAGGATCTTCAACTCTCCTTTTGATAGCACCAGTCGTTTCTCGTGAAAAGACGATCATACTCCATTCATGGATTTTGAACTGTTCATGATGTGGATACAACTGTGACACAAACATGAAGTAAACATGATCATAGTCACCAGGTTTCCAAATGAGTAAGACAGCATCTTCAGGATGTTGAAACAAAGGATTCACTCTTCCATAAGTTCCTCTGAACACACTGCAATCTTCAAAGTACATTTGAGGCAATGTCTTCTTTCTGACATCTTGAAGTCCAGGAATCAATTCAATGATTCTGGGGTCAGTTGATTCTCTGACACTAACCTCTGTACTCCTTGGCAACTGATCAATCTTCCTCAGTGTTTGAACAAGTAACTGAGTGGTAAACCTCTGTGGAAGGATGTGCTTCAACGGCACTGGAATAGAGGTCTCAACATGATGCAAGTCTTGCAACAAACACGAGCACTCAGGCTCACGGTCCAAAAACATTGACGTGCCACACAATGCTCCATCATCAAAATGTTCCAACCGATCTTCAAACAAGAAATACTGTCTCATGTCCCTCAAAGGTACAAGCTGTGTGAACTGTGCAATGAATGAACACAAGTAAGATGGTAAGACCTTCCATTGTGGATCATTCCAAAGCTTCCCTTCTATACTGAAGGCATGCTGTGGTTCCAACATGTCAAAGTCTTTATCATGATTGTAATACACACGCAAGTTCTTGATTGAAGGATCACAACGACAGTAATTTGTCATGTCAAGGTTGAAACAACCAATGTGATACTTGATTCTGTCCTTCTGAAATTTCTTCCAAGCCAAAAACTGAGCAAATCCTGAATCAGGTGGTGCAATCACCAAGAAACCTTTTCCTCGGTCAACTTGCCATTTCATCACATCAAGGCAAAACTTGAATACCGAGTATTTCCAGGAATTTGGTGAAGGATTTGTGATCAACACGTATTCAGGATCAAGATTCTCAAGTTGTTTCCAAACTTGGTTTTGTTTCTTTTTACTGTTGAAACTCCAACCATGCTTGTGGTCAATGGGTTCACCAACCTTCATGTTCAATCGTGCCATGTGCCAACTAAGACCAGTGTTGCTACTGAAGAGTTCCACAACATCACACTTGCCAGTTTGACAAAACCAGTGAGCTTGTTCACCTAAGTATGCTTCAGCATATTCAGCGATATCTGGTTCATAGTCATCTTCATCTTCAACTGCAAGTGGAACAGGTTCTGATGTGTCAAATCCAGGAACAGCAACATCATGCCATTCATCATGGTCACGTCTCACCTTCGATTGATTAACACGCATGACTGCGTTGTCAACATGAACATTGACCATAGCACCTTCTTGAGAGATAACAGTACCTCTGATCCATCTTTCCTTCTTCCATGCCTTTGAAGCAATAGCATTAGCATTGACAGGGGAACTCCAAACGAAAACCTTGTCACCTGGTTTGTAAGGTCCATCTGATGGCATTGTTCGTTTGGCCATGTCATGTCTGAGGTCAGCAGCTTGTCTGGCTTCCTGATGTGCCCTCAGTGCTAACCTTTGCAACTCGAGTTGTGTTTTGTCTTCAGGTAAAGGATCAACACTAAGTTGAGCAGGATCAGAAGTCTCAATATCCAGAAGATCTGGTGGTCTTCTACCAGTGGCAATTTCCAAAGGAGAATAACCACTAACAGTGAGTTGAGTGTTTCTGGCCCAAACAGTACGCTTCACAGCTTCTCTGATGGTAATTCCTTTGAACCTATCATCTTCAAGGTTCTTGGACATGATTTGCCATTGTCGTTTGAAAAGTCTGACAGCTGATTCAGCTCTGTTAGGCCATGGGGTTCTTGAACCACAGGGACATTCCTTGATACCATGAGTTCGGTAATAAGTCAGAAAGTCTTCTTGAAAGAATGCTTCATCACCTACGATGGCTTTCGGCATACAGTTATGTTCATCAGTCCACAACCTTAGAGCCTGAATGGTCTCCTTGTTGTTCAGTGAGTTTTGTGCCGTAGCCCAAAGTAAGTTGGTTGCACCATCAAGAACAAGCAACACCATGTACTTGTTCTTCCTCAACTGAATTTCAGCATGATCAACAAAGATAACATCTCCAAAGTTGGTGGATCGTATGCCTGAAATTCTGGCTCGCGGCGGTGGTGCAATGGAAGTACTACACACACGACACTTGTTGTACATTTCATCATACTTCTCATAGACAGAGTCAGGAAGTCCTAACATGGAAGTCCTTCGTCTGAATTGAGTAGGAGACATGTGATAGTGTTTAATGTGAAGTTTGTAAAGTTCCACACTATCCTCCAGTTTCCTGAGCATCTTTCTGTATGCTGGTGTCATGGCTTGCACTTCACTACCAGGCAGTGGAATTGAAACTCGCCTAGGCTCAAGAGCATCACTACCTAGTTTCTCAACTTGACTTTCTGAATCTTGCTTACCACGGTGGCGCGCAGGTGCAGAATGTTTTGGTTCAATGACTTGAGGTTCATCTGAATCAACTTTGTCCAGACCTAACTCCCTAGCTCTTATGTCCAGTTCATCTTCCTCATCAAGCTTGGGATAGGAGACAACAACCTTCTTTCTTGATGAACCTGATTGAGAGTCATCGACAACCTGAGGTTTCTGCTTACCTACGTGTCTTTTGGCTGCAGGTGGACCTACCTCAATCTTTTTCGAGCCTGGTCCATTTGAAATCGGTTTGCCTTCCTCCTTCTTTAAGGAGCTTGGCTTCTTCTTCTGTACACCTGATGGCATTGAAGAGGCTGACTCAGGGTGAAAAAGATCATCAATGTTTCCACGAAAGGGCTTTGCACGATCAATGTCACTTCTGACAATGTCATCTGGGATCACGTAGTCCTCCTTGATCTTGTAGATGGTCTTGCCCTTCCAGAACTCTTCACTCTGTTCAGAAAACCTCTTCCTTTCTGTGCGCCAGTTGTCCTTGTGAAGAACCTTCTTCTTGCTCTTCTGGAATTCCATGTGTGTCTCTCTCTCATCTAGAAGTTGATCTTTTGGAATTGGAGTTTTCTCTGATCGAGTCATCTCATGTAAATTCATTCTCTTGTCCTTGTGGTGCCTGATGAGTTCACGACGTAGTGGATCCACTTGCCAATAGTCACCAGTCACCAAAGCTTCTTCTTCATGAACATCTTGTTTGACAGCAATCTGGCTGTACTCAAAGTGATCGTGTTGTGAGAAGAAACTCTTGACTTGAGGAGTCTTGAAATGAACTTGGCTCATGTACCATGCTACATCTTGTAGGTCGAGAATGAGATGAGTACTGATGGCTGTCCTCAAAACCATTTTTCTCATGCCAATACGTGCACAGGACAAATAAGCCTTCTCTGGAGTAAGTTCAAATTGAAATCCAAGGTTTCTCATCTGTGGAAGTGACATCAACAATGGGACATCACCTTCTTCGACAATGTCGAATTCTGTAAACTGAGTGTTCCATCCATGATCATACATGAATATCACGAGCTTCTCAGTACATTTTGATTGTTGTGAATTTGCAAAGAAGAATCTTGAACTTGTTGGCTGAATTTCATACCAGAGTCCACTGTTGGGATGTGAGTCAACATATCTGCAAAATGCTTCAACTGCTCGTCGAGAGCCCATAGCTCTTGTGCATCCAAGATCTAGAATACACACAGTTGGTGGTGCAGAATTCTCTGTATGAAAAGCTAGTCCATTCTCACATGCCAGATCAGTTTGTACAGTACGAAATGAAAAAGCACTCTGCTGTGATGGTTCCTCTATCTTTATGAGAGGCAATCTGGCAAAAGGTTCAGATTCCAGAATGGATGTTGGTGTTTACAAAATGGATGTTAAAAATGGATGTGAAAATGGGATATGTTATCTACTGAGTATACTTCCCATCTATTTCCTATGTACTTCCTGTGTCACAACTGTCATGTGTCCTGTCCCAGTCTACCAGATTTTTTTTCTCTGACACCCACTGAAGTATAGGTTTCCTATAAGCATGGTATAAGTATAAGTATAAGTAGAAGTCTACCTACCTGCCTATTCTTGCCATTGTAGGAAAATGAGAGGAACATAGGCAAACACCAACAGATAACGGATAACGGTTATCAGGTTATCAACAATACATTGGGTTGATTGGGCCACCACAACTCAGCTCTTGTTGCGAAGCCGAAGCACATGTTTGATGATTGATGGTTGGGTGCGCGCATGATGACCCAAATAATGGCAATTCACAAACCATTTGAATCTTACAGGGAACAACATAGATCAAACTGCAGTTGAGTTACAGTTAATGAACTCAACCATCAAAACCACAATGGTAATCGGTAACCACCAGATAACACATGCCAATTCCCTGAAACACTTGAGACAGCATCACGAGACAGGATCAATATTTCATTGAGGGCAGGAACCAGGAAACATGGAGAAAACATCGTTTTTTCAACATCCATATTTTTGTGGAAAAAAAACATCCATTTCGAACATCCAAACTTCTATGTTCAGTCAATGACATATGTTTGAGATTCTAGCTTTTCAGATTCTTTGGGTCCAACAGTAGCAAATATATGGGAAAACATCCATTTTTCCAAGGTTTTTCATAGGTTTGGGCATGCCCCAACTGATTCCAAAAATGGATGTTTTCCAGGTTTTTGGATGGAAACTTCATGTTTTGCAAGGATTTCCATTGTTACCAAGGACAGGGATGGTGCCTTGGTGGTGGTAGCTGGTAGCAAATATGGGGAAAACATCCATTTTTCCAAGGTTTTTCATAGGTTTGGGCATGCCCCAACTGATTCCAAAAATGGATGTTTTCCAGGTTTTTGGATGGAAACTTCATGTTTTGCAAGGGTTTCCATTGTTACCAAGAACAGGGATGGTGCCTTGGTGGCCTTGGTGGTAGCTGGTAGCAAATATGGGGAAAACATCCATTTTTCCAAGGTTTTTCACAAGTTTGGGCATGCCCCCACTGATCCCAAAAATTGGTGTTTTCCAGTTATTTGGTTGGAGATTCAATGTTTTGCAAGGCTTTTTCCATTGATAGAATGGTAGCTGCTAGCTACTGATGGTGCCTTGGCGGTAGCAAAAATGGGGGAAACATCCATTTTTCCAAGGTTTTTCACAAGTTTGGGCATGCCCCCACTGATTCCAAAAATGGATGTTTTCCAGGTTTTTGGATGGAAACTCCATGCTTTGCAAAGGTTTCCATTGTTACCAAGAACAGGGATGGTGGCCTTTGTGGTTGGTGGTAGCAAATATGGGGAAAACATCCATTTTTCCAAGGTTTTTCACAAGTTTGGGCATGCCCCCACTGATTCCAAAAATGGATGTTTTCCAGGTTTTTGGATGGAAACTCCGTGCTTTGCAAAGGTTTCCATTGTTACCAAGAACAGGGATGGTGGCCTTTGTGGTTGGTGGTAGCAAATATGGGGAAAACATCCATTTTTCCAAGGTTTTTCATAGGTTTGGGCATGCCCCCACTGATCCCAAAAATGGATGTTTTCCAGGTTTTTGGATGGAAACTTCATGTTTTGCAAG
Source organism: Cladocopium goreaui (assembly GCA_947184155.2). Lineage (NCBI taxonomy): Eukaryota > Dinophyceae > Suessiales > Symbiodiniaceae > Cladocopium > Cladocopium goreaui. The sequence goes on from CAMXCT020000419.1 coordinate 38,478, forward strand.
GATTTCCATTGTTACCAAGGACAGGGATGGTGCCTTGGTGGTGGTAGCTGGTAGCAAATATGGGGAAAACATCCATTTTTCCAAGGTTTTTCACAAGTTTGGGCATGCCCCCACTGATCCCAAAAATGGGTGTTTTCCAGTTTTTTGGTTGGAGATTCAATGTTTTGCAAGGCTTTTTCCATTGATAGAATGGTAGCTGCTAGCTACTGATGGTGCCTTGGCGGTAGCAAAAATGGGGAAAACATCCATTTTTCCAATTTTTTCACAAGTTTGGGCATGCCCCCACTGATTCCAAAAATGGATGTTTTCCAGGTTTTTGGATGGAAACTCCATGCTTTGCAAAGGTTTCCATTGTTACCAAGAACAGGGATGGTGGCCTTTGTGGTTGGTGGTAGCAAATATGGGGAAAACATCCATTTTTCCAAGGTTTTTCACAAGTTTGGGCATGCCCCCACTGATTCCAAAAATGGATGTTTTCCAGGTTTTTGGATGGAAACTCCGTGCTTTGCAAAGGTTTCCATTGTTACCAAGAACAGGGATGGTGGCCTTTGTGGTTGGTGGTAGCAAATATGGGGAAAACATCCATTTTTCCAAGGTTTTTCATAGGTTTGGGCATGCCCCCACTGATCCCAAAAATGGATGTTTTCCAGGTTTTTGGATGGAAACTTCATGTTTTGCAAGGATTTCCATTGTTACCAAGGACAGGGATGGTGCCTTGGTGGTGGTAGCTGGTAGCAAATATGGGGAAAACATCCATTTTTCCATGGTTTTTCATAGGTTTGGGCATGCCCCCACTGATCCCAAAAATGGATGTTTTCCAGGTTTTTGGATGGAAACTTCATGTTTTGCAAGGATTTCCATTGTTACCAAGGACAGGGATGGTGCCTTGGTGGTGGTAGCTGGTAGCAAATATGGGGAAAACATCCATTTTTCCAAGGTTTTTCATAGGTTTGGGCATGCCCCCACTGATCCCAAAAATGGATGCTCTTCAATTGTGAATGTGAAAACATGGTTGGTTTGCAGCTAAGCAGGTTTTCCATCAGTCATTACTGAAACATCCATTTTTCCAAAGCTTTTCTAAGTCTTTGGCATTTCTTACAAGTCCCAAAAATGCATGTGTTGTCAACGTGGGCGACTTAGCTGTTAGCTACCCAAATTGGAGAAACATTGGTAAAACATCCATTTTCCCTTCAATTCTGATAGTTTTTGCAAGAGTTAAACAAAACACTGGGCTCAAAACAATAGATGTTGGCAGCACTGCAGCGCCCCTTCAGGTTGTGATGTGTACCAGTACATTTTGTGATGTGGTTCATATATAAAGTGTATGTGTACAATATACGTGTAATGTATTAATATAATGAATGGTAATAAACTTAATATATGTAATTTTGATTTTTTCAGCTGGACTGTAGATATATAAAGAAAATATGATCTTGCATTTGCCTTGTACTGACTGTAACTGTTATGATTGTAATCTAGTTCCTTTACTCACTATATACTATAATCTTGTTGAAAAAATCAAACAGTTGGTTACTGTAGTAAAATGCCAGCAGCAGCTAGTTCGCTATCTAACAGGAACAGCCGTAAAAAACATACCATTTTTCCGATATCAGTTTCCGTTTCAGTTTCAGTTTTCATTGCCATATATTCATCTGCCTGCCTGCCTGCCTGTCTGCCTGTTTGCCTGTCTGCCGCTGTCTGTCTGTCTGCCTGTTTGTCTGTCTGTCTGTTTGTATGTCTGTCTGCTTCTATCTCCTACTTATCTACTTCTACCTGCCTATGTGACCGGAACTGTGCTATTTTTCCAACATTGGCTAAGCTAAGCAGCTAAACCACATAGTTAAACATTTTCTTGCTTGTTCGGTGAAAGCAAATCAGCCTAAAGCTGAATCTAAACTCCAAGGTAGAGCCACAGCAGAGAGATGTAGAAAGGTCAAACAGTCAAACCCTCAAGAAGAGGTTGAAAGCAAGGTTCCAAACCAGCTTTGTATAGAACATTCGAATTTCAAAATCACTATCTTGCAAGCTGGAACAAACATGCATTTCCAACATTCAGGTAACATCCATTTTCCCCAAATGCAACTTTCATGGTGTTTTGCTGGTTGCCTGTCATAACTCTATCTCTGTAGAGCATCCATATGAAAACAATGATGTGCCTTTTGCCAATGGCTTCCATGAAACCTCACCTTCTTGAAGACCAACTTGCCTGGGCACACGAGCTGGACGTCGTTGTACACCTTGTCGAAGTGCATCAACTTCTCCAACCAGAACAGGGAATCTTTTCATTTCCCTTCTGTTTTGATGTGCTGTTGCATCACGTTGGTTCTGTCCTCCACGACGAGTGCGTCGTTGTACTTCTTGTTGTTCATACGTGGATGTCAAAACATCAACACGTGCTGGCTCTGTCTCTGCAACATCAACACGTAATGGGTCAGTTCTTCCAAATGCAAAGAAACCATGACCAGAACTTGATGCAGCAGAAGAGTAATGAGCTTGTTGTGTTTGCTGATTCTGTATGGCAGGAACTGATGTGGTCTGAGGTTGAACATAGTTCGACTCGCCTTTTCCATCTCCTGGCTTCCCTCCTTTGCCATCATCATCCTTGCCTTTCTTGCCTTTCTTTCCTTTTCCTTTTCCTTTTCCTTTCCTCTGGAAGTATCCATACTCATCCATGTAGTATGAATCATCATAGGCCCAATAGCCTTCATTCCAGTTTTGATCATCGGCCCAATAGCCGTCATAGTTTTCATTCCATTCATCTTCTTGCCAATCTTCTTCATAACCTTCTTCACTCACCATGTGAGCACGGCCTTTCCTTCTTCCTTTTCCTCGGCCTTTTCCTTTTCTTGATCTGAAGAACCTTCGTCCTCCTCTGCCTTTTCCTTTTCCTTTTCTCTTTCCTTTACCTTTGCCTCGTCTGATGTATTTGCCTTGGAACCTTCTCTGATACCATGTGAAGTTGGCGTCATCATAAACCCAGAAAACATCTTCTAAAGCATCCAGGAATCCTTCTGCGCCGTCTTCTTCATCCTCGGCCCAATAGCCGTCGGTTCCTTCTAATTCACCTTCATCCAGTACGAGGAAAGATCTTCTCTGTGCCATGCCAGAGGGTTGCATCAATGGATTGTCAACTGCTGTTTTGGTAGTGCAAAACATTTCCAAAAACAGGTCACGTAGTTCTTGAATGTTGTATTGATCGAGGGTTCGTCCACGATGTGTCATGATACTTGTGAGTGTATTTCTCTGATCTTGACTCAGGTCAGCTAGACTTACAAAAATCAATGCTAGCAAATTTTCACCCAGTGGGAATGCTTGTCGCTGTACTTGTCTACGATTTTCCTGAAATTGTCTGAATGCCGCTAGTGCCAGTTCATCTGACCAAGAAACAGGTACATGGGGTGTTCCTGAGGCTGCTGCTACATCAGCTCTCTCTTGTTGATCTCGTTCATGTTCTTGACGTCGTTGCTGAACAAACAGGATTGCTTCAGGACTAGTCACTGTTACTTCTGGAAGTAAATCCATCCAAGACTCAATAAGTCTATTGCCAGTGAGTTGAAATCTAGTCATCCACTTCTGAAGATCCATGGTTCCTCTATTGAACTTCATGAACTGCATGAAACGGTATAAGAACACGTTCTGGGCACCTTTGATAAAATGAGGTCGTAGAAATCTTTTGAAATAAGCTACTCCTTCATAGGGATCCCTGAGCGTTTCTCTATCCAATAGTCTCTTGTATTGTTGAGCATCTCCTTCCAGTCTATTGCGCAAGGCTGGACCACGTTTCTCTGGTTCTAACTCCGTAATGTCACACCAGTCATCGATTGCATCCTCAAAAGCAAAGAAGCTGGTTCTCCCATCATATGCTGGAGCTACCTTTGTGGTCATTTGTTGCGTCATATGAATCTGTGTCTGCTGGGGTGCTCTTCTCATTGCATAAGAGTCATATTGGTTCCATTCATTTGCATCGACAATGTCGAAGTCATCATCATCATAGCCATGGCTTGCCATTGCTTGGGCTCTACCTGGAGCTCACCCTCAATGAGGGATCACAGCTCCGCTACCACTTGAAGAGGGGCCCTAGCGTCTACTTCAAGATCAGCTAAGGCGTCTTCCCCAATGACAGCACTTGTTTTACTCAGCCTGTTGCCGGTCCGTGCTTGTCTACAGGGTTACTCTATATACCTCTTGAGCCTTGAAGGGCGCATATAAATGTGCTCAATACTCATGCATGTACCTATGTAGGTATTAGGTCGAAACAAAAACAAGGGCGCAGCGCCTCCCCCCAAAGCAGAATGCAAGCACCTCTTCTCACATGTTACGTTGCTAGTTTTCAAGAGAAGGTTGGTCATGTGATACTCAGGGATGTAAATACTGTGCAAAATGCATCTTACATGAAAATCAAGTATTTAAAGCAGGCAAAGCAAAAAAAAAGAGAAGCAGAGAAGCAAAGAAACAGGAAACGCACAAAAGCAAAACAGCAGAAAGGCAAAGAAGCAGGAAAAGCAGAAAAGCAGAGAAGCAGGAAAAGCAGGAAAAGCAGAGAAGCAAAGAAACAGGAAAAACAGAAAAGCAGAAAAGCAGAGAAGCAGGAGAAGCAGAAAAGCAAAAAAGCAGAAAAGGCGAGAAGCAGGAGAAGCAGGAGAAGCAGAAAAGCAAAAACGCAGAAAAGCAGAGAAGCAGGAAAAGCAGGAAAAGCAGAGAAGCAGGAAAAGCAGGAAAAGCAGAGAAGCAGGAATCCAAAAATAATTCCTAAACCTGATCCAAAAAAAAAACCTAAAATAATTAGCCCTCCATATAAAATTGAAGCCCAATAAATGATTCAGTAAATCCATAGAAATCCAATCATCATGGGGATTTTTCGGCCAGAATTGGTGATTTCACCATGAAAAGATTGATCTAAGCACCGAACATGATGGAATTAGCTAGTCGTTATGAAATGCACGTTGTAAAAAAAGCAACAAGAATTGCAAACATATCCGGGATAGACCGACAAAGATGGTGATGCTCACTTAGTTAACATGGATGACAATAGGTGGTTGCAACACTATACAATCAACAAACATGTGGAATTACACCGTCTTAAAATAAAAGAACGTGGGATATGACCAAGGAATCATGATATAATTGTGAACGTATTTACATATCTAATATTATATATACACACATATACGTATACATATATATATATGTGTGTGTGTGTTAATATACCTTGTGAAATCAACCCCAATACAAGTGGCAACTCAATTTGATCGCCCAAAGAAATGCTGTGGTCGCTGATAAAACCCGAGCTGGCAGCCGCGGTCGCTTTGGGTCAACTTCACTACTCATCGGAGACAGCTTCAGAATTCACAACTCATGTTTAGCATGTTTAGCTAGGTACTGTAAAGTAGTTAAAACAATATTAAACCATCCCCAATTCCACCAATTTTATAGGTGGTATGATTACCATTCCCAAATGGGTGGTTTATTCTTGTTCTTCCCACATTATCTAAAATGGTGTCCCAAAAAAAAAACGCTGTCCCGTCCCAACCGTCCCGAAGAAGTTTCTCTCGTGTCCGACGGAAGCAGTTGGATGTCTAACATTGTATGTTTGTCCAAAAATGATGGGGAAAAGCCTTTTAAAAAGTGATGGATGTTGATGGTGTTTTGATGATTTTCCCTATGAAAATGCTAGTTTTGGGGGGCCGGGCCCATTCTCCCTTTTCAGAGACACCCAAATGAAGCCACTTTGGGCGATGGATTGTGACCTCTGAAACCTCTCATGCTTTTGACCGAAGAGTTGGTGAAGGACAACTCAAAGACCAAAATGTTGAATGCTGCCACTCACTGAAATAACTAATCTTGATCTTTGGGGTTACTGGGAAACTCACCAACTAATATATATATATATGTAGACAGAGAGAGCGAGAGAGATTAATATGGTTTTAGGATGAATGTTCAAGTTCCACCTTGATACAATCTGGATACAATCTGGATCACTCTTTTTTTCCTACGTCTTTGGTGAAATACCACTGGTTTCGTGCCAGCACCGTGACACCCACCCTTTGCGCACTCACCCAAGGAGTGGCCAGCACAAGCCACAGGTTTCACCTTTCTCCGCACCATGGAAGCTGGTGGAGTTGGTGATGGGAAGGATGGGAAGCTGAAAATATTGCCAGATGGAATTTCACAGTGCCCTGGAGTCCCTGGAGATTTTGATGCTTTAACACTTGAACCGACAACTACAGCATTTTCAATGCTTCAAAGATGGAACCTGAAAACAGCCAACGGCCATTTTGGGCATCTCATCGTCAAACTTGGGCTGATGCTGGGGCAAAAGGCCGTGTGATATGCCAGGTATTTCTTTGGAATCACGATCTCCACTTGCTCACGCCTCTCACCAAATCCCGTCACTAAGCATATGCCTTTATCCAATTGAACCGGGACTCCCCAAGAACCAAACATCGGTCGCAATTGTTCCTTCTAACGTCCCGTCATATTTCAGTATATCCCCTAGATTTTACCATTTTATCCCCAAAATAAATGGTGAATAGTCGTAAATGTCCTAGTAAATGGATGTAATCGTCCATTCAATCCCTACATTCGTGAGAAATTGTCCATTCAATCCCCATTCAATCCTCATTCAATCCTTGCATTAGTAGGAAATTCACCATTGAATCCCTACATGAGTCACATACCCTCTCGTAATGTAACAGTTCGCTATTGAAAATGGCAATCTATAGTGAGTTTTTCCATTAACTAGACGACGGATGGCCCGAGAGCGTAGAGGAGCAGGGTCTTCTCTTGTTAGTATGGAGATGCAATTTTAGAAACGGTATATGAAAGCTGTGTTATAGGCAGTCGAGAAGAGGAGTATCAAGACAAAATAGTGAGAAGTGCAAGACAATAGGTTGCATCGCAAACACTTTTGCACACAGACGCTTTTACACAGACGCTTTTACACACAAAGCTTTTACCCACAGAAGCTTTTACACACAGAAGCTTTTACAGACAGAAGCTTTTACATACAGAAGCTTTTATATACAGAAGCTTTTACACACAGACGCTTCTACACAGACACTTTTACACACAGACACGTTTACACACAGACACTTTTACACACAGACCCTTTTACACACAGGAGCTGCTTTTACACACAAACGCTTGTACACACAGAAGCTTTTACACATAGACGCTTTTACACACAGACGCTTTTACACACAACGCTTTTACACACAGCGCTTTTACACAGAACACGCTTTCACACAGAGCTTTTACACACAGACGCTTTTACACACAGACGCTTTTACACACAGACGAAAGGGTTGCTCCGGCACAGGAAAAATCGCAATTTTACCTCAGTTTCTACCGATCGACCCTCATTTCGTGCGAAAGGGTTGCTCCGGCACAAGTAAAATCGCAATTTTACCTCAGTTTTTGCCGATCGACCCTCATTTCGTGCGAAAGGGTTGCTCCGGGGCAAGTAAAATCGCAATTTTACCTCAGTTTTTGCCGATCGACCCTCATTTCGTGCGAAAGGGTTGCTCCGGCACAAGTCAAATCGCAATTTTACCTCAGTTTTTGCCGATCGATCCTCATTTCGTGCGAAAGGGTTGCTCCGGGGCAAGTCAAATCGCAATTTTACCACAGTTTTTGCCGATCGATCCTCATTTCGTGCGAAAGGGTTGCTCCGGGGCAAGTCAAATCGCAATTTTACCTCAGTTTTTGCCGATCGACCCTCATTTCGTGCGAAAGGGTTGCTCCGGCACAAGTCAAATCGCAATTTTACCTCAGTTTTTGCCGATCGACCCTCATTTCGTGCGAAAGGGTTGCTCCGGACAAGTCAAATCGCAATTTTACCCTCAGTTTTTGCCGATCGACCCTCATTTCGTGCGAAAGGGTTGACGTTTCGTGACTCGCCGCCGGCACCACCCTCGGCCTTAAGAGAGAAAGATAAAACGAAGAGCGTGAGAGAGAAGGTGAGCAGGTGTGAAGATAAGAAGATGTGAAGATGAAGCAAGATGTGAAGATGAGCAGATGTGAAGATGAGCAGATGTGAAGATGAGCAGATGTGAAGATGAGCAGATGTGAAGATGAGAGGATGTGAAGATGAGAGGATGTGAAGATGAGCAGATGTGATGAGATGTGAAGATGGGAGGTGTGAAGATGAGCAGATGTGAAGATGAGAAGATGTGAAGATGGGAAGGTGTGAAGATGAGCAGATGTGAAGATGAGAAGATGTGAAGATGAGAGGATGTGAAGATGGCAGATGTGAAGATGAGAGGATGTGAAGATGAGAGGATGTAAAGATGGAGATGTGAAGATGAGAGTGTGAAGATGTGAAGATGAGCAGATGTGAAGATGAAAAGATGTGAAGATGAGCAGATGTGATGTTTTGACGATGAAGAGGATGTAGATGTGAAGATGAGAGGATGCAAAGATGAAAAGATGTGAAGATGAGAGGATGTGAAGATGAGATGTGAAGATGAGAGGATGTGAAGATGAGATGTGAAGATGAGAAGATGTTTTACAGACCCCCACTATTGGAAGAACCCTGCGCTCAGACGCTCTCGGGAAAAATGCTGGTTTTCCATAGTTTTTTGTATGTTTACCAGAGGGTAAGTAAGATTTTCCAATGGCGTCCACTGCGCGCTTTGCAGGCCACCACTCCCGTCCCGGTCGATTCCAGGCGTTCCCACATCAACGGCCAGCAAGGTCTGAGCCAAGGCCTAGGCCCAAACTGAAGATCTCAGTCTGGAAATTGACCAAAAACTTAGGAATCAAAAGTGTGAGTGGATTGCATATCTGTATATATATATATGTGTGTGTGTGTGTGATGTGCTCATGATACATATATATATACATGTATGTATACATATGGGTATATGCATAGACGTTCGTTGTATGATTCCGATACGTACAATTTATGTGCAGTAAGGTGTATAAGGTGTCTGTGTCATTCACCAAGACCTGGAAATGCCATAGTCCAACAGCACTTTTCGACCGAGTTGTTGCTACCCCGTTTTTCGGGGCCACCGCGCGGTCGCGCGGAGAGTGAAACTTGCTGATGAAAAATGAAGCATGTTTTTTTCTTGCTGAAATTGCCAAAAATAGTTGGAGATGGCTAGCCAGTTTCATAATGTTCATACATGGATGCACAAATAGGTATTCATAATGTATATATAATGTATATATAATGTATATATAATGTATGTATATATATATCCCCCCTTTTAAGGTATATATGTACACATAATATGTATCTATGTATACACACACATAATTTATATTCGTGTCACTGGGATGATGACCAACATGGCTAGACTTATCTGGTAACTTAATGGAGATTTAACATGATACAATCTCATAGACCCTCTGGTAATGACTGACAGTTTGCTACAGATAATTGCTTTGTTTTATGTTTAAATCATCGAACTAAATAGGCCATCTCTACCATAGCAAACATTAGCAAAGTGTTAGATTACCAGAGGGTAAATCCAAAAAAAAAAACTTATCCCATTATATTTCAGGATCCATTAATATCCCCACTATTAATGAGTTCAATGCAATCCCGTTGCGATGGGCAGCATTTTCAGTCGGATATCCCCCAGCTTCAGCATGTCAGTTATTGTTTGCTTGCATACATCCATATGCATGTGTGTGTGCAGATGAGATGCGTATGTGTCTATTTAAAAAAAAAAAAACATATATATATATATATGCATACATAATAGTCATATATATATAGAGTCATATATGTATATAGTCATATATACAATCACATATATATATATACATATTCGTATATGTATGTAATCATATATACGTATACACATGCTGTGCTCCTATCCTACCGTTGTTACGGTCGGCCGGGGTGCGAAAGCCTGGCCAGTTCCCTGAAGTCCCTATACCCAGAGTGGGTATAGGAACCACCTTTAGAAGTGATAGAATATACCCTCTGGTAATTTAACATAGCTATTGACAATGGCCATTTATAGTGGGTTTTCCCATTAAAAATGGTGATTTTCCATAGCTATGTTAAATTACCAGAGGGTAATGTATATCTGTATGATATGTATACTATGGCTGGATATCATGATATTAGATCTACTGGTCGTGGATATATATCTATATATTATGATATATGATGGTAAGTATGATATTTTGATGCCAAATAGCAATGGCTGGATCATCTCTCCAAATAGCAAGACCAAAGATATCACTGACTCTCTCCCCCATGGCATATCAACAAATCATGGGGGTAAAAATTTGGAAAAAAAACAATGCCCCATTATCTCCCCCATGTTTTTTTTTGCCATGTTTTTTTACCAAACAAATCATGACATATGTTTAAGCAAATCGCCTGAACCTTAGAGCCCTAGCAGCTCCATCTGGGACTTTCCACCAATACTTGGGACATCTTGGGACCCAGAAACGCACTTGAGAAGCTGGTTTGCCCTTTGGTAACAGTTTGCGAACTGGAAAATCACTATCTTTAAGTTCGGTAAATCAACTATTTCGATTAGGGCCATGTTCAATAGCTATGTCAAATTACCAGAGGGTACAAGTTCTCTCTATTTTACCCATTGATATGACTGTGGCTCAAAAGTGGGGTATCCAGGCACAGAATTGATAGATTTATTGGCACTGAACCAAAAAAAACTGGGCTGGTTCATAAGTTCACGATTTTGAGCCATGCTCCATGGCTTGCTGGAAAATTCTCAATTAAGTTCGATTATTTTCCCGGTCAGCCATGTTTGACTACCAGTTGGTTAGTTGTATATCATCCAGTTTTATATCTCATTCTACTTCCCCACTGGTCAAACCATCTTAAATCCCTATTAAGTCCCATCAAAACCACCATTTCAAATGGTTAAATCACCCCTTGCTTCACATGTCATGTCGTTTTTTTGGCTTCTCCGACCCGGAGAAGGGGCTCACATGTCGCACGCCACGAAGGCCGCAATGCGGTGGACAGGTAGAGCCAAGCCGAAGCGTCCCAGCAAATGTCGTCCTCCCAGGGTGATGGGATCCACTGGTCACAAAAAAAGAGATGGTTGATCTTGGTTTGCGGTGTATCACGGCAAATATGGTATCCATCTATATATATATATATAATATGTATATATATATAATACATATATATATATTATCTATACATATATATATAGTATTATATAGTTACTATCGTTTACAAAGCAACATAACTGGTGGGGCACCATAGTTTTTTTGAAGGCAAAGCCTTGGTTTTCCGGGTCTTTTCCCCGAACAAAGCGGGATGAGAGATGTGTGGGGAGGGGATGTTCCTTGGTATTTCTAGCTCAAAAGGTTGGGTGATTTAAGGTTAACCTGACATACAAAGTTCAAAGAATGACAAGTAAGCTATTGGTTTTGCGGGTCGACACTTTCAGGGCTCAAAGATACCAGGGGCCGGGAGATCAGGTGGGGATAGATTAACATGTGCGCCATCCATTGTAGTTTGATGTAGTTTGACCATGCTAGCCAGGGTACATCATGGTACTAGTACAACCGCATTTACCAGTATGGCTCCAGTTGAAGCAAAACTTCGCAAAATTCCCCCAGTGGCCAAAGTGATTTCACCTGACAAAACATGGAACCCCCCAGTTGAACTAACCAGGTCTCTTTAGGATTCCAGGTTTGACAGACATTTTTATGGTAAAATCAATTGAAGCCTTCTGCCATCAGTTGGTAATTTGGGGTCGCAAAAGGGGTATTTACACCATCTTCAAGTTGTTGGCAGGACATCTCTGGGTAAATTAAAATAATTCACTAACCTGAATTAAGGCCATTTTGGGATGATTCCCCTAACTAATGATTATAGTGAGGTCACAGTGAGGTCGTTATAATTTACCCAGACATCTGCATCAGCCTCAATGTGGCTTAGTTGGTTCTGCCCACGGTTTCCCATTCCGTCGAAGACACGCACCGGATGGTCTGACATCAAAGATAAAAAACCGCCAGCCACAACAAACCCAGTTACCCAGCCAACCACTCACTGGCATGGAAGGCCTACTTTGGCAAAATTTATCTAGGTGTCAATGACCATGGTTTCAATACCCTTATCCCATTCATAGTCTGGCTAGATGTCCCTTTTGGAAAACACCACCGGCATCACAAGTTTTTGGCACTGCAAGATTGAGAATTTCCAGCCAAGTCTCTAATTGATTCGTCTTCAAATTCATTGGGTACCCGCTTCAAAGACATCAGCAGCACCTTCAGCGAGTAGAGAATGGGCGCCGGCTGCCTCAGTTCTTTGAGAGCGCCTCCTGGCTGATGGGTAAAAACTGACGCGGCAATGGGGCTACAACATCTGTTTTTAGTAGAAGACCAGGACAATCCATTTGGAGAGTTGATACTTACTTGTATTATACTCCAATCATCCCAGTATAAATAGTATGTCAACTGTCAACCCTTGTTTCGGCATAGCCTTCTTCCAAGTATATAATATAGAGAGACCCTGCCAAACACGGGGTTGGGAGATTATGTTCCTCCTCTTGAATGGGAAATTCTCAGTGCCGTTGTTGGTTGGAGCATGGAGAAAAAGAAAACGTATTGAACTATCACAAGCCATGGAAAAAAAAAAAAATCCAAAAAACACCAAACATGAATCAAGAAGGAAACAAACGCAAAAGCCCATCAAAAACATTAATATCAGTATACATATACATAAATATATGACTATGTGGCGGTTGATGCGGTTGATCTAAATTCCTTTATCTATCTGCAAACGGCCATTCTTCGCGAATAAAAATGTTCTCTTCGCGGGGTTGCAGCTATCCACTTTTGTGCTGTTGAGGCGCACTCAAATAGCATGCAAACGGTAACTGTGTGAGCGATCCAGGACAGCCAAGGGTAGCATTGTTTACCACGTTCCCTTGACTTGCCGCTGCAAAGGTGCAGTGTGGGCTACTGGTTTCCATGGACACCTTCTCTTTCACCACTGCTTTCGCGGAACTTTCGCGAGACTTTCGCGAAAAATCATTTGCAAATCAACGGAAAAATCCACACCCTGAACCGTGGTTGGGGGTTCAGCTGCTCTTGATTGCACTATAGTGCTTGGGTCTATTCTCTGCCTGCCGATAACAATTCAGAAGGTTCTCACTTCACCTAGGAAAATAAGAGATTGAGGCGCTTAAGCAACCTCATCAAGATACACTTTCGCCATTTCTTTCCCCGCATAAAAATGTTCTTTCGCGAACTCAGAAAAGAACTTTCGCCGGGTCTCATGTTGGAACCCTAGCGGCCGCAATTTAAAACCCTTACATGGACCTTTAGATCAACTCCCACATATAAATATACATAAATATATGACTATATATATATTATCATATATATCATATATATATATATCATATATATATATATCATATATATGATATAATACATATATCATATATCATATATATCATACACACTATATGATATAAAACCATCTAACAGCCATGGCAAGGCCCACCACCTCGCCAGGCTGCATGGCCGGATGCGCTGGCTCCACGTCGGGCACCTCGGGTACCGCGTCGTTGGCGTCGCGGTGGAGGAAGAAATCAGCGAGGCCAGCGCACTGGAAATGCCTTGGAGATCAGGTATAACCTCTGGTTAGGTCAAAATAGCTATGGAAAGTTGCCATTTATAGTGGATTTTCCCATGAAAAATGGTGATTTTCCATAGCTATGTTAGTTTACCAGAGGGTAACCTCTGGAAAACATAGAAAAAAACCATGGAAAATTGCTATTGATAACATTGAAATGGCTATTCATAGTTGATTTACCCTCTGGTAATTTAACATAACTATTGAAAATGGCTATTCATAGTTGATTTACCCAAAAATGGTGATGTTACTAACAGTTTGCGAACTGGAAATCACCATCTTGAAGTTCGGTAAATCTACTATAAATGGGTAATTGTCCATAGCTATGTTAAATTACCAGAGGGTATAACTGATAGAGAATCACTTTGGAGAAATACGAGGTTACTATGTTGAGATATCATAGTCCAACTATAAGTTGGGATGTACCATCAGTGAGAAGCAGTTATTGATAAGCATTAGGTGTATATATATATACACACTTACATACTATGAGTTACATTGGATATGAGATGTTTCACCACAGTTATAGGGTTTATATAGCAACTTTTGGAGTTTATTGCCCCGGCTGTACCTGTTCATCATATTTAATCATTAATAATCCCTTCCCCGTTCATATTAGACACCCCCAAACAAAACCATGGTGGATATACGGAATAAAACCACATACTTGGGACCAAAGAATGTGAGTGCTTAATATTAGGGGAATTGGATTAATCATGAATCATAGCAGTCGAAACTCCTCGAACTAAATGAGATACTTTCCAGCAAACCATGTTTGATCACCATAGGGTAGCAGCTTTTTTTCCTGGAGATCTAATGGAATCATTCTGTGATTAACCCTTCCAGTGAACTAACAACAAGATTCTTGGGAAATCCGGAAATCGGTGTTTTTTGTTTTTCCAGGAAATGGTCTGGATGTCTGGTCGATAAAAAAAAACGCATTCTGAATTGACTGGAGGGTATCATTCTAAATTTCGATTGATTATCAAATACCTTTGCCGCATTGCCCTCGAACCAGTTGATTTTTGAAGAAGGACCCCTGTTTATGTCAGAATATGTCAGAATGTATCGGAGGATGATACCAACGAATTTCAGAGGTTCCAAGAAACAATGTGTCTTTTCACCAGCACAACTTGGGTGAAAGACCAAGACAAAAATGGAATTGAACTGACCAAAATGGTGGTGCAAACATGACACTCAGCTGTACTAGTACTTGGGGATAGGATACTTGGGTGCACGGTTGGACCATGACCGCCGAACTCTTGAGTTTATCACCAATTGTTGGTTGAATTTCAATTTGTTGCTTAAATCCCCACTTCCATGAGTTGAATTCTCCTTTCTTGCGTCATGAGTTCCTCATTTTTCTTGTTTTTTTTTCATTAAAGTTGAAGTAGTTGAAGTTGAACCTCCATTTTTGATACGTTCAATCTCCGGGGTTAGTTTAGAGTTTAATCTCAACTGGAATCGGTTGAAACCCATGGTTTTTATCGCTGGTCTACCCACCTGAGATCGAAGATGTCGGCGGGCAAGACCAATGGAGAGAGGAAATTCGTCAACGCCCATTTGTCCTTGGGACCAGATCTGCATCCTAATTTCTTTGTGGCAAAATTGAGAGAAAGCATCATCGAAAACCGAAAAACTGAATGTCGTGAGGCTAAAAATATTAGTCAGTTGGGATTATTATTCCCAATATATGGAAAGTCATAATCCAAATGTTCCAGTCACCACCAACCAGTCATCTTTAACGTTTTGGAAAAAGTTCACAAGCACCATGGTCCCATGGTCAGCCGCGGCGGGCCCACAAAGCCAAAACATCCCAATGGTTCATCTCGAGTTTTCTCCCCTGGGGGAATACCCCAATGGAAAATTCATAGTGTTTCTTCTTTGGAATTGGGCCCCAAAATGCGGTCTAAATGGTAAAAATGATGCTGATGATGGTGATGATGATGACCTTTTGGAATTGGGGGCATCCCATTTTCACGCAAAGCCCTTCGACATCCCGGATCCAAGTGATCCAAGTCTCTGGAACCGGCTGCGAATTGTCCAGGTCCCAAACATCCATGGGTGGGGCCTTGTGTCTGGCGAAACAACGGGTGTCACATGCCTAATGTTGGTTGATATCCTCAAAGTGGATGATGATATTCCCAGTCAAACCAGTAGGAACCAGGTAGTACAACACTAGAAATCCACAGAGGATCGTCCCAGTAGCCCCCGAACACCAGGCCACATTGGCTAAAGAAAGGCCTCTGTCTCTGGGTTGTAGACATGTCGAGTTTTTTTTGAAGTTCAACTCCAATCCTTGTTGCTCAGATTCCCTTATTGAAGTTGGTGAAATGTTCGTCTTGCTTTCTAAAAACTCCATGTCCGTGCATTAAATCATATCAAAGTATATTCGCACCCTGTTTTTGTCCTAAACTTTGACACTTTGACCTATAGTAATCTGCAAAAAAATATCGAACAGTTTCCTCCTACTTTTTAATTCTACTTTTCTATCTTTTTGTTGGTTAGACATCGAAATTTCAGGACTCCAGCCGCCTCTCCGGAAGGTCCAGGCTCATCATCACCTGTTGCCCCGTGAGTTCACACGTACAAGACCGAGTTTCAAAGGGAAAATATGTAGGATGGATGGTCATCAAAATTCATGGGTGATCATCATCATCATCATCTTCATCTTCATCGTCCTCCTCCTCCTCATCATCTTCATCATCAATCATCCTCATCATCATCATGTTAACACCCTAAAGCCTAAAGGCCGATTTCCTCATGTAAAGCCCTTTTGGCATTATCCGATTTGTATTGTTCCATGTGTAGAACATGTCTGATCATGTAGTGGAACTGGTAGTTGACATCGTTCCAGTGATGTCGCAGTGGTCGGTCTCTATCCAGAATCATGATCAATCCATGATAGAACTCACCCAAAAAACAAACACCCCCAAGGGAAACCAGGCTTTTACATATGGGGATTGCGTCACTTATTTGGGATCATATGGGTGAAAATATGCTGGATACCTCCATCTTGAAGCGTCTCAATGGTTAGAAAACGATGATATTCCATTGATATTCCATTGGAATATGACAGGTACACGATTTTCAGACAAACCCATATAGGCACTGTTTCATGGGTTTCATCCACATTCCCAGGCTGCCCAGGTACCCCAAATCAACGTCAAAGGCCGCGCAGTGCGCAGGGCTGCTGCCATCGCCTGTCGGCGAAAATGACGATGGGCTATGGCTACAAGCAGACAAATTAATATAATATAATATAACATAACATAACATAATATGATATGATATAAAATAATATATATATATATATGCATATCGTTATACATATATATATATATATACACATATACATATATATATATATATACATATATATATACATATATATACATATATATATACATACATATATGTATATATACATATATATATATATATCCAAAAATAATGGATATATTTAAGTTATACTTCGATAATCAAATAATCAAACGTTGTTCCATCCAAATCACACGGAACTGTTTAGATAATGAAACAATTGAATATCTAGTCAAAATCCTATTTCTGTGTTTAAATTGTTTAAATATTATATTAGGGATATCATGAAGCAATACCTCTATAACAAGCTGATGTCTGGGTTTATCATGTCCTTCACAAAGTATGGCAAGTTGAAGGGGAAAATGCTGTGAAGTTCACGTTGGTGCCAAGGGGGTGCCATGCCCGGGATTTTCACGAAGGATTTCGATATGTACAAGGAAAAATGGCCATAGCTAGCGAATAACTAGCTCATAACCATGAGATTGGATCTAGAGCGAAGAAAATATGTGAAAATATATGATATAACTGATATAACCCATAGATCATTGGTTTCGATGTGCGGTGACGGAGTTTTGGACTTGCGATCACAAAATCGTACTGACCGCAGAAGATTCCAGGGGATGCAGATCCAAGAACCCTTGGAAAATTGATGTAACATCTGGTCAGATTGGTCAGTACAGGGATCTCTGGTATGTGTTAGTCTCATCTCATTTTTAGGGCTGGAAGATTTTCTGAAACCAACCAGGGCTCACCAATGAAAATGGCGAAGGTCTGGAGGGATCATCAGCACATTCTCAGGATCTAGACATCATGTGTTTTTTAATAGATATGAAACTACCACCCAAAGATCTTACGAGAAAACGCGTAACAAATTCAGCAACAAGAAACGCGCTTTTCTCGGGGTAAGTCTCATCATCTCAATGGCCGAATTGGTACCTGAAATTACCCTGTTGATCATCCATTGATCATCCTATTCAATATTCCATTAATCCCATTGGACCATTGAATCCAATTGAATATTGAATATTGAATATTCCATTGATCATTCTATTCCATCCATCATTCAATATTCCATTGAATCCCATCATGCTAACAGACCATGGGACCATTTCTAGATCACAAACTTCCCTGAAGCCTTTCCCCCATCCTTTCCATCTCCCTAAAATCATCATCACCATCCCCATCATCACCATTGAGCATTCCCCATCCCATCTGGGGATGGGTCAAAACCTTGTACCCCTGGTGAACATCAAAATAGCTGGTATTTATGGATGTTCATCCCACTAAAAATTGTGTTTTCATATGTATTGACTCATACCCATCTCGCCTTTTGAAAGAGCACATCGGTATCCCGCGCCCGCAGCTTCTCTTGCGCCGCATAGCCGAGGTGCACCGTGGTGTCCACCTTGCAGCCCAGATCACCTCCTGGGTGCGATACTCATGGGGAAATCAACGGGATATCAGTGGGATATGGAAAATCACCATGTCTCATAGGGAAATCATCATGTCTATCACCATTTTTTAAGGGCCATCTGTACCATAGCTGTGTTAAATAATCAGAGGGTAGCCAACTCAATATCTGGATCTTTGGGGATAATATCTTTAAACATGGAAGTGAGATGGATTGAGGACCTCAGTATTAAGCAACCTGACAATGAGGATGTATCATGATGTATCCTGTGTCCTCCAAGACTTCAACCTGGCCGGAAATTCCGATTTTAGACGTTCTTTGTAGGAAAATGATCTAAGAATGGGAAGCAAGATATGCATCAGGTTTTTTTTGGCCTAGTCCCGTAATTGAACCAATGATTTTCTTAGGAGAACAGGTACCATATGGCTTACCACTCCATGAACCAAGCAGTAGAGAAAGGACATCAATGGCATCCCATAGGCCTTTTACCAATCCAAATAACCCCCCGGTGATATTAAACATTCCCCCAGAACCCATGGGTTTTTTTGGTGATGAAACCACATACTTGGCACCTTTTTTGGTGGCCATACAACCCAGACAATGACCTCTGGGTGGGCTGATGAGGCTACAACTTGTCAAGCACTTAGCAAAAAAAAAAACTTGGATCACCTACTAGGACCAAAGATGGTGGTGAAAATGGTGAAAGTAATGCAACACATTGGGATGTGGTCAATAGGATTTTGTCTGCCAACAGAAACTCTAATTTCACCATCAATTTGTTCAGTATTTCGGTCACATCCCAATCTTTGCTGGGCGACTCTCCAATACTGCAAGGTAAATTGATGATTGCTGGGTAAATCCCATTTTTTGCTGGTGAAATCCCTTCAAAAAATCGGCATTTCACCACAAAAACCTACTGCTTTCCCTGGTCAGGAGACCCTCCACGAAGTCCAAAGGTGGCGCTCTTCCCGAAGAGCACGAGTGGGTCGCCAGCAGAAATGGAATCAGATAGGGCGGCTCCTCAAGCTGTTCATGAAATTTACCGCTATAGAACCCAACATTTTCTGGGGTTGTAATGGGAATGTAGATATAGACAATGCGTGTGTGTGTACATATGTTTATATTATAACAGTATGTACATATAGCAATGGGGCACAACCAAATAACAAATGGGAATTGCCCCGTAGAAATGGGGCTAACAAACAATGATTCGATGTAACATGATGTCACCCCCAAACTTTAGCAACTCCAAGCCACATATAGGAAATCATATTCCCATAGTATCCCACTATGGTTGGTTTTATATCCTCATATCTACACAATTATCAACCATCGTTTGTCCATTAATACCTTACCCATGATACATCCATTCTATCACCACTTTAGCAGGACGCTTGATGTTATATCATTTTTATCATTTTATAATTATACAACCGTGGATATCATATCTATATATATATAAATGAAATAGTTATCACCATAAATTGAAACCATGTTTAAATTCATGTTTAACTTATTACATCACCATAAATGAAAATATACATCATATAGCTTTGGTGATATATATATATATATATATCCCATATTTCCATGTGTATATATATATATATATGTTCATTTATTATATACATCACCATTGATATATCTATCTAAATCACCATTGATTCATGCTTAGATCCCCAGTGGTATCCCCGTTCACTTCGAGACTCCTGAGAGGCGGCTAAGGCCCGGTCAAGAATCTCACGACCTGCGCTAGGGACGTTCATCAAAAATGCTCCGGGAATTTATAGGGAAAAATGGTGACGAAATGGCATGTGAATGGAAAAATCACGAACAGAATGGATATCTGCAATGTCACTAAGAGAACCTATATTGTAAACCAGGAGAATATGGATATATATATATATATATGGGAAAAATGGTAGCAGAATGGGGATATACACATACACTGTGGGATACGACAAAAAAGTGGATGTATAATGATGTGTATATGGATGTGCAACATGAAGGAACAATATGATTATATTATAATATATTATATATGTTGTTCTTTTTGGATGCTTTAACATGATTTAACGAGCACAAAATGGGGATTTCAGCGAAATGAGCAAGCAACCAAGTTTGATCGAAGCAATAGAATTTGGAATTTGCGAATTTACCCAAACAAAATTGGGACGGTAAAGCAGTCACAAAGCTGGATTTGAGCAACACAATCTTAGATTGAACTGGGATCTGAGCGAGAGAAAGTGAGATGTGATGCAACTTGTTCACACAAGTTTGGATTTATCTAGCCAAAAATGGGAATCCGACCATGTGGTAAGGTAGGCTTCCAGATTTCTCCCTCCATGAATATCTCCAAGACTGGAGATATATCTGGGAGCAGGATTTTACCGCACATAAGGAGTTGACCCATAGACATGGAGACAGAAGCAAATCACATGGACCAAGAGCCACAAATCATGATAAACCACCAGAGGTGACAAGCGCTGTTTTTTTTCCTTGGATGAATAAGATGACAATCAATCATAAATATTCATAAATCATAACTTGGAAGAACAGCTTGGTGGTTGAGCCACCCATTAAAAAACATGTGTACTCGACAAGCCCATCACCGGTGAAATGAAATCCCCAATGGTGAAACATGCTTCGTAAATCCCCACCCTTCACCATGATTCTTTGCTCAAACCTGGAGTGTTCACCATTTGGCAGTGTGTCAAAACCTTGTACCCCTGGTGAACATCAAAATAGCTGGTAAATGGATGGTCATTCCCCTAAAAATGGTATTAATAGGTATTGATCCATAGCCATTTTTCATCGTCAACTCCCCACACTTTTTTCGACTGTCTCAGTTCGTCCAAGCTGCTACTACACCGATAGACAGGGATCACGAACTTGCTGGCAGGGTAGGCGTTGATCCTATTCAACCAGGATACATGACTGCGGTATGGCGATGTATGGCTTGGCCTGAAAAAACGGGAACCCAAATTTGATGGTTAAGTATGGTTAACCATCAATTTCCATATTAAAAGAGTTGTTCGTGGGTTTACCGGTTTACCCCATTTTCAGACGCTCCCATAAAACCCGCAATATGACTCGAACGTGTGGATGAAAAAAGGCCGAATGCTGATATGAGTGTATCACAGCGATGTTGAGATGTAATGGGAATACAATGAGAATATAAGCAACAATAAACAAGCTAATGTGGGTAAAACAATGTCATAAACCACCCATTTGGGAATTGTTTATACCACCTATAAAAATGGTGATGACTGGGGAATGGTTTATGACATTGTTTTACACACATTACAGGTATGTCCAAGAAAGGGCGGATAGAAGCACCAAATGGGGTACCTGGTTTTCCGACAAACCCAAATTGCTATAAATGGTGATTGAACTGATACCTGGTTGGTGGTTTCAACCTACCCCTCTGAAAAAAAAAAGTCGTCAGTTGGGATTATTATCCCCAACTGAATGGAAAAATAAAGTTCATGTTCCAAACCACCAACCAGATACCATTGATACCATGCTTGGGATTTCAAGGGATACAACGGGACAATCTCTTCCAGAGGTTACCTCCCAATCTAACAACCACCAGCATTTTCTGGGGGGTGGCTGTATATGCTCCTTTCAACACAACGGGAAATCAAGAAAACAAAAAA
Source organism: Cladocopium goreaui (assembly GCA_947184155.2). NCBI lineage: Eukaryota > Dinophyceae > Suessiales > Symbiodiniaceae > Cladocopium > Cladocopium goreaui. The sequence continues at coordinate 60,457 of CAMXCT020000419.1, forward strand.
AATGCATGGGCATGGCTCATAAATGGAGTGTGTTTCGGGTCAATGGTGGGTCATGTTGATGTGTTTTTGTACTGGAGCATCCACTTTACAGCGCAATAATTTTGACTCATAGCCACATCTGCAGAAGCCATTGATTTCCTTCCTTTCCAGGCTGGTTCCAAACAATCATAATCAAACCACCAGGTCCTCAAATGCTGGCTTCGTAGCTCTTCCCTTTGCTTCACCTTGTTCACCTGGGTGAGGGGATGAGAAAGCATCAAAACGGCATCAAAATACACACAAAATTGAATTTTCGGTTTACCGATCGTCTATTCTTTATAGAATCCCCACTTTAGTTGGAGAAACTCCAGATCATTATTGGCTGCATCCTCATTGTTGTAAAATGCAAGAAAATCAACCCGGACATGGAAATTGATCGCATTGCTTGCATTGCATGATTCTGGAAAAGGATCCTTAGTTTTGTTGTAATGTCGAGTTAGGATTCTCAATGCCCGAGCTATTGGTAAAGCCAAGTTTCCAGATTCTTGGGCAATACTACAGTCAATGTGGGGGTTTTACAAACATATACACACACCTAAACACACCCGTTGGTTATGAGACCCCCCTAATTGTAAAGCCCCTCTCTAACCGCCTGATTTTTTGGGTTACTAGTACTAATCCCGTTCATGTTTAATTCTGGGAATAGCTCTCAGGGATACTGACCCTTCCTGGGTTCATACCTTTTTGTTTCTTATAATTTTTTTTCACTCTCATGCTCATTCACCCTGATGATGAACCGATTTCATCAAAATTGACCCTGATGGACGCTGATAGCAAGCCAAATTCAGTAAAATGGCCTGGTAATCCATAATTTTTGTTTATCATATCAACCTGGTGCCGTGCAAAACGCCCGAATGTTTGTTGACCTTGTTGACAATAGAGTTATCAATCCGGGGTTGCCAACCTAGTTGGCATCCAGAGCACCACTCACTAGATTGATTTGGGGGCGAATCTACTGTTTTTTTTCATCGTTGTTCTGTGTTTTTTCTGGGTTTTCCTGTGAATGTTCCCGCCAATCCAACCATGTTCCACCACAGCGAGGAAAATCCCAGTGACCCACTGGCCATTGTGATCCCGCAAGCAGTTCCGCCAGAAAATGCCGTGGCTCTCCACGTGTTTGAAGCCGCAAATATAGGTCCCCTGCCGTGGCCAACCATGGCGAAGCTGAAAGGGTGATCCTTCGGTAATCAAACAGTTTGCCATGGAAAATGGTCAAGGGAAAAACTAGGAGGGGCTGGAACGGAGTTCCCGGATCCAGTTGCTTCTGTATAATACAGTGGAACGGATAGCTGGCTACCTGCAAACTATACATATATACATATATACATATATACATATGTACATATATATATACATATATATATATACATATATATACATATATACATATATACATATATGCATATAAACATATATACACAAATATATATATATACATATATATACATATATATATACATATATATACATATATATGTAACATATATATATATATACATATATACATATATACATATATACATATATACATATATGCACAAATATATATATATATACACATATGTTTACATATATATATATACATATATATATATACATATATATTTACATATTTACATATATATTTACCTATATACATATATACATATATACATATATACATATATACATATATACATATTTACTTATGTATACATATATACACATATATACATATATACACATATATACATTGTGAATGGATGCTAACACGGTTCATTTGCCAACCCCAGATGGCTGAGCACAACCACAACAAAAGGTTGCCTCTGGCCACTGGACGCACCCGAGCAACGGGCCCTAATGGCTACGGCTGAGGGATTATTCACACCCCCCCTCGCCGATGACATGGTCCCATGCCATCGGTGACAACACAATCAGGAAGCCCTCTGCGCTTTGGAACATGCCGTAGCTCCCCTCCAACTGGTGCCGTCAAGCTTGTGTTTTTGGCTTGAACCCCCTTTCAAGCTGGTGCCATCAGCTCATGATCCCACCTCGTTCAGTGGCCCAGGGGTATGAGCCATTAAGCCCCTTTAGTTAGGCGCTCACTGACCACAAGTTCTGCGGCCTCTTTCTATTTTGGGCCTTTGATCTCATATCCGGCTCAGTAGAGCATTGCGGACTGATAACCTGTGAATGGATGCTAACATGGTTCATTTGCCAACCCCAGATGGCTGAGCACAACCACAACAAAAGGTTGCCTCTGGCCACTGGACGCACCCGAGCAACGGGCCCTAATGGCCGCCGCTGAGGGATTTTTCACATACATGTATACATGTATACATATATACATATATACATATATACATATATACATCTATATATATATATATACATATATACATCTATTATACATATATACATATATACATATATATATACATATTTACATATATATACATATATACATATGTATATATACATATATATATATATATACATATACATACATATATATATACCCATATGTGCATATATACATATATACATATATATATACCCATATGTGCATATATACATATATACACATATATACATATATACATATATACATATATACATGTATACATATATACATATATACATATATACATATATACAGTTTTCCCGAGAGCGTCTGAGCGCAGGGTTCTTCCAATAGTGGGGGTCTGTCCCTCATCTTCTCATCTTCACATCTTCACATCTTCTCACTTCACATCTTCTCATCTTCACATCTTCACATCTTCTCATCTTCACATCTTCTCATCTTCACATCTTCTCATCTTCACATCTTCTCATCTTCACATCTGCTCATCTTCACATCTGCTCATCTTCACATCTTCTCATCTCTCATCTTCACATCTGCTCATCTTCACATCTTCTCATCTTCATATCTGCTCATCTTCACATCTTCCATCCTCACATCTTTACATCTTCACATCCTCACATCTTCACATCTTCTCCTCTTGCCCTCTTGGCCTCTTGCCCTCTTGCCCTCTTCTTCACATCTTCTCATCCTCACATCTTCACATCTTCATCACATCTTCACATCCTCACATCTTCACATCTTCTCCTCTTGCCCTCTTGCCCTCTTGCCCTCTTGCCCTCTTGCCCTCTTGCCCCTCTTGCCCCTCTTGCCCTCTCCTTCTTTTCTATTTCTCTTCTGAAGGCGGGGGCAGGGGCAGTGCCAACGAGACGGCACGAAACGCAACCCTTTCGCACGAAACGAGGTTCGATCGCCAAAAACTGAAGTAAAATTGCGATTTCGACTTGTCCGGCGCAACCGTTTCGCACGAAATGAGGTTCGATCGCCAAAAACTGAGGTAAAATTGCGATTTGAAGGTGTCCCGCGCAACCCTTACGCACACGAAACGAGGTTCGATCGCCAAAAACTGTACGGTAAAATTGCGATTTCACTTGTCCCGCGCACCCTTTCGCACGAAATGAGGTTCGATCGTCAAAAACTGAAGTAAAATTGCGATTTCAACTTGTCCCGCGCAACCTTTTCGCTCGAAATGAGGTTCGATCGTCAAAAACTGAGGTAAATTTGCGATTTGCAAGGTGTCCTGCAAACCCTTTCGCACGAAATGAGGTTCGATCGCCAAAAACTGTGTGTAAACGCGTCTGTGTGTAAAAGCGTCTCTGTGTAAAAGCGTCTGTGTGTAAAAGCGTCTGTGTGTAAACGCGTGTGTGTGTGAAAGTGTCTGTGTGTAAAAGCGTCTGTGTGTAGAAGTGTTAGTGTGTAAAAGCGTCTGTGTGTAAAAGCGTCCGTGTGTAAAAGTGCCAGTGTGTAAAAGCGTCTGTGTGTAAAAGCTTTTCTGTGCAAAAGTGTCTGTGTGTACAAGTGTCTGTGTGTAAAAGCGTCTGTGTGTAAAAGCGTCTGTGTGTAAACGCGTGTGTGTGTATGTGTAAAAGTGTCTGTGTGTAAAAGCGTCTGTGTGTAGAAGTGTTAGTGTGTAAAAGCGTCTGTGTGTACATTTGTCCCGCAAACCCTTTCGCACAAAATGAGGTTCGATCGCCAAAAAACTGTGTGTAAAAGTGTTTGTGTGTAAAAGCAACTGTGTGTAAAAGCGTCTGTGTGTAAAAGCGTCTGTGTGTAAAAGCTTCTGTGTGTAAAAGCGTCTGCGTGTAAAAGCTTCTGTGTGTAAAAGCGTCTGTGTGTAAAAGTGTTTGTGTGTAAAAGTGTGTGTGTGTGTGTAAAAGTGTCTGTGTGCAAAACCGTCTGTGTGTAAAAGCGTCTGTGTGTAAAAGCTTCTGTGTGTAAAAGCGTCTGTGTGTAAAAGCGTCTGTGTGTAAACGCGTGTGTGTGTGTGAAAGCGTCTGTGTGTAAAAGCGTCTGTGTGTAAACGCGTGTGTGTGTGTGAAAGTGTCTGTGTGTAAAAGCGTCTGTGTGTAGAAGTGTTAGTGTGTAAAAGCTTCTGTGTGTAAAAGGTCCTGTGTGTAAAAGGGTCTGGGTGTAAAAGTGTCTGTGTGTAATATGGTGTCTCCATACTAACAAGAGAAGACCCTGCTCCTCTACGCTTTCGGGCCATCCGTCGTCTAGTTACATATTTACATATTTACATATATACATATGTACATATATACATATGTACATATATACATATGTACATATGTATATATTTACCTATTTACATATATACATATATACATATATACATATATACATATATACATATATACACATATATACATATATACATATATACATATATACATATATACATATGTATCTATATATATATACATATTTATATACACATATTTATTAGTGGGCTATAATTTTACACACTCCTTTGTATTATATGTATTGAAGAGAGACATATCTATATATATATATATTATGTAAACATTATGTTTATACATATATATATATGTATATGATTATATATGTATGTGTGCGTACTGTCTATAAACTATGTCTTCTCCATCCTCTGGCCATCGTCGCCTGGCCATGCAGCTCGCCCCGTTGCCAGTTGCCATCGTAGACCGAGCCCTCGGGCCACTTCATGCGCCCGTGGCCATGCGGACGGCCCTCCACGAAGAAGCCTGGCTTCAACGCGGCGGTTGTTGGGTGGTTTTCGCGCGGGAAAAGGATGGAAAACGGTCCAAAAACTGGTGAAAAGATGTGAAAACTGGTGGAAAAATTCCGGATGTTCAATGAAACATTTTAGCTGACGTTCCTAAAGTGAGTTGGTGGAAAGCATCTTTTTAGTTTCCCGAGCACCAAATAAGATGATTCTGGGAATGTGGAACTTGCAAAAGCTATTGCGTGCCTGCCTGGTGGTTGAGCCACCCACCGGTTGGGTGGCTCAACCAAATTTGTGCTCAGGCATCATCTCTTTAGATCATGTGGCTACGGCCCAAAAATCAGTCACCCACAAAACTTTTAAATGGGTGCTGTTTAGTACCAAACAATTGTGGCCATCGGCGTTTGTTTGAAAATATAATTACCGGAAAAAACTCCCATGCACTTGTTAATCATCATGTTAGATTAAATGGCTGCTCAGACACGTCCAAAATATCATCTTCATGATTATATCTGTATATCCAGGCTATAAGTTGGCTTTTGAAAATACAGTTTCAAATGGACTAACCCCCCTTACCAACACATACCCAGCAATACATACCTTCATTACAACCCCATTGACAATGGGTCAAAACCCTGGGAATCCCCTTTTGCTCGCATCCAGATTGCTGGGAATTCTGGATGTTCAGATCAAAAAAAAGTATCACGGGCAACTAAATCCATCTAAATTGTTTCATTGAAAAAAACGGCAAGAGACCCCAAACAGTGCGGAGGCTGCCAGGATAATGGATGATGATGATGATGATGATGATGATGTTGATGTTGCGGGCGATAATGTTGAGGATGATGAGGTGCAGGAGGATGATGTGGAAGATGATGTTGAGGAGGTGAGGATAAGGATGATGATGCTGAAGATGAAGGGGAGGAGGACAAGGTGCAGGATGATGATGCTGAAAAGGAGGAAGATCATGATGTTGAGGATGATGATTTCGAGGAGGATGGTGAAAAGGATGATAATGTTGCAGAGATGAGGCGGAGGAGGATGATGTTGCGGAAGATGAGGCGGGGGATGGTGAAGTTGGGAATGGTGGTGTGAAGGGGGGAAGAAGATGATGTTGAGAATGATGATGTTGAGGAGGAGGAGGAGGAGGAGATGTGGATGTTGATGATGATGATGGTGATGAGAAGGAGGCAAATGATGATGATGATGATGGTGATGGTGATGGTGATGGTGCTGATGATGAGGAGGAGGACGACGAGGATCAATAATGATGATGGTGATGATGATGATGATGATGAGGATGAGGATGAGGATGAGGGTGAGGATGATCATGATCGGCCCAGAACCTAGGACCACACTTTGTGCGAGCCCATCAACATTTCACAAGAGACATCAGAAGAGCCACTTTATGCAGAAATTTACAGGAAAACTGCCGCAGCCCAGATTGAGCCCAGAACGCGGACACACATTTTGTGCGCGCCTGCGCAGTCGAAACGCATGTCGAGATGTCACAAGAGCCACGTTATGCAGAAATTTACAAGAAACATGCCGCAGCCCAGCTGGATCTCACAAGCGGGACCCGCACTTTGTGCGAGCCTGCGAGATCGAAATGCACATCAACATTTCACAAGAGACATCAGAAGAGCGACTTTATGCCTTTATGCGGAAATTTACAGGAACAGAACGCGGACACACATTTCGTGCTAGCCTGCTCAGTCGAAACGCATGTCAAGATTTCATCAGAGCCACTTTATACTGAAGTTTACAGGTAAAATGCCGCAGACCAGAGTGAGCACCCTGATCAAGCACCGGCCTTTACTCTTACCGTAAGAACATGTAAGAATCTCTCAGTGTGGACACACTATTTGGTGAACAATGAGATCCCACCAGTTCGTTGGTGAAATCCCTATCTTTCAAGGTGAAACAGCTTCTCTGGTAATCAAAGGTGGCAACTGGAAATTCCCGAACTAAAATGGAGGTCCAAATAAGAAAATCAACAAACTAAATGGGGAATTGTCCAGCAAGCCACGCTTGATGAGCGGAGGGTATGTTCATTCACTTCATGTTGAATATATATATACATATATATATATCATATATATATATATCATATATATATCACTTATACATGATCCACTTCATAGATCATGTATCATATACCATAGATCATATATTATCGTATGTCATATGCCATATGTCGCATGTCATAAGTCATATGTCATGTACGTAATGTATGTAATGTATCTAATGTATGTAATGTATGTCATGTATGTCATGGATAACATGGATGTATGTCATGGATGTGATGTGACGTGATGTGATGTGATGTGATGTGACGTGATGTAATGTAATGTACTGTAATGTAATACAATGTAATGTAATGTAAGTATGCATGCATGCATGCATGCATGGACGGATGGACGGATGGATGCATGCATGGATGGATGTACACATACCCACCATAGATCCATGTTTTTTCATCATCCGCTCCCAGCCTTCATAGACTGTGCCATCACTCCACCCAAAAATGCCAGAGGTCTGAAGATCCGCGCGCCAGCTGCCTTTGTACTGGCCGTAGATCACCTCCTCCCCTGCGAATGACTGGAGTTATCTTCCGAGTGACACCGGGCGGAGAACGGCAGTTGGAACGGGGGGGAAGTCAAATGAGAGGCATCAAGAGTAATTATAATAATCATACACCGCCGTATTACAATATATAGTACTTGGTTAACTTTTGAAAAATAATAATTAGTGACAACCATGATGACAACATGTAATAGCAGTAGTAAAAAACAAAAGCAATAGCAACAATGCGTTGAACTGTTGTAATCGACATCGTCATAATCATCAGAATTCTTTGAGCAATCTTTGCAATTTGTTCAGACCAATGGTGCAGGAGTTGTAATCCACGGAAATTACCAAAAGTCCCCAGACTCGCTGTTGTCACTTTAAGCTGGTGATCAGTTGCGTTTTTTCTGAAAATTGGAATTGGAATACCCAAAAAATCATTTTAACGGGAAAATGATGATAAACCATGGGGTTTGCAGGGGTGTCCCCTGATTTTTTCAGGTACCAAAGTCAAAAAGGGTAATCGCTGCTCAGAACATTCGCTAGCGTCGCCTGTTTCTGCTGCTTTGGCAGTGAAGATCTGATGCCCAAAACCATGACGCAAGCAGCTTCCATCCTCAAGCTCTTGGACTTCTCCAAAATAAACGTCTCCACCATTGCCTGGGACAAAAAAAATGGTTGGGTTGCAATACCCAAACACATCATCATTTTTTTTGCTGTTTTTTTTCTTTTTTCTAATTGAGGTTTGGATTGGAGTTTGCTTTTTTTTTGCATGTTTTTTGCTTTTTTCTAATTGGGGTTTGGATTGGGTTTTGCTTTTTTTTGGATTAGTTTTCGCTTTTTTATTTGTTTAAAATTCTTTAGAAGTAGGCTGAAGGCATTTCACAAGGGTATAACGACCTACAAGGAGGTATCAATGGGCACCAATTTGGCCATGGTTGGCACTGAACTTATGCATCCATTTTGTGAATTTGGGACCAATGAAAATTTTGCCCATGGATCTGATGGGCATGAACCCCAAAACCCCAAAGTCACGGCAAGTCGATCTCAAACTCACAGGGTTGTTTTTGCGCGCGAAAAAAGGATTGAAAACCATAGGCGTTTGCTATCCAGATCTTTTGGGCTGGTCAGGGCACACAACTTCTCAAACATAGACAGTCTAAAATGAACAGCCAAAATTTTTGGGGGACGCCAAGTCGTGTGTCTGTGTGTTTGTGACCCTCCAGTATCCATGGTTGCAATTGGTGTTTTGCTGATCCCCAGCGTTGCGGCCACTAAGCAGAAAACCATGCAATGGAAAAGCAATTAGCCAGGAACCAACTCAGGTATCCAATGGGGGAAAAAAACAAGTGGGCCACCTCTTCCCGCTGATGAACACGTCCAATGACATGTGAATTCAGTGTGATTCCAAGAGATTTTTTTCCAATACCAGTGGCCGTTTTGGCGGTACCAGTGAGCTGGCAGTTCATCATTTCCATGCAAATTTACTAGTAGGCAAACAACAGAACGTTGATCTACTACCTAGTAAAATGAAACAAATCCAATGATGATCCAAGTGTCCTTTCCGAAACAAACAAAACGGGGCAACAATTTCCCGTTTTCAAACATGTTTACATTTTTACGTGTTAAAAATAAAGATTCCCCAGCCGGCCACGTTTGTTCACCATGAAATAAACCATTCATTGGCAATTTCGATCACCAAACGCTAAAAATCTTGATTCCGGTCACGGAAGCACCGCTTGGATCCCATGGTGGCCGAGGCAGAAAACTGCGCCCGGGAAGTTTTACTGAGCCAAGGATGCAGCAATGGCGCTGTCATGAAACGTGCTGACATGAATACCTGGCTGGTGGTTGAGCCACCCATCAGAAAAATATAGAAAAATATTCGCTGATTTTGGATCAACATGCAAAATAGGATAGATTTTTTCCGGACTTTCCTCTGTCTTTGTTGCCCGAGTACTGCGTCAGCGTTCATGGCTGGCGCGTCGCAACGGTGAAATGGACCTGGCTCACTATGCGTATGCGCGGATGCATCCCAAGGCTAGGTGCACGGGTGCAACCCAGGGTTGATAGGCGGTTGCAGCTCATGCGATGCAAGAGCCACAGAGCCGGGCATGAATTATCGGTCAAGCACTGCAAGCACCTTCTTGTCCGGCGCGGTTGACACTCCAACTACGGTTCATGATTGAAACCACACCTTTAGATATGAAAGAAGTTCCGGAGAACTTCATGTACCTTGGAGCCACATCTGAACTTGGGACAGCCTACAACTCCATAGTGCTATCCAACTTTGGACAAACTGGCGCATCCCCTGCAAGGCTTGTTGGGTGCTCAGAATTCTCATGAAGCCATGCAAGAACTTTGGACCAAACTCTCGGGGCAACCATACCTGACCACAACGCATAGTCAATGTACTCCAAGATGACAGACCTGCTCGCAAGACCTGTTAGTGTATCACTTAATTTGGGGGGTCAAAGATGACAACTTCACAGATTCGATATATCTACCTTGGACATCCTTGGACACTGTTCAGAGAAGCGCAAAGCCACATGAGTCGTAACGTCGTCCTAACGGCTTGTTAGAGGCTTTAGAGTTTCTGATTCAGAATGGGATCCACATGGGGTGTAACAATCCCCTATAAAGGGATATAAAGGATATTTAAAAAAAAATCATCGGCGAACTGTGGTGTTTAAAACAACTTACACATTTGTGGGTTACACAATGTTCCCTCTGTTGCTACATTGTGATACACCGAAGTTCTTGGGCCTCTGCATTTTCACCGTTGGAACACGCTGAAAGGAGAAGGAGTAAAATACGATGAAATGGGTTTGTCTGAGAATGGGATATGTACCCCATTTCCAGACACATCCAAATGAACACACACCTGCTTCATGTAGGGTCTCCTTGCTAAGTCTACAAGTCAACCGCATCACACCAGGTGTCCCAACATATTCCACGACGAAGAGGGCGGGTTGCATGACCTTAATACGGGCTCATGAAATCAAGGCGCTCTTTTTGGGCATGGGCAGCACAAAAGTGGCATCTTAACGATCCTAGAAACATCTGATGGTAACTTCCCATCGAACCGCGAGGCTATGGCAATAGTAATCCAAGCTTTATCACCAAAAGAGTTCATCCCCTTCAGGGTAAATAAAACCATAAGATGTCATTCCGTTATTCATGGTGAATGACACCCAAAGACATACTGGTTGGTGGTTTCAACCCCTCTGAAGAATATGAAAGTCGGTTGGGATGATTATTCCCAATATATGGAAAAATAACAGCCATGTTCCAAACCACCAACCAGCATATATGCACTATCCTCAAATAGTGTCAGTTCCCCATTCCGTCCGTTCACAAATGTCATTTCCGTCTGCGGGCCCCCACGGATGGCTTTTCGAACTCCTGCGGCAATTCCCGGAAACGGTTCAAGGAAGCGAAGTTGTTAGTCACCAATGTCACCACTGATCGCATTCTCACTGGCAAACAAAAGGGATGAAGGTCTGGTCATGAATTCATGGCTTTCAGAATTCCGTCATATATCCACCATATATCCACCATATCTGGTATGTATCAAGCCAAGAGACCCTGAAATTAGTCAGAAACCCACCATATATCATATATCCACCATGGTTTTTTGGTTCACCATCCGCCAACGATTGGTGTTGCTGAAAATCGACCGGCAAGCCATCCAAAAACATGTTCTCCATTCTGTCCCAGTGATGGTTCCAGATTCAACCAAAACCCCAAGTTTGAATCACTCAAGGTACTTAAACATTCATTCTAAGTATTCCAAGCAGATATATCTGTTTACATATGTTTACCATGTCCATCCAAAAATCATAAAAACCAGACAACAGTCGTCCGCCCCACTTCCGGTCCTGCTGCAGTTCATCCTCCGTCATTGGGCCATTGCCAAAGAGCAGCGGACGCAGGTCCCGACCCAGGAGTTTCGGCCTGGAGATAGAGAGAGAGGGGAGGAGAGAAAACACGCCAGGGTGAACTCAAGTATGGTTTAAGAATGATCAAAGTATGATCAAAGTGCCTTGAAATATGTTGAAATGTTTTTGTTGGCTTCCAATATCATCTGATTGAATGGCTTGAAAACGAATGTCAATCGAACGGTGGTGAATGGATTAGGCCATGGGTCTGAATGGATCGTGATTGTAGACCTAGCTGCAAATCTATACTTGGTAGTTCGATCCCAAAAGAAGTGGCTTGATGCTCAATATGACTCATATGAGTCATCTGATTTGTAGTTGGTTTTACAACCCCCCTTTGTTCATTGTTCATGCCTCTATCTTCCTATGTTGGAAAAGCTGCCCCTTAAAAGAAACTATCGTGTGGAGGTTTCCTAAATGGGTGTAACCGCTGTAACACCCCAAATCATCCAAATTAGGCCACTTTGGCATCGAAACTCACTGGGGTTTTGGGGGTAGTCCCCCATTTCAAGAACTATCATAGGGGGTTGCCTGAAAATTGAATATCCCGCAAACCCCATGGCTCATCATATTATCCCTGTTAAATGGTTTTAAGATGTGGTATAATTGCTCCAGTTTCAGACACATCCATATAGTTATGGAAGGCATGGCCCATAGAAATGGATGATATTAACGCTGATTTACCTATGACCCATAAACAAAAAACATAACAAAAAATGGAAAAGCCATGAAAAGCCCCAAAAAATCCATGGGGATCGTCCACTGGGCTGGCCCTGCGACGCCAGCTGTTCGCAGCAATGATCCGCCAGGCGCTGAAAGTGAGGCACCTGCCGCGAGTCCGAAACGGATGCAGGACACTCCATGGAGCTCAAATCGATTTTAATAGGTGCTAATGGATGTTAATCGATTTTAATTGATTTGTTTAAGGTATGCTAATTGATCTTTATAGTTTGCTTCATTGATTTTAATGGATTTTGATGGGAATATCATGGGAATGTACTGGGAAGACGCTGGAAATCCCCACACTAGTCATGGAGCCTTCTAGGGGAAAGTCCTGGAACTAAATATAGGGTGCCCCACTGTTGGCAAAAAAATGGGTTTATGACTCCAATACCCTCTGGTAAACGTTTACATAACTATGGAAAATCACCATTTTCAATGGGTAATTCCACTTTAAATGGCCATTTTCAATAGCTATTTTGACATAACCAGAGGGTAGGGTTTATGGTTGATATCTGCTCATGGTGGCTGGAAAATCCCCAATTGAGGTTTCGCTGGGAATATCATCGAACTAAATAGGGGAAACAGCTAGCCACGTTTGATTACCTCTATAAATGGTTGATTTGTGGACTGGGAAAAGCTGAGAAATCGCTGGTAAAGAATGACTCGTGGCTTAAAAAAACGCAGTTTTTTTGGTGATTATAAGCCTGGTTAGCTGGGGAGTTTGGGACGTCATCCGGTCATTTCTTACATAGCTATGGTATAGATGGCCGATTCCGTTCGAGGATTTACCGACCTAGCTATGTGACAGTACCAGAGCGTAGGCTGGGTATCCTATTTTGGACGAAGAAACACCCATGATTTTCCTAGAGTCATCCAAATGTGAGAAGAATACAATTCATGATTATTGGCAATCCTATTGCCCTAATATGACATTCTCCCATTTGGGGCCCCCAATGTTTGATTAGATCCACTCCTAAACCAGGGTGTTCGTTTTGGGGGTTTTAATGCTGGCAGGACGGGATCACTATCATCAGAGCCGCCTGGGAAACTGACCTATTTTCTGCTGACAGAGGATGATCCTCATGTAGCTGTTGTAGCTACAGTTGTGTCAAAATGTGATGGTTGACTAACAACCATTGCAGTTTCCATTCCATTGCGTTTCTTTTTTGAGAGACTCAACACGTGCATGGAAGCTTGCCCACAGCTAGGAATGTTTGGTGTTCGCCGTGGTGCAGGGACATGAGTGCAGTTTTACGACAAGCTATACGTGAACACGTGTGTGTGTGTGTTGTGTGTTGTGTGTGTGTTGTGTGTTGTGTGTGTGTTGTGTGTGTGTCTGTCTGTCTGTATGTCTGTATTATGTATGCCTGCATGCATGTATACATCAAGTATATGTATGTTTTGATATGTATACACAGTTACATGTGTACGAATCCATGCATATGTAGATACATATAACCACGTATAGTGTGTATATATATATGTGTGTGTGTCAATCATGTATGTGATATGATAACGACATGGATTTAGAGATATGTGCGCAATAAATATATATATATATATATGTGCTAGGCTATGTATATATATATATAATAACCTTTGATGCGTCTCTGCGGTTCGCCTGGTCATAGAGGCCTCGCGCCATTCCAAGGTACCTTGTCTTGGTCAAAATGGGATGTGCACCTTGGGTCCTTAAAATTGGGGTATTATACACACGTCAATTGCGGTACAAAACAACTCAAACCAAGCACTCTTCTGGGGACACAATGGAGATATAAAGGAGATATAATGGATATATATATATACCCTCTGGTAATTTAACATAGCTATTGAAAATGACCATTTATAGTGGATTTACCCATTGAAAATGGTGATTTTTCATAGTTATGTTAGTTTACCAGAGGGTATATAGATAGGGGTCTGACGTTTGCCCGAAATCCACGGAATTCCATCCTAAAACAACCGTGAGCAAACCCTAAAACAACGCTAAATAATACGAAAATTAACTAAACAAACCCTAAATAAACCCTAAAGAAAATCTAAACCAACCCTAAGCAAACCCTAAAACAATCTGAAACATATCCTGAACAAATCACAACGTAACTAAACCCCCAATGAAACTTTGGGCGAACGTCCGCCCCGGAGGGATATATATATATAGTGGGGATATGCAATATGAAATGTGTAATTATTCATAGGATGATATCTGGGCTTGGTCCTGCTGAATCTGAGGAAAGTGATCATGAACCATCTTGGGTCACCGGTCACCGCCATAATCAGGACTCAGTACAAGGTGGGGTTACCCCAGTTGGTTGTATATCTTCGCTGCGTTGTAACCCGGATGAATACTACAGTTCTATTTACAGGATGGGGCCCCCAAGATGGCTAAATTGCCTTATAAGTGGCTTAACTATCGTTTATGGTAGATATAACTATAGTTAATGGGGGTTATAATGGTTTATAAACCAACTTATCACTGGGGGGCCCATCATGTACCAAAAATCATAGAATTCAATTAGTTAGTTCACTAAACCAACTTAGCTATCTTTGAGGTGCCCCACCTTGTACTGCTGGCCCAATATTCAATATTCATTTTCATCCCTTTGCTGTTGGTGAAGAAACCAATGTCACCAGTTTTGATGGGGTATGATGATATGATCTGCATCAAATTTCAAATTGGGAATTAGTCGAACTGGTGATATTACCCTCTCATGATGATATCACCTAAACAAATGAAATTCGATGATATAAACCCAAAATATCCAAGATGCTGGCCCCAGTGGAAAACGTTACGTGGACACGGGTCAACCAAAAATACTTCAGTTCACCGAAACTACTCTCAAAAAACTGGTCGATCAAAAGACTCTGAAAAAAAAAATCGATGGAGATCTGGGAAAGAATCCAAAACATATGGGGGGATGAACGTCCATAACATTCATAAATCACCCATAAATCCACCAAAGGATTCCCCTTCTGGGGATGGATACCCATGGCCCTGAGAGGCCGAACTGACTTCCCTGCCCGGGGAAGACGAAAGCCACCTGAATCGTAGCGTAAAATGGCCCATATTGCTGACTCATCTCATTTATGATATTTATGATATTTATATAATATGTATAGTGATATAATCTACTCATATTATCCGTATTGATCAACTATGGCACATCATTTCTCCGGTGATCTACCATGATTTACCTATGAAAAATGATCATTATGCATTTTCGGGTTAAATTACTAGAGGCTAGCTTGGTGCCTTGTTGGTCCGCTACACGGATCATTCCGGGGATGTCCTAAAAATGGTCCTCATCCCCATTTCTGGGTACCACCATGTTGGCAAACATCCTCAATGGTCAAAATCCTGGTACCCTGCTGTCAAAATAGCTTTCAAATAGCTGTTCATCCCTCCAAATCTGGTACTATCAGGTCCAAAAAGCCATCCCGAAATGGAAGAAGCTTTTAACAAACAGACAAAACGACCAACAAATGGATCTGTCTGAAAATAGGTAAACACAAAATCCAGTGGTTCATTGAACTCATGATGTTTCTCCTAAATGATTAAGTATACCCGATTGTAAGACCCAAATATAGCCTTATCGCTGATATTTCCCGTAGAATATTCAATAGAAGTATCCAATACATTGGTAAGAATCATCATCATATGTCCATTGTATTCCTACTTTATATCCCCAGAATACAAACCCAGTAAACAACAAATGCACCCTGTCTTCAGCGCTGCTGCGCACCGGTGGTCGCTTCTTGGCATCTTCCAGTTCCTGAAAAGGCGAACGAACAAACTTGGTGAGTTCAGTGGGTGTGGGTCAAAATTGGGCAAGCCAATCTTTGGATGAAATAGACCAGAAATACCTAGAATTACTAGAAATAGACTAACATTACTAGAAATATCTAGAAATAGACTAACCTCTGTGGTCAAGTCTTTAATTTTGATCCATATCCAACGAACCAAGGTGTTTTTCTCCATAGCCGAAATGGATAAATCACGGGATGTTTGGTGTTGCCGATGTTTGGACAAACTCACATTCTATATGTCTTACAATTTGCATAGAAAACCTTGGAAAAGAGTGGGGCAGCCGCCTCTCAAGAAAAGTATGTCCAGTTGTTCTGAACTCTTTCCTTTTGAAACAAAATATCGGAACACAAGAAGTTTGAGCTGATGACTGCTGAACTTTTCCTGAGATTATTCATGGACTGAGAGGGAAACCAACGGTTTCATTGACCTGAAAATGGCGGGACACGCCCTTAACTTGACCCTTGCCATAGATCTGGACTTGGACCCCACTTTGTAGAGAAATCCATCCTGAAGCTCTGGTTGCTGATTTCAATGCTACTCCGATGGCTCGAAACGACCAAGTTTACATCCAAAAGTAAATTGCTTCACTCTCCTTTTGTTTTAGTTCCACCCTTTATCTTGGTCCATGTTTAACCGCAAACCCAAAACCTGGGATTTGTTTATCGTTTTAGTAGAGAAATTTCCAGTCAGATTCCTCGGATTTTTTTGGGAATGGATAAAGTCAGTTTTACCGCGTTTCGATGCCTCCAATTCTTCCAGGTCCGGCCAAGAGCTCTGCAGAACCTCTGGGGCTGTGTTTTCTGGTTGCTTCGTAAGGCTTCCAATGTCAGTTTAGTATGACCGGATCAACCAGGTAGGAAATCTTCATGACCCAGGATCAACATGAATCAACTGGTTACTGCTTTTGCAATTAGGTGTACCACAGTCAATTTAGTCATCATAACTTTACGACTGCTGTGGTACCTTGTTCTGTGTTCAACGCCCACAGCAAATCATCAGTTTCTATATATATATACTCATTTATATAATGGGTCTTTATAAACCATCAGTTTCTAACACACTCAAAAAGATCCAAAAAAAAACACTAGTTATCACAGTTATCACGGATTTTACATGATGTGACCCCTTTTTTCGGCCTTTGGATCTTGCGTTTCCGCATCTTTTTGGGTTGCCGTTGCGAGAAAACCGCAGCGCACCTCAGCCGCCTTCTGCACATCGTTGCGGCCGCCGGGGACCACCAAGCTCTTGCGCAAGGGAAGCGAAGCGCGACCCGCCTCAGAAATGGAGGTGGTTTGTCCTATGATTTATCATCTATTTATATATAATGACTATTGGTTATTATATGTTATTATCATCCAATGATATCATCTGTTATTATCATCCAACTATTTTATTTATTTATATATATATATATGTTATTATCATCCAATGATAATGACTATTGGTGACTATGATAATCCTATATGATTTACCATCAGTCCCCATAGTTACCAATAGTTAAATATGTTTTGCCATCTATGATTTACCATCCATTTATCTCAATGTTTCATATTCATCTAATAGTTACCAACTGGTGGATTTCGCAACCATCCACACTATTACCAGCCAATGGTGGTTGAGATACGTCCAGAAATGGAGAACTTCACAGCCAAAATTGGGAAATTTTAGGTGATCTGATTCAGAAGAATGTGGGTAAAACAATGTCATTTTTACCACCCATGACTGGGAATGGTAAATATAGGACCTATAAAAATGCTGATGACTGGTGGATGGTGCACATGGCATTGTTTTAACCACATTACATGGATTTCACCAACGATGAAAATTGGTGGCCCTCGCCTGGAGGGTATACGCCACTTTGTCCATGGACTCTCCTGCGTCCTGCACCACGATTCGGTGAAAACATACGGATTTATCTAAGATGAGCATTGGATCATGTTTCCTTTCAAATGGTCCACCTGAGTTGTCTGAAGATATGTGAGATACGCGTCCCCCAAGGTTTTCTTTCCCACTTTTTTGGGGGCCTCAATTCGGGGTTTTCCCGATATGGGTATATGATTTGCATTTTTTTTAGTGGGGAAAATGTTGATAAACCAGACTTGAGGGTACACTACTTGGAGGTGCCGTTCCACTAATAAGTTGTTATATATATCCACTGTCATAGGGGTTATACCCCGACTTATCCGGATTATTGCAATGGTTATACGAAAACATTCAAGTCCTGTACACCACAAGTAGTTGGGTACCACATCTAGGTCCATCAAGCCCAAGCCTAAGATTTCATGGAATTGATGTTAGAAATAGAATTACGGAAGAGTCTTCCCATCATTTTTCTTGGGTCCCATCATAAATTCCAGAAGCAAAATTCTGCGTTTCATGACGGGGTGTTCCCAGTCGAATCATCGTTGCTTCAGCTCCATGGATCCTGAAGTTTCTTGAGAAGTTTGTCTCCGGAGCGATGCAGAGACCCTGCAGACTTCGCCTAAGTGACGGGTATCATGGCTGTACATGATATTTGTGTATAAACATTATACATACATATATATATATATATAGAGAGAGAGATATGTACATATATATATACATACATATACATATATATATATACATTCTTTCTTTCTGGGCGATTTGAAGCGCAGCTGCTGGCCTACGTGACACTTGGAATTCCGATGCAATCTTACTATACATGTGTCTTTGCATGTCTCTGAGGCACAAACTTTGCGATATATATATAATGTATACATATATATATATACACTGATATATATATATATACATACATACAGTGTCCATACATAGTTCCCCCAAAAAGGATCAAAAAGGTAGAAAAATGTAGGAAGATATATATATATGTATACACTTAAATTGTGATTGTAAAAGAAAAAAATCTGCCTTTTTGGTGGTGCTACTGTATATAATGGGGATATGAACCCAAATAATAGGAAGTTATAACCAACAACCAATCACACAAGAAGAAGTCGCAGGATTGACAATTCATTGATCGACATGGAAAGCACTCGCCTACCAGGCTTCTGCTCCCTACTTGGTGAATGAGAACTTGTTGATCCCTTTCTGAAAGATACAGTACAATCCATAAATCAATCCCATTCCAGCATATAAAAGTTAAAATCGATCCTCAAATTTGGAATATTCCAAATATCCTATCCCATTCATACATTCCAATATATATGGCTTACTGATTGTTTATGTGATATGTGCTACCTATCTTCCAAATTATCATCCAAGCTCGGCTTAAAGCCGTGGTTTTCAAGCCATCCCATTCTGACGAGTTTCATTGGGGATGGATCAAGATGAACATCCAATGGATGAACATTCATTCACTCCATTCACCTCTCTGGTATATTGTATATATGTATATATCTAATATGTATATATGTATATATGTATATGTATATATGTATATGTATATATTTATATATGTATATATTTATATATGTATATATTTATATATGTATATATATATATGTATATGTATATATGTATGTGTTATTTGTTCTGTGAAAAATCGATTGGGAAACTTGCCAATAAGCCAATGGTTCATCGCTTCGGTAGAGATCCCCTGGGTGACTGACGGAGAAGGTCAAGAGCTGGAACTCCAAGGGCCTCGAAGATGGAATCAGTGAAGGGGTCGGATGGAATCACTGATTTTTTTGGGGGGGAAATCAGTTTCTGCATCTGGTAATGGAAGATGAACGGAATGCGAATGGAATACGAATGGAATACGAATGGAATATTGGCGATTTACGATGGAATATTGGAGTTATGTAAACGTTTACCAGAGGGATTTCGTCTCTGGCGACAGCCAGAAGCTATGGAAAAAGGTTGGCCCAGGACTTCAGGACATCACTTTTTCCACGTGCCAAGATTTAAAGCGACCTGATGTTGATGGCTATTGATAGGCTATTCATTGCTACATGGCTATATTAGGCAAATATATATATATACTGTATATACATATATATATAATAAAAGTCCATTGCTAGGCTATTGATGGCTTAATTCTAAATCATCACCAACCTTTTTCATAAACACCAATCGTGTAGGTGCGTAAAGCGTATACCTACCACCTTGGACCACGGCTTCTTCGCGCTGCTGTTGATCTCCAATACAGGGGCCACTACCTGCGCAGAGGATCACCGAATACCAGGATGCTGACAGGGGGACGACGAGTCTGGCCAAAATTGGGTATTGGAAGGGTACTGTAGTTGATTGTACTAGGATTATTCTATATATATATATTATGTATATATACATATTATCCTACATAATCATGTGTATATATATATATTACATATATATACATATTATCCTACATAATCATGTGTATATATATATATTACATATATATACATATATATATATATATACATATAATTATATATATACATATAATTATATATATACATATAATTATAATTATATATATACATATAATTATATATATACATATAATTATATATATTTAAAAGAAATGCACCATCAAAGTCCCAGGTTTTTTGGGGTCAACCCCAGCGTGTGCCTCTTCCAGGATCGTGTGTGCATTGGTTCCTCCGATGCCGAAGGAGCTGACGCCTGCGGCTCAGCGCCAACCCCCAAATCAATGGATTGGTTTAAGGGAAAATCGAAACCAGAAACCATCGATTTTTTCCCATGAAATATTGGGTTTTCTTGTAAATGTTTCCCTTAAACCAACCCATTGACCAAAAAAGATGCATAAAAGTTGAACCGTTGAACCATACGAAAACTGAGATAAATTAGTGCTCTGCCTTTTTCAAGGTTACTACGATAAAAAGGATGGTGTGGCGAAGAAAACAAGATATCTTATCGACAGAAGGAGGGGATGTCAACAGAAATATACGTACATCTTATATATATATATGTATACATAAATATATGTATACATAAATATATATATATACTGTATGCATATATATAAATATATATATACATATATAATATACTGTATGTATATATATATACGCACTGTATGTATATGTGTATATATATACATACACATAGTGTATGCGTGTTTGTGTATGGTATAACATATATATATATACACACCGCTGTGAAAGTAGATGGCGCAAAAAAATAAATAAATAGCGACGGTAGATGGTGCAGCCTGGCTGTAAAGTCGCTATTTTTGGCAGATGGCGCGACCCCGAATAGCATCGCTGTTTTTGGTAAATAGCGATTGTTTTCTTTTTTTTGATTCTCACCACATTTTGCACCAGGCAGGGCTACTGCCGGTGGAGCTGCCATCTTCAAACCCAATGCAGCTATATTATTGAAGCAAATGTGGCTCACACACACATACAGTGGTATGCACGCACACACATACACTAACCACGCACTGTACATGGCGCAATTCTCTTTGGGAGGCATCAATGCACACAGCGAGCTGTAAATAACACGATTCACCGGGAAAAACTTACCGAAATTGAGCATTTGACCCAAAATCAAATGCAAACACACACACACATACACTAACTGTGGACTGCAGATGGCGCAATTCACTTTGGGAGGCAAAAAATACAAACAGCGAGCTGTAAATAACATGATTCACCAGGAAAAACTTGCCGAAATTGAGCATTTGACCCAAAATCAAATGGAAGCACACACACACACATACACTAACTGTGGACTGCAGATGGCGCAATTCACTTTGGGAGGCAAAAAATGCACACAGCGAGCTGTAAATAACATGATTCACCGGGAAAAACTTACCGGAATTGGGCATTTGACCCAAAATCATATGCAAGCACACACACACACATACACTAACTTTGGACTGCAGATGGAGCAATTCACTTTGGGAGGCAAAAATGCACACAGCGAGCTGTAAATAACAGGATTCGCCGGGAAAAACTTACCAAAATTGGGCATTTGGCCCTAGATCATATGCACGCAGACACATACACTAACCATGCACTGTAGATGGCGCAATTCACTTTGGGAGGCAAAATGCACACAGCGAGCTGTAAATAACAGGATTCACAGGGAAAAACTTACCGAAATTGGGCATTTGACCCTAGATCATATGCAAGCACACACACATACACTAACTGTGCACTGTAGATGGCGCAATTCACTTTGGGAGACATAAATGCACACAGCGAGCTGTAAATAACAGGATTCGCCGGGAAAAACTTACCGAAATTGGGCATTTGACCCTAGATCATATGCAAGCACACACACATACACTAACTGTGCACTGTAGATGGCGCAATTCACTTTGGGAGACATAAATGCACACAGCGAGCTGTAAATAACATGATTCACCGGGAAAAACTTACCGGAATTGGGCATTTGACCCAAAATCATATGCAAGCACACACACACATACACTAACTTTGGACTGCAGATGGCGCAATTCACTTTGGGAGACAAAAAATACAAACAGCGAGCTGTAAATAACGAGGTTGTTCTTTCTGTGAATGGGTAATGATCCCAAACTTCTAGTTGTAGTCGTTCTTGTTCAAGATCGTTATTGTCTTCTCGGAGAGGCAGCGGACAGCGCTTTTTTTCCATGCGAGCGGCAATCTTCGAGTGTCTTGAGCCAGCGTCGCCTAAAAGTGTGAGTAATGTCGGATTAGCCTGTTGCCTGGGGTATATTCACAATGATATATGAGATACATAGCTTGTTAAGATGGCAGCGGTGGCAATTTTTCTAGCCAGCCTTCAGATGAAACCAGATGTTTCAGTTTAGTGAATTCCTACTGTGGATGGTTGCGAAATCCTGCACCACCTTGGATGGTTGAAACCCTACTTAAATATATATATATATATAATGGGATAAACATGGATAAACCATCAACTGGTGCAGGATTTCACTGGCCCCTAGGCCCATCCACAGTTTCTGAAGAGTTCAATGCATCTTGGTTCGTTCTTCAAGACTTCGGTATACTATAGGACAAGCCTGTCAGACCTCCAAAAGTGGATCACCAGCAAATCCCAATGCAGTGCAAATGAGTGTTGACACCATTTTTCCAAATACCAATTGGATAAATATGTTTGGATAATATATCATATTGATTATATATCATTGATCATAGATCATTGGTAATATATCATTTTCAAAATATAATTGAATCAATGATAATATTTTTGACGGCACCGAAATCGCTCGCCAAATCATTATACTTCACCACGCTTCCCCAAACAGAAGTACCAGTCAATGTCTGTGTGGAGGTTATGTCGTTCATTGAGGTCTTAAGGTTCTAATCAAAACAATACCGGTATGATTAACCCATGATTTTGGGATGCATTGATTTATTTGGATTCTTCCTAAGTCAAAGCAGAATCAATATGATAGGATAAGTGATCATTGATAGTGATGATTTGAAAGGACTTGTACAGTATTGCCCCGGAGGCCATAGAAAAACAAAAAACAGTAGATCCAGGATGATAGCAAAATCAACACTTTTTATACCCCCCAAACATAGCATGGAACCCACACATGGTCGATGGAAGATCATTCTACTATTGGATATGGGCGTATCTGAAAATAGCACCCCAACGGCTATTCTAATAGAAAACATGACCATAAACCACCAAATATTGAGGTAGTTTGTTTTCAAACAAACCCATATGTGCCAGGGTCAAAACATGGGCATGGTGATCCCACCATCATTTAGTTAGCAAAGTCCTGTCTTATCTTTTTCCCTGACCGCCCACTTAATAATACAACCAATTTCTATGGGGTAATGAGGAAAAAGACAGACAGGACACCACATAGGAAATAACAAAATCAACAATATAAATCAAAACAACAAACAACAACAAAACAGAAAACAAAACAACATAAGCAATACAATAGATTATAAAATAGTATATACCATAAATCATATCAACAATAACAAAATCAAAGCAACCTACTACAAACAAAATACAAACAAAAACATAACAACAAAACAACAATAACAACATCCTAACAACCTACTATTAATAAAATCAATAACATATCTAACCATAACAACCATAACAACCTCATCATATCAACCCATCTCATCAGTAAAAATTATATAATATAATCATCATAATTGTATTGAATATTTTTCATCAAAGCATATACAAATATACATCATCTTACCTTATCTATTTCGTAGGTGTTATTTCTAGAAATCATAATTGCTAGAAATATTCCTGGAAAATAATTGCAACATAAATTTAATAGAATTATTTTATCAATTTTTTGGTGATAACCAACATAATTTTCATAATCATTTATTTTGAAGATTATGGGATTATTTACCACAGTCTCCCCCTATAGGGGAAGCCTCAGCCCCCAGCCAATATACTATCCCAACCCCCAGCATACATACAAACTAGCATATCACAACAGCATCACATCTTTCTCAATCTCAAACCTCTTTCATTACCGCAATTACCATGCCCAAACCGCCCTTCATGAACTTGTTGATAGCCATGTCTTCTTAACCTCAGCGCCAAGCAAATGGCACTGCCATCCAAACTTTTGGGGAAATGGAGTGAAAAGGATTGTGTCCGTCCATACTTGTTGGTGCCAGTCCTGTCAAGTATATGGGAGGTTTTGCCTTGTTGTCAGGCATGAATGCGCTGAATGTCAAGCTTGTGAAGGCTCACTGGCATGAATGCTCTATTGAAACCATGCCTACCTACATACAGAGCTTTTCAACCATAAAAGGATGTGCTCAGGGCACTGTTGTGCAAGTCGCCCTGTTGGCGAAGCAAGCCTTCTCACGCGCCTTCTTCGTCACCAAACTTGGCGAGCAACTGGCGTGATGAAAGGGATGCCTGTGACTCTAATGACAAATTCGCCGGCGGCGACATGCAGGCGGTGTCGCTGCATGAAGTTGTCCCAGCTCATGTTGTGCGAGGCCCGCAACGCCTGTGCTGTTGGTGTCTGTAGCTCCAGAACTCAATGCAAGGATGATGAGGCAAGCGACAAAACGGATTTGCGCCATGAACATGCCGACACCCCTAAGCTAAAAAGCGTGCCCGAGTGTTTGAGGAAAAAATGCTGAGAAATGACACAAACTTCCAAGCGCAAAGTGAAAGAGCTAATTTCTGTAGCTTTCCAATTGAGAATGTCAAAGATGCTCAAATTGAAACAAATTCCAAGGTCAAGCTCTCCAAGATGTGGCGTGAAACCTCCAACTGACATTCTCAACAGCTGAGCGCCCCGACAGGATGAAGAAGAGATTGATGACGAAGCCAAGGCGGGGCAGAAGGACAAAGGAACATAGAGTAATCCCAGCCAATGACCCAAACGTGCCAAACACAAATTCGTGGGGAAAAACAAATGAAGGACAAAACAAAAAAAAACGAAACCAGAAAACAGCACATCAAATCAACCATCTCATGGTTACATCAATAGGCGTGAGTATGGGAAAAAATGCTTACAAGGCAGTCTAAAAACACTAAATCTTTAAAAGTTCATGCATGCCTCATCAACAATCTTGGGTAATCAGTCAATTTGTAATATTTTTGGTTCAACTTTTCTGCAAGATCTTGCACAACATAATAACCTTTCAGCCAGTGGGAAGTTCTTTCTTTCTCTGTAATTGCTTTCTTTCTCATTATCTTTCCTTTGTCTCCCACCTCTAATGTTGGATACATCCGTTCCTTCTTTGCTTTTACTGAAACATTAAGTTTTGCTTCAAACTCATTCCTTTCTTTCCTTGCTTCATCTGGAGTTAGTCCAGTAGCACTATGGACGTCCTTGTTGTTGTATGTTAGTAAAATCTCGGTTATGTAATCTATCCATTGTACATTATGTTTTCCCTTTTTCTCATCATTCTCAACCCGTTTAAATAGTTTATCCTTAAACGTCCTAATAAATCTTTCAGCGAAGGCTGGATGACCTCTATAAAGTTCAATCCCTTCATCTTCTACTAGTTGTTTGGAGTCAGCACCACTTATACTACCTTCATCATCAGTGTATATGATTTTTGGTTTTGCCCTCATCTTTTCTAGCCCTTCCATTGTTCCAGCGATGACATCGGCTGGGTTTTTGCTTTTAATAGGGACTACTACAGCATATTTACTTAATACATCAATCATTACGAACCCAGCTCTAAACTTTTGTGTTGCTTCAATATCATTTTTTGAAATGAAAAACAAATCAAGTTGAAAAGTATGGTTATTGTGGGGGGCTACAAAACTGTTCTGACCCCTTTGCTTTCTCTTAATCTCAACATTCTTTCTAAAAAAATATTCAACATCTTTCATAGTAATAGTTTTATCTTTCTCTCTGGCATCTTTCAAAGTAGTAGCCTTGCTTCCATAGCCACTTCTATCAAAATAAATATCACTAATAATCGTCTGCTTATTATCAGCCATTATATTTATAATGAATTTTATTTGAAAAAGCACAATTACACTGAACACACAAGCCTATACAATTATCCTTGAAGTGCGAAGTGCTACAATTAACCCTTTGGCAACTAATATTTGATGAAACCTTGCCATCTTCAAAATCTATCACTAATGGTTCATTACAATTTTCACACTGGGTATTCATCAGGTTCATCAAGAAATCTACATCTACATAATTTCCATCTTCTACATCTCTACCTGCTTTCTTATCTTGCTCTTCATAGTTCATAATTTTATTCCTAAAATATGTATCTACTCTTATCTTACTCATATCCTTCTCATCAACATCATATTTATAAAACTTAACTCTATTTAAATCTCTGGCTCTAGTAATTGCTGTCCAATACCAGTTCTTACTACAATACGTACCATTTACTCCAATCATATATCACAATGTCATCATCCACTGAACAGCCTTGTTTGCTGTGGCAAGTGTAGCAGTAAGCATATATAAAATGCTTTCTTAACAACTTCAGTTCTATCCTTTGCTTCTCATTTGTAGCCACATTTTCTAAAACCACATCATTGCCAACAATATTCACAATCTTAAATTTAAAATTCACATTAAATGTCTTGCCTTTAGTCTTGATATATTTTCTACATATGACCTCCTCACCCACAACATATTCATCTTCTATGCCTTTCATCTTTCTCATCTTACTACTCACTTCTCCACAAGTTTTATTTGTATAAGCAATGTTGTTTTCACATATCTCATTGCCTTCACTCCATCCAAAGTATTTGTCAATAATATTAAGTATAGGTTCATTGTTCATAATCATACTTTTAATATCATAAAGGTTCTTTCTATCTTCTTCATTGTTCAACCTCTTACATTCGTAAAGCATAATATTATTTTTAAAAATCAAATCAATACAATGATTAGCATACTTCTCAAATGAAACTACATTGCTTACCCTCTCTGGGTTTTTCAACTGGTTAGTGTCTCCAGTTGCCACTACGATTTTATCAGGGTTGTTCTTACAGAAGTCCCATATCAAAACCCACTTGCCCACATTATGAAAATATATCTCATCAAACACTATGACATCACAACCGGAATAATCAAACTTCTCAAGCCTCTCATCACCATAAGATATACCAAAAAACTTATTAATGGTCATTGCTTCTGCTCCGCATTCCTGTTTTAAATTATTAGTAGGCACAACAAATAACACTTTATAATTTCTCTCCTGTAAATGCTTACATATATAACTCTTACCTGTTACCGGCACATCACCTCTATATAATCATCAACCTTTTATTATTCAAAATATGTTCATCTATGATTTCATCAGTGTTCCATTCATCCTTCACTTCACCAGTCATATTAAAATATTCAGTTATATCGCATAATACACTGAGTTTCTTACAAAATGTCTTGCTGGGAAAATTGAATTTATCAGACCACCTCCATTCACCAATCTCACTACCAAACTTCAACACCTCCTTTGCTTTACCCAGATTACATTTGTCAATCACAAAGGCATCAGTTTTTACTGAATACACCATTACATCATCTCTCATAAGTGTTTCATAAGCCTCATTCATATCAAAATTATGATGTTGCAAAATCAGTTCTTTGATAAACCATGATAAACCGATATCCGTTGCTCAAGGTTTTTTGTATCAGAAATGATTCTATGAGGGACCAAAATGAGGATTCAGTCGCCTGCTCGGATGGGAATCTTCGCAGTCCATTGGCACACCTGGAGTGCATGGATCCAAGCTGGTCGAAGCAAAAAAGATATGGTGGTGTCCTAAAATATGGCTACCCCAAATCATCTACTTTAAGAGGATTTTCCATTGTAAACTATCCCAGATATGGGGTTTTCCCATTTTTGAAAACCCCCAGATGTGTTTTTTTTCACTTCCGGCCCACCTCGGAATTCACGAAGAAGGGCGTGTTTTGCCTCAGACGAAACATCATGAGCTCTCCACTTGCCTCGCGGAAAATTTGACGGCCCCAGAGCAAAATGGATAATATACATATAGATATATATATATACAGTATATACATACATACTTTGGTTTGTCCAGTAGACGGACTCCATGGTTGAAATCCTGCCATCCACTGAGTCCACTGAGCATCCCAGCAGATTGATCTTGGGATTCAGCTCATTGAAATTGGCCGTTGGCACCTGGGGATAGTACTCGCAGGCCACGAGTGGTGACCCATTCGTGACCCAGGTGACCGCCTCATTTTTTGGGGGCTGAAGCCCAAGCAAAACGGCCATTGTCGGCTTGGTGGGTCATCCACATTTTTTCAACCCCTTGAAAAATGCAGCAAAGTAAGATCCTACTAAGAAAGAGTGATCAATTACTGACAAAAGCACTTTAATTCTATCTGTTTTCCCATGATATTTCCATGATATGTTCAATATATCCCCATTATATCCTCATTATATCCCATGACATGTTCATGATATTTCCTATCCCATATTTCCATGATATTCTCAGTATATTTCCACTGTATCCCCGCCACGCCACTGAGCCCAGGCCAGGCTCCCCGGCCAGGCTGCGCGCACGCATCATTGCCAGCGCCTGCCAAGCGGAATTTTCCAGGGACAACAAATCGGGATACACTGAGAATAGAATGGGAATATGGAGATAGAACCGAGATATAATGGAATATAAATGAATGGAAATATAATGGAGTAGATGCAATGTAATGGGTACTATACTGAAATAGAATGGGGTCTACAACAATTGAAAGACTCTATATCCCTGAAACAATGGTTGCTTAATGGGGATTCCTGATAATCCTCAACATGGAAAGGGAAGATTAATACGCCTTATTTCATGACTGATCAACCGGGGTCTACTGATCTAAAACTAGCCTCCTAATCAAACATGGCTTGCTGGAAAATCCACCATTTATAGTTGATGTTCCATTGAAAGTCCATGTAGAATCGATGTTGAATTACCATGTTTGATTGCTGGAGGGTAACCATAAAACTGAGCATAATAAACGAACAACTTCGTTATGACCTTCGCATCAGTCCCCAGCTTTCAGGAAGATAAACTGGTCAACTCATCAATTTTGCGAATGTCAAATCCCTTGTTGCTTCAACCCCTGTCTTTGCCACTTCAACCCCGTGTTGAGCACTGTGTGTGTTGCTTTACTTCCCAATTGCGGTGTGGTTCGCTTCTTGTGGCATTTTGCCCGTGTTGTTGCTGCCCATTCAAAAGGGGCACCTCCAGAAGTGGCAACTGCAAAATTCAACAAACGAAATGATGATCAGCACCTTTTTGGAGGGATACCCTCCAGTAAATTGACAATGACACCGAAAACCCGTTCTTTCTGAGAGTTTCCCGAGGATGTGATCTATATATATACATATTTATATCTATCTGTATGTATGTATATATATATACGGATATATACGGTGGATTTTTCATAGGATCTTGATGGATTTTTGTCCTAAAGTCATGGGGTGTACCCCTAGTTGTCATCCATGTTTTGAAGGATTTTCCATGAAATAAACCAGCTATTGGGGTCCAAACCTATGGAAAGCCTCGCGCCTTGATGAGCCCAGTGGCGCCCGCCGCGCAGTTGGCATGAGCGATGTTGCCCTTGACCGAGCCCAACCTGCAGAAGTGGGGATTTGAAGCATCAAAAAATGCGAGTTCAACCTGTAAAAATCCGAGAACTGATGATTTTTTGCCAAGTGAAAATGTCGAGGTTTCAACCATCAAGCATTAAAAAAATAGTTTAAAAAAATAGTACATAGTTGTACCATTGAAAATTGACGGCCCTACGGCTGAAATCCCAGAGAAAAATGGCAGAGGAATACAATTTCTTGGGTTCTGCATCTTGTTTGTCGGGCACACACAACTATGAACCATTAAACACTGTTTCTTGACGAATAGTCTCATCTGTTTGTTGGTCCTAGCCCCTCGTTTATTGCTAGCTGCAACACAAATCCTTTGTTGCTCAAAATCATCTCATGCACCCTCTGGTAATCATACATAGCAATGGAAAATCCTAATTGATCGATCATTTTCCAAGCTAGAAACCTCCATGTTTAGCGGATCTCAAATTGCTATGTTTGACTATCTGATGTAGATTTAAAAAAAAAACTCATGCCATTGCTGTCAATCATGTAATTACACAACACATAATCCCCATATGGATGTGTGTGTGTGATATGCAATATACAAATGATATCAATAAAGGCATAGTATATGTATATACACATACTCATACGTACATCACTCAAAATCAGTGGGGAAATAAGGAAGAAATAAAGCCACCTACCAGTATAAGTATAATTACTTTGCGAAGGCAATTCAAATACTATCAAATATTGTATGTATTCTATATATCTGACTGAATTGTAGTTGGCCATTTGAGGATGATTCCCCTTACCATCATTCCGGTGACATCAAATTGAGGTCATTATAATCTATCCAGATGTATATATATATATACACATATAGTAGCAAATATATATATATAATAGCATATATATATATAATAGCATATATATATAATAGCATATATATATAATAGCTTATATATATATAATAGCATATATATATATATGTAATAGTATACATATCACCAAATCTCACATGGAACAAGATCCCATCACAGCGCTTCGAGGCCCCGTCGCAATGCTGGGCATGTCAGCTGTCACCTGGAATCTCAACACAAAAAAAACTAAAAATGAGAGCAAACAACCAACAAACATACATATCCATATCCATACACATCATACCCATACCCACCCATACCCATACACATATACATATAATTGGGATGTATACCAATAGGTTCAATTTGCTGACATAGCTGAGAATTGTGTGTAAATTAAGTGGCCAACATGCGCAGATTGTCACTAACCAAAACTGAGAATCACTGGTCAAATCTATGGAAGATGTGTACAGTATGTGCCGTACAAATGGGAGCTGTGTATTCCCAAGAATATTCCCAAGAGCCCATCGAGTGTCTAAGCAAGTGAGGTACATGAATATGAATCGCTTGCTGGGCAAAACAGAGGTACTCTATCCGCCCTTGGAAAATTCAAAAAAGACACTGGATTCAAGCCACAGGAACCGGGAGATCTGAGACACAATTTTTGGATAAGAAAAGCCGCTGGAATTTGATGCAACATCTGAAGAACAGGTTAACCTGGAAGATCTGCGTGAAATCCCTAAAATTGGCTTAGAGCTTTTGACTCCTTGCGCAAAAACATCAAGATACATGTATGCGTGTCTTTATATATACATGTGTATGTCTTATATATATATACGTATGTATATTAACATATGTGTATACATATAAATAATGTGTATATATATATACATACAAATAATGTATATATATATAGTGTACATATATACATATAATGTATATATATAATGTATATATAGTGTGTATATATATAATAAATATATATATATATACAATGTATATATATAATGTATATATATAATGTGTATATATAATGTATATATATAATGTATATATATAATGTATATATATAATGTATATATATATATGTATATATAATGTATATATAATGTATATATAATGTATATATAATGTATATATAATGTATATATAATGTATATATAATGTATATATAATGTATATATAATGTATATATAATGTATATATAATGTATATATAATGTATATATAATGTATATATATAATGTATGTATATATAATGTATATATAATGTATATATATAATGTATGTATATATAATGTATATATATATAATGTATATATATAATGTATATATATAATGTATATATATAATGTATATATATATAATGTATATAGATATAATGTATATATATAATGTATATATATAATGTATATATATAATGTATATATATAATGTATATATATAATGTATATATATAATGTATATATATAATGTATATCTATAATGTATATATATAATGTGTATATATAATGCATATATATAATGTATATATATAATGTATATATATAATGTGTATATATAATGTATATATATATAAATATAATGTGTATATATAATGTATATATATAATGTTTATATATATATAATGTATATATGATATATATTATATAATGTATACATATATAATGTATTTATATATATATATTTGTAAGTATATATATTATGTATTACAGTATACATATATCAAGGTCCAGCAATCTTCCGAGAAACTCCATCCATCCCCTATCAGCCTGCTTTCGTCCACCCAGCGTTTCGAACGCGCTCAAGAGCCCGTGAACCTGTCGCACTTTCGAACGCCCTACCCTTCGGGAATCAAAGATGGCTGGGAAATCACCCCAATGGGCATATCCCATGGTTGATTGCGACTGGCTGAGCAAATGATGATGCCAAATATGTGGAAAACCCAAGATGTGTAGATATATGTAGATCCTTTTCCTTGGGAACCAGCCACGGACTTCCATACCGGATTTCCATACCTATGTCAAATGTACCGGAGGGTAATTCACCGACCTTAAATGTTCGGTGAGTTTGGACCCCTTGTGAACTATCGGAACTATGCCGAGGTCGACCTTCCGCATTGGTTCAGGATGGGATTTCAAAACACTGGGTGCCCATGATATCCCATGATCATCCAAATTCCTTTGAAACAATTCTCAAACAAAGGCCCAATTGAAGCCAACCTCCCCCTGTCCCTGATAGCATTGGTGTATAACCACATCATATCCTACCTAGTCGTCACCCATTGGTGTCCAAGCCAAGGATTCATCAGGGGCGCACGTCAAAACGGTCACGAAAAAAGGAGATTTTTTGGGGTTTTCGTGGGTATAACACGAGTTTTTCCCTTCATAACTTTCCCACAAATATCTGTAAATTTATTGTTCTTTATAGCTCCACAAATCTGGAGATTACGGAAGAGCCTTGGGACATCACCTCCGCCCGCTGCCTCAATCCCATCACCAATGCGGGTGCCAGTGCAGTGGCACTCAACGTAGCTGATGGACCAGGGATCCTCTTTCGTTGCCCAGGAATAGGGGGAACAGTTGCACTACAAAAATGAGGTTCTTTGAAGCACCAAATGGTGTTATCAAGAAGGGGGTTCAAAAACTGGACTGCATCATCCCGAGCTTTATGAGTGCCCAAGATTGCCGTAGCAACGGGTGGTGGGTTGCTCACAGGTTATCCACCAGTGGTCCCAGGTCCCAATGGAATAACTGCAGAATCGTCTGTGGAGACCATATGGGTGAGAAAAATTGGACAAAATGATGATACTCCAGAATTGAGGCTATCTCATTTTCAAACCAGCCCATATGTATATGGTATATGTGTTTTTCATATGCACTGGGTAAAGTCAAATTCAACCATCTGTGGGCCCCCCACCCCCATACCAATCACCTTGCAAAAGATTTCTGGCCCTTCTGGATCTGAAAAAATATGGTTCAACTGTTGGGTTCAGGATCTCAACCTTCGTAACTCACACCAAAAGAAAAAAAAGGCTGATCGCCTTCCACTTTTTGGGAGTCTCTAAGACTTTCCCAATTTCTTGGTAAAGTTCTGCTATTTCCGATGCCGCCGGATCACACACCTCCCCATGGTCCTCATTCAACATGCGCATTGCCACCTGCACTGCTCGTGCTTGCCCTGGGCAACGGCGTCCATTCACATGGCTGAGTTTCATGCCCATCCTCCCATGGGAAATGATCATCCCAAACTCGAAATAAGATGATGCTAAGTCCCATAATAAATGTCCAAATAGTATGGAAATATAAAATAAATTATATAAACCAAATTTGGGATGAAACCCAGACTTATGGCAGCTAAATTGCCCCCATTTACGGCGTTGGGACCCAGACCGGTGCTGGAAGGTGCAGCATACCCAGCCTGACACTGACGCTGATGGCATTCGGTGACATTCAACGACTATTACGAGGGTTCGGGCATGGATGTATCTAAATTCCAAGCTGAAATTCGATCATTGCAACCTAACATTGGGAGTGTTCAGACATGCCCCGCCAGTGCGGTGAAATGCTCAAGTTTCACAACCTTACGGTAAGGCCCCGAAACGGAAGATGTCAACGTTAGTTCTTTTGAAGCGCATGAATACTATGCTTATTACATGGTTATTATACACCCAAAAAAAAAACTATAGTTATATCATACGCCCTATTAGCTATAGTCATATCACTCATGAAGCCAAGTTAACCAACCTGTTTGCATCAACTTAGCTCTCGCTCGGGGGCCTCACCTCGAATTTCAACTGGTAACCCTGGTGAAGAAGTCGACTTGAGTCGGGCTAGTTCATCATCTGTGCACATAAATAGATATGGCAACTAAATAAACAAACAAAATCAAATCAATAGATGAATTTATATATTTATTGACATCTATATATATATATATACATTTAATTATCTATTTAAATGATAGTAATAGTAATAATAGTAATATTAAGCCTGAGTTGTAAGTCATGGCCCTGTTTTCATCGTTAGCCCTCCGCTGACCTTTTGCGCCCCATCATTGCTGATGGCCTTGGTCACAGCGAGATGTGATTTTCTTCAACTGTTGGTCGTTACATATACATACATACATGTGTATATATATATATATGGCATAGGGTGTATTGAGCACCAAAAGAGTGGTGTCTGAAATTGGCATCTTAAGGGAGCTGCCTATTTTCAGATAAAGCCATATGTGTGATAAGCGCTAAAAATGTATGTAATTGACCCCCATGTTCCTGGTTCAAAAGCTCTTTTTGCAGATGGACATGTCAATTTGGGATAAATCCCCATGTTTTGTTAGGCTAAAATCTCACTTGCTCACCATTTTCGATGTTTAAATTCCAATTTTTCAACATGTTTCATGGTCAAAGCTCCATTCTTGTGGACCAACCCGGAACTTTTGGACCTTTCGGACCAGGGTCGGTTGCAGTATCGCCTGATACCACCTGGTTTAAGTTGGTTCAAAATCATTGCCCCCTAAAATAGATGCGTTTGGAGAATAAAACTCATCCAATCCTTGGGTTCTGAGCCCAGTTGCGAGCAACAAAGAGAGCCCATCTTTCACCATCCAAATCCAAAACTGACTCCCTGCCCATGCGGGTTCCTTCCTAATTCGGGAGAATTCCCACAACGAGACTGGAGTAGCTGGGATTTATGGCTGTTCATTCCCCAAATATGCAACGAAAATAGGTAACTTGATTCGATCCCAAGATCATTTCCCGATTCCAGTGAGGTGTCGACATGCCCGGTGCCCGGTGTATGCGGGTACGGCTCTGGTAAACTAGATGGTCAATACCAAACAAAAAGCACCAAATCGGTTGAGTGCCCGAAAATCTGAACCAAAACCATAAGGCTTTGTCCGAAAAGGTGGGAAAAAAATAATGCAAAACCTGATTGTTCATCCTTTTCCCATGTAAAATTGAGATACCCTCCGGCAATCAAACATGGCAATGGAAAATTACCCATTTATAGATGACGTCCCCACTAATTATGGTGATTTTCCATAGCAAACTGTTACATTACCAGAGGGTATCCCCAAAATAAGATCCCAAAATCCTCGACGTTGAGGATGAGCACCCCTGACCCAATGTTTCCCCAAGGTTTCCCCACGTAGCCCTTCAGGGCGGCATACGCCAGGCCATTCTCCCCGACGTCCTTTGCGGCACCCGCTTAAGCATGGGGACTTCACACGGTAAAAAGCCTCGTGTTCAATCAGATCCATATATCCATATATATATATTCACATATAGTTATACATCAATTGATATACAATCATCCATATATCATATGTAATCATGTATATCGTATATCATAATCTATCATAACAGTATATATATATATGATAGATCATAATAGATTATAATATATATATATATATCTATATATAAAATAATCATAGATATATATATATATACAGTATAATATGTACAGTAATCCTGCATACATATTTATATATATATATATATGGTATATATTATATATAGTGAATGATATCACCATAAAGCGTCCTCGTGGCGTCGCAGCACCAGCGCCGCCACCGCATCGCCGAAGACCGTCCCGTCCGCCTTGGCGTCGAAGGGTCGCACCTGGCCGATGGGGCAGTGTTGTCGGTGCCGGGGAGTTCAACAAATAAAGCTGAAGGAACTTGGAAATATCTTGGAAAATCTTGGAAAAATCTTCGGAAATCTTGGAAAATCTTCGGAAATCCTGGAAAATCTTCGGAAATCTTGGAAAATCTTGGAAAAATATTGGATTTGTTTGGGAAAATCGTGGGAAAATCTTGGAAATACATTGGAACAGCTTTTAAAAGAATATAAAGAAGGGGAGCAAAATAGTAAATAAAAGAAAATTGCAGGCAGAAGACCGGCAAGATGGTATGAGTTTGGGAGAGATAATTTAAAATAAAAATGATGGGTTCTGGCAAAGACATGAATGCTGCATGCTGCATGCTGCAACATGTTTGGTGATGATCATGATTATCGAAGAGGATCTGGGGATTTTCAGACGTTAGTCCAAGAAAACATGCTATGCGTTTTTGTTGAGTTGTTGATCGTTTGATCCGAAAAATTGAGGTTAGAATCCAAGTCAATGGCATCAACATCGGTTGGTTAAAAATGCAAAATGTGGGAAGTTTTAGATGTCGACATTTCAGTGTTCAATCCATGTACATTTGCATGCAATCCAAAGAATGTTCATTTTGTGAACCATGACAGTGGGCCCAAGGTTCCAGCAATAAATATGTGTTGTGTGCAGTTCACAAGAGCACAAATGGTTCCAGGGCCTAGGTCAAAAAACTTGTAACATGGTGAACATCAAAATAGATGGCAAATGGATGTTTGAATATCCCCCAAATATCATATCACGGTTCTTTAACTCATCCCTATATATATATATATACACATACATACACACATACATATATATATATATATACATACATATACATATACATATATACATACGCAGTCCATGTTCAACCCCAAAGTGATTCGATTCAAATCTATTGAAATTCCCCAGTGAGATTTCTCGGTTTTTTCAATCGCCCCATGGAGATTTCCATCTTGGACTCCAGCATAGCCGTCCACGGAACTCACCAAGCCATCCGCATAAAGATACCTGCAAATGGGGCCAGATGGGGGGCCATACGGGGCCATCAAATGTCAGTGCCAAGTCCTGAAGTGGCAGATGTGCTGGTGCAAAAAATGTTGCTGAACTCCACGTTTGTTGCTTGCAAACGGCTGTTCAGGAGCTCCGGGCTGCTAGATACCTGCGAACCATTTGGTGGTTCTGGTTTCGGGGGGGCGGGCAATAACATCCAGTGTCGGACAACTGGATCCATCTGTTCCCGGATCTTTTTGCAAACCTGGTTCATCTATAAGCAGGTCTAAACCCAAAACAGCTCACCCTCGAACCATCTGTCCCAAAAACAAAATACGCAAGCATTGGACATCTATATATACATATATATATATCCTGGTTATGTAGCCACACTTTTCATTTTGGTGTTCCCTATCCTTAAAGCAACAACGGAAAGTTGCATTTTTGAAAAACTGTACAGAACATCCAGCACTGTCCTGCTTTCTTTCCACTTTGTGCACATGCAGTGTCATTGCTAAATTGCATCTGGTGCATCTACCCCATCATGTGGGGCATAGCTTTGGCTTCTGTCAATTCCTGGATCATTCATCTCATTCTGGCTTTCAAAAGATCTTAAACCTATGATGACAGTTGACTCAAATAAAAAGTTAGTTCGTAATGTGTGGAAAGATCACCAAACATGAAAACGGTGCAAAAGCCACTATGTTCAACTCATGACCTGTCCAAACACCTGCGTTTATCCAAAGCGACACCGTGGAGTTGGGGGTTGGACTACTTTCCTCGAAGGCTGATCCGCAAGATCCGGCCATTGATGTTGGAACGGTAAATCAACTCATTATATATATATGCGTGTATATATATATTATATTATATTATATTATATTATATTATATTATATTATATTATATATATACATTATATTATATATATTATATATATTACATATTATATATATATTACATATTATATATATATGGGCATGATATGGTACAGGCAGGCCGTCACGCGTGGCCGTCAACAATGTGAGGCTAAAAACAGTACGCTGACCATTTTCAGCAAAGTCCATAGTCCCCATGGCATGGACATCCCAGCCATCCAGCCCCCTTTGGCGTGAAAATGAACCATGTTTTGGCCATGGCACTGGTGATTAAGAACTAGATGGATCATAATGATAGCAATATACGAGTGATCAAACTGATTACATCATGATACGATAAATAACATGTGCATGCATTTGCATCTTCCAAAATATCCATAGGCGTTACAGCTGATCTTTTTCCATTCAGAGATGCAGGAGACAAACATCAAATGGTGGATGTGTGAAAAAACTATCTGGATAAAATCACAATAGTTCACTTACCCTCCAGTAAATTAACATAGACCCTGGCAGATGGGGGTTGGAAGACTAGTTTCCACTAAAAATTGGTCATTTTCAGCGTCTATGTTTATTTACCATAGGGTATGTGAAGCAAGGCCACCTTGGGATAGTTACCACAAACCTAACGCAAAAAAACGCAATGCTGTGAGGTCGTTCTAATTCCTCCAGACTTATCCTATGATAATCCCACCAAAAATGCACATGTATGGTCGATTCAGCATTTTGATGTTTCAATCCCATATGGTACCCTCTGGCAATTTATCGTTACGGAAAATCAACATCTTTAAGAGATGCATCCATAAATCATCCATAAATGACCCCACGGCTTCGCAAAGCGTTACCCCTCTGGTAGTTACACCAGCCTAACCCCAGCTGGGCCCCTGACCCCAAGTTCGGGAAGGTGACCGATGAAGCTCCAGCTACAGCCGCGTCC
The DNA here is from genome assembly GCA_947184155.2 of Cladocopium goreaui. Lineage (NCBI taxonomy): Eukaryota > Dinophyceae > Suessiales > Symbiodiniaceae > Cladocopium > Cladocopium goreaui. Next base: position 99,826 of record CAMXCT020000419.1, read on the forward strand.
TGGTATTCTTTGCAGATTCGGCATGTCATTGATTTTTGCTGGTTGAATCCGATTGCCAAATCCGAAGTCTCCATGTTAAACATGGCGAAAAAAAACAGTGTTTGTTGCTGAAATCACGTGTTTGTTCTTGCTGAAATCACCTGTTTTTGATGGATTTTGATGGTAAATCCGGTGAAATCACCCGTTTTTCTTCGTGAAATCATCCCTTTTGCGGCTGCGGCCCCAAAAAACCCTCCGCTGCTCCGAGTGCCGGACACATTGCCCTGCCACGATGGCGGAGGCTCCCTGCACCACCGCCACCAGTGCTGAGCTACAAGCCGAGTTCACCTGAAAAAACGTTGGGAAAGCTATGGTAAAAGCAAGCAGAAATGGTAAAACCACATGGAATATGGGGATGGGTCAAAACCCTATCCCCCTGGTGAACATCAAAATAGCTGGTAAAGGATGTTCATCCCCCTAAAAATGGTATGTATAGGTATTGATCCATAGCCATATATCTGGGATACACTTGGGATATTTTAAGATGGTGAAACCATCCCATGATAAAATTGGGGTTGATGATTGCTTTACTAACTGGGGAATTATGGTGTTCTTGTTGTTTTGAAGGGAATCATAGGGATTTTTGTTAATGATATGATGGTGTATGGAGATTTGATGGGGGTGTTTATTGACTGGTCTTCTCATGGAATTGTATGGGAATTGTTTTGGGAAATATGTTGTATATAATCGCAATATTTGGGAGATAATTATACACTTGGGACGGACATATATGTATGCATAGGTAGATATTATATAACCACTAATCCGGGTACATCATTGAGGCATGGAAAATAGATGGCGTAAAGTGCGTAAAGGTAAAACACCAACCATAAACAAATCATATCTTGGTTGCTGAAATTCCCAAATTAAATCCCCAATTTATCCGCACAAATCCCATATGAATCCTCGTAAAATCTCCATAAAATCCTATGAAATCTCCACCAATCATCATGAAATCCCTACAAAATCACATTAACATCCCCATCAAATCAATTAAACAAACTCCATATTAACCACCATGAATCAGCACAAATCCCATAAAAATGCCCAACTCTCCAACATGGTTTTCCCACTATGTCTATAGCTTCATAGTGGCCCAGTGGCATTCATGGAGGGCCCGGTGAAGTCCATGAGGTACGACACGCGTGTTGCAATGTAGTCCTGGAGGGACTCTACCTGGTAAGTGAAAGAAATGGGGATACAGTGTATGAATAAATCTAATATTATACATATATATATATATGGTACCCAAAAAAAAAACCTACCTTCTCATCACTTTTACTGGTATTTGCGGTGTTTCGTGTTTATTTTTTGGAATGGTTTTGAATGGACAATTTTGGAAAGTTTTGGGTATTGGTTTTCCCTCTAGGGGGTACCATCTATATATATATATACATACATACATACATACATACATACATATGTGAATACACACACAGAGGGTAGTAAGCAGAATGTTGATTTTGATTCTTCCTTGTACTTAGGGCATTCTGCATTCTGAAGGAATGCAATGCATTCAGAATGCATTCTTTGCAAAAACCAAGATCCAAGATTCCCACAAGACTCCTGAGGAAAATCTTGGATTCCCAAAGAATACTGATAGGGATTAATAAGGCTATTCGGGCAAATCCCAAATCCAAGATTTGCACAAGACTTCTCCGCAACTCTTGGATCTTGGATCTTAGTTTTGGGGAAGAATGCATTCTGAATGCATTCCTTCAGGCTGCAGAATGCCTAAGTACAATTCTTGCAATCTTAGTTCGTACCCCTTCCAAACTATGTCTTAAGTATAGTTTACATTCATTTACGTACCTCCAAGTACCCCAACCTCTGTGCAAAGTTTCCCGTAAGTAGTGATTCAACCCACATAAAAAAAATCATTCAACTTTGGGTATTTTCCCCAAAGCTGAAAAAGGCAGTGAAAACACTGTAAATGACTACAAGAGATGATCAAACATGCATCCTTCTCTTGAAGAACCAATTCTAAGTGACAAGAGCAGGCTTTACAAACAGACACTTTCATTCAAAGGGTGTAGCATTCCTTAAGCAAAAAGAGTATTCCTTTTCAATAGGTAGCATTCCTTTGCAGAAAGCCACTTCTCTTGAAAATATATCTCTTCAGGTCGATCAATCAGTGGCTTTTTTCCAACATGTAAATATGCATGCTTAATTCACAGACCCATTTCATAACTTACTAAGTACAATACTTCTGGAAGGAAGAAACACGTTGCACAAACAGTCCCTGCAACATACAAGGCATCTTCCAATCAAATGTAGTATCTCTTCAAATCAAATAAGACTATCTTCAGAAATGTAGCCATTACTTTGAAGAACATACATATTTTTCTCTAAGTGACACTATATTTGTTGAAAAACAAGTTGGATATTCAAAAGAACATGCTGCAGATGTGGCACAAGTACTGCTACACTGTGCTTTCTATAGTCAGTATGCCCTATGGTTTTGACAGTAATTGTGTACACTTGAAATGAACAAATGTGAGATTGACAGTACCCCGTCTGAAGAAAAGTGACTTGAAAGGGCACAGCATAACTTCAATAAGAAAGCTCTCTTAGTCTATGCAGTATTCACTGGGAACAATAATAGTTCCAAAAGAGTTGTAGTGTAGCATTACAAAGAGGCAAAGGTAGGTTTTGGGGGGGCTAGCATATATATATATATATGATATATTCCATCTATACATGCATTGCTACATCCATATCGTATATACCCATTATACATTCTATGCATATACATATATATATATATATTACCATCAAATATATACATATGTGCATGCAAATATACATATATGTATACATAAACGTATGTACTATATGTAGATAAAAGACAAAAACTGTATTTATATATATATATAATACATACTAGATATTGCCATGATGTATTCGATATACATGGTCTAGCATATATTCAAAACGATCAACATGTTTAATATCATAAATATTTCGCATTTTAAATGTATCATATCACTTCGGGGCATGACTTCCTTTACTTACATCATTCCAGTGACATCAAAGTGAGGTCATTATAATTCATCCAGACCCATGATTGGGTTTGTTTGAGAAACTGGTCTTATTAATGAAAACAGTGATATCAAACAACAAATTCGAAGGTGATCCAAGAAATAATGTCCAAAATAGCCACTTATGGTCATGCTAATTCCTCTTAGCTACAAAACCGCAGCAGTTTTTGTTGAGAAACCATGATGGGTCCTTAGTCGCAGACATGGTGCATCAGAATAATATGTCAGAATATGTGTCAAATAGATGTCAGAATATACAGTGTGTCAATGTCAGACAAAATGTCAGAATCCATGTCTGTTGGCGGGAATCACTCAAAGTACAGCACTTATATTTTGTATCATATCGGTTTTGCCAAGAATAGGATACCGCAAAAACCAATGATTTATAATCTCACGTTCCCCATTCTTCCACGGCCATAACTTGGGGTATTCAAGTATCCAGTATTCTTGGGCATACCCAGCAGCAGCTCCTTCTCATTTCCAATCTCCGTCAAGAAGATATCTTGAGGATTCAGCGTGTCCTTGCGCTCGTGGCATTGCGCAAGGTGCCGGGCTGGGAGGAGGAAACGGAGAATGGCAGGAGACTGCTTCCCCTTTTGGCAAATGCCAAAGGACCCAAAATTTCACTGCCCATCAGCCTGCTCCCTCCAGCTTTTCACTCCCAGCCCGCACTGCAAATGGCACCTTTAGCGATTGTCCGTCTAGGTGATGCACCAAGTAGCCTCAGATCAAGGGCAAACTTGACACAGCCTGGAGTATGTGGCGACCTCAAAAAAAAAGATGAGAAGGTTGAAACGTAGTGATGAGATAGAAAAAAATCATCCACATCCTCCAGGTAAGTTGCTTTCAAGTGGACCAGCATTCATAGAAAATCTCAAAACACACTTTAAAATCGGGGCCTATGAATCTACTTATCTGCTCCTTTCATGATCTTGTCAGGGAAATCCATCCCTTGTCATGGCCAATCTTTATTGGAGACCTGGCATTTCTCGGCAGATGCCGGGGTCCCCAAAAATCCCAGGGCTCCCAGGGGTCCCAGGTGGCACGGTGTATCCCCAGAAACCCAACGTCTATCATAGTTGGCGGCTTCATTACCGATTGGAAAAGACGCAGCCAACTATCCCTTGGTTTTTTCTAGTCCATTCATATCCCACTCTCTCCCCATAATATACTACCCATGATCATTTTTGTCCCCAAAGATTCCCATATGGAGGTGTCCGTAAATGGTGGTACCCCCAGTTTTCATCCATTGATGGAGTTTCCATGAAATAAACCAACCAGCTATGGGAGTAGCCCCATGACTATGGAAACCCCCATGTGGATACCCTCTCGTAAACTAACAGTTTGCTATTGAAAATGGCCCAGTCGAAATAGTTGATTTACCCATAAAAAATTGTGATTTTTCATAGTTATCTGGTTGGTGGTTTCAACCTACCCCTCTGAAAAATGATGGAGTTCGTCAGTTGGGATGATGACATTCCCAAGATATGGACAAAAATAATCCAAATGTTCCAAAGCACCAAGCAGTTATGTTACCCTCCGGTAAATCAACATAGACCCTGGCAGTTGTCGGGGTTGGAAGACTCGTTTCCACTAAAAATGGCTTATTTTCAGGGTCTATGTTAATTTACCAGAGGGTAGTTTACCAGAGGATTTCCCACTAGTTCCGAACATCGCCACGAAATCGCGAAGTCACCGTCGATGCCCGCCGCGGCAAAGACGCCAACCACATGCTCCGACAGGCTGCTGGTCTTGGGCCTCAGAGCTGGAGCTTTGAATGGGAAACTCATGGGAAAATCTGGGGGAAAAACACGCTACTTCAATGGAAGTTCTGATGGAAAATCACTAAATGCTGGATTTTCAAGCCATGTTTGAAAACCGGATGGCATTTTCTTCGTTCATGATATCGCCAATAATGCCATTGTACACCAAGTACCAATCGGGATGAATAAAAAAAAGATTCACTCATCTGAAACGTTGGACCATTTTGATAGTCACAACTTACTAAGCCTCCTTTCAGTGACATCGCGAAGTGAGGTTGTGATAAAAATCATCGAGATCGACGTTAGCAGCAACAATGGGGATCCCAGTTGAGGTGACCTATCACCATGGTTCAATGGGCATGAAAATCTACGAGAAAAACGTATTCCCCAAATTGCCAGTTTGAAGGCCCCATGTCAGACACATCCCAAAGAAGGTGAAAATGCAAGTTGCCATTATTTCAGAAGGAGTTTACTTTTTTTCTTGAAGTTGATATGAGAAAACATGCGCAGAAAAGATTTGAGCTCTTCTTTGTATCGCCGATGCTGGATGGCTTGGATATCAAATCCTGGATGGATCATGTTGATTTGGCATTGGATGGTAGGGTTTTTTCATACTTCACTGGGGTAACAGCATGTTCCAAAAATACCATGACATTCATAGTTGGGCCAACTGTTGCGAGATGGTTATGGGCGAAACCTATGGTGATAACATCCAGTGGCCATGAGTTTGTCCCAAAAATGAGGATACTTGTTTTCATGGGCATCAAGACATCAGGAAAATGCGCTAAAATTACCCTCTGGTAATGACTAACATAGCTATAGAAAGATCCACCATTTTTAATGGGAAAATCCACTATTAATGGTCATTTTCAATAGCTATGTTAAATTACCAGAGGGTAATCATGATACGATTTGGGTACCCTATTTTTTTCAGACCAAACCCAGGCGGGGTTTTGGCTGTGCCTTTTTAGATGACCTGACCTTTATGAAGCGAGGCATGGTTATCCCACTGAGGGATGTGCAATGACCATAGGAAAGCAGAAACGATTAACGACCCATGTTACAATCCAGTTGTGTGAGGAATATCCCCAGTTGTACATGAGTTACATCTGGGTTCTGACCCATTTGGATATGTCTGAAAAACAAAAGTGGAGTCCAAAATCCAATGAAATTATCGTCATCGTCTCTACGAAAAATAGCCATGTGCCGCGTATACGCCGTTTTCACCCACACTCAAAATTGCTTATGTTTTCCCATTGTATCCCCACTGTGGCTGGTTAGCTTTATATATGTATGTGTATTATATATATAAATATACAGTATATATAATTATATATATATATATCCACAAAATTGTTGGTTAAAACACAAATGTGTCAGGCACCATCCAAATCATATTGTGTGTTGAATATGTTATATTCCAGCTGCCAACTGGAAATCACCATGTTTCAGCCCGGTAAATCATCGAACTAAATGAGCCCTCTATACCATAGCAAACTATGAATTTGCCAGAGGCTAGTGGATATAGTGGAATATACACCATATCCCTTAATAACGATATTGCTAGTTCTAGGGATATTATTACAATGCTGCCTGGTCGTTGTTATGCTTGTCATAGATCATCTTTACTAATCACTATGGTACTCATTGAAACTTACTTTTCCATTGTATCATATAGAATATTACCCAGCTGGGGGTAAATTTTGAGATATGGGCTATTTGGGTGCACATGTTTTTCAATGGATTGTTTAATGGTAAAACATCCCATAATTCTACCATAAATACTGTACCCTCTGGTAATCAAATGTGGCTGGGATATCCCCACGCTAAATGGAGGTTTCTAGCTGGGAAAATCCTCAAACTAAATGGTGGAAGTTCCATGTTTGATTAACAGATGCTACCCATTTGCCAACCATTCACTACTTCCCCACTTTTGTTAGTCAGATTTGGTTCGATTCCCCGTTCCCTTGATTGACTTCCCCATATCTTCGTTGGTTTTACCACAAATGAACTACAATACTTCAGTGGGAATTTCAGGACCCTTGCGGGGAGAAACTCCCTGAAATTTAGCCCTGAAATTCATAGGCCTTATATCATCTTAAATCATATAATAGGTACCTCCAATAAATCGGTTCCGGAAATAGGTTTCCCCACGGCAGGGCCGCATTCTCCATCGCCGACCAAGCCGCCTCGATGAAGACCCGATGCCTTGAAGAGGCCGGTGTTACAAAAAAAAATAGTTACTGTATTACTATAGGTGATGTATATCTATGGTACAACCATAGGGATTTCTATAACTGTCGTAACTTTTTGGTATACTTGAGAAAATACGTTAAAGAAAAAAGAAGCTAAACATACATGGCTATGTATACAGTAGTTATTTGGATAAAAATCCCTGTACTTGTCTGGTTATGTAATGACCGTAGTTAGTAACTGCCTGCATGGCGATTCACCCCGGCTGGCAAGTGGGTTTTTTTTTACCCCATGTCTAAGTAAGGTAAGTACGGGCAAAGTCCAGTTGTAACTGGGGTGAGCTAACCCTCTTACTCACTGGGATGCTTGCCCGTCCGCCATCAAACATGGCCAGCTGGCAAATCCCAAAACTACATGGAGGTTTCTAGCTGAGAAAAATCACTAAGGTATTCCTAGAAAGGACTTTCTAGCCATGGAGCTGGCCACCAGCTGACTTGACATGGAAGTACCCCATCTATCCCCATCTTACAAGGCTTTTGGTTTTACCTCTAAATTTTGAAAAACCCTCAGACAATCCAGGGTTTCACCGTAAGGTTGAGGTCCCCAGTGATTCTTCTGGGCCAGCCGGACTGAGGGTCCATCATCGAGGCCTCAAAGCGCAAAGGCCAGGTTTCTATCGAGAAAATGAACCAGAAGCAATTGTTAAAGGATTCAAATGTTCCTGAAAATGTACCAGTTACTATTTTAAATAGGATTCCCCCAAACAGTCTGGGGGGGAAAAGTAAATGTACCAGATACAAGAAACAGTAGCTATGGAACAGCAAGGAATCAAGGTAGGCACTTCGTAGCTGCAGCTGCAGGAACTTGCTTTGGCGCAAGAAGCAACGCTATGTCTACTCATCAGGACCTCATACCGGAACCTCATACCAGGACATCTAAGAAAATGTCAAAAGATCGTCAAAGAAGGGCCTTCTATTGTGTATATATATATAGGATCTTAGCAGATCTTCATACATCTTCATACAAGAACTTCCAATGAGCATCCCAGAAAAGCTTTCATACAAGCATCAACGCAGAGCATCTTCAAGATCTTAATGCAAAGGACCTCTGGAGTAGGATTTCAACAGGATCTCCACCAGATCTTCTCACAAGGACCTGTACAAGATCATGCACTGCAAGGACCTCTTAGAGGCTTTCACCAGGATCTCTACAAGATCTGCGCACAAGGAACTGACCAAGATTTTCATGCGAAGACCCCAAGGAGAATCTCACAAGATCATCATCAAGGGACCTGCTGCTGGAGAGGATCTTACAAGATCTTGATAGAAGAACCGCTTCAAGGCCTCCAAATCCACATGTTCTCCGCATGTTTGGTAGCGAAGTTTGACCAAAAGAAATGAGGATCAGCCCAGCATCTGCCGTCCAACTTTCTAGGACATGGCTTCTCCCCGGGTTTGAAAAAACATGGCTTGGAAAATCCGCCATTGACATAGTTCTTGATGTTCCCAAGCATATTAAAACCTCCATTTAGATCCATTTAGTGTAAAAACTTCCCATTGTGTTTGATTATGAGAGGGGGTTATACAGGGATATCATGGGAGATCTATTGTCATGTCTATTCCCTTTTTGCAGGCTTCACGAGACGACCATTGTGCGAGAATCCAAGGCCCCTTTGGCTTTCCGTAGTAAAAATGAACGGTGAAATGATGTCAAAATGAGATCTCTCTGAACAATAAATCAACATGCCTCCATCTGCCGCTTAAAAAGTAGGGTTCTTCTTGCAAAAAAAAATGCTGAATTCCCACCATCTGGCGCACTGCATCCGCCCTGCTCCTTGTTGTCCCATTCGTTTCAGGTTGTTTCACCCCATTGAGAAATGTGTTTTATAAAACTGGCCGTTGGGGTGTGTATAATTCCATAGATTCTGCGTCCTTCCGCCATGCAACTGCTGGGTAATCACAAGGCGTCGCCTCATGCCGCCCGATGCCAAAGAAGACGTTGTCGAAGTGGTCCGCATCGTTAATCATGTAGGCCGCAGGCCTTCGCGTTGATCCCTCGACTTGAGGAGTCCAAAACTGCAATCTTACCCTCTGGTAATTTAATATAGCTATTGAAAATGGCCATTTATAGTGGATTTACCCATTGAAAATGGTGATTTTCCATAGTTATGTTAGTTTACCAGAGGGTAATGTTCTTCATTGGTTTTCTACTGTTCTAGAACAATGGTTTTCTCATGAGTTTCCTGCGGGGAAATTTCCGGGGTCTCAATTCGAATGTCGCCAGTTCCAAGCGCGTGGACCCAGAAATGTCGCTGGGATTCGCAGGGTTCAAAGGTCAAGGAGTCTCCTATTCCATATGGGGGTTGCGAACGCCCAATGACATTAAAGCAGTTGATCATTCGTACCAGGTATCTCCTAGGAATCGCAAGCGGTTCATAACTGACCCTAGGTCCTATTGGGATTTCCGCGACGGAGATCAAAACTGCTGATGACTTGGCGGATGGGATCGCATCTCTCGGAATTCAAGAGAAAATGGTTCAGGAAAAACACGAAAGTTTGCGACAGGTCGAAATATCTAATTATTTCGCAATAACAAATAATCAATGTCCCTTGATATTATTCAACTTTCCCACAATGTGATGTGCTGCGTGTGTGCATGTGTGCGCGCTATGTAATGCAATGTAATGATGTAATGTACTGTGATGGGTAATATAACGTAACGTAACCGTAGCGTAACGTAACGTAACGTAACATGATGTAACGTAACCTAATGTAACGTAACGTAAGGTTGCATAATGTGTTGTAATGTGTTGTAATGTGTTGTAATGTGTTGTAATGTGTTGTAATGTGTTGTAATGTGTTGTAATGTGTTGTAATGTGTTGCAATGTGTTGCAATGTGTTGTAATGTGTTGTAATGTGCTGTAATGTGTTGTAATGTGTTGCAATGTGTTGTAATGTGTTGTAATGTAATTTGTTCTAATGTATTGTAGTGTAGTGTCATGTAATGTGTTGTAATGTGTTGTAATGTAATTTGTTCTAATGTATTGTAGTGTAGTGTCATGTAATGTATCGTAGTGTAATGCAAATGTAAATGTAAATGTAAATGTAATGTTGTGTTGTGTTGTCTTACTGCATGTTATGATATGATATGATATGTTGCTTTATGTAGTTATGTAACGTAATTGAACGCAATGCAACTTAATGCAGCGCAATGTAATGGAACGTAGTGTAATGTTTTGCATTTGTGTGTGCATGTAGGTAGGTACGTGCGTACTTACGTACATAGGTATTTAGGCATCTATCTGTCAATCAATCGAGTGATCTCTCTATCTGTCTATCTACCTGTCTGCTTATCTATCTAATCTAATCTATTCCAATCTTAATCCAATCTAATCTCATCTAATCAAATCTATCTATTTATCTGATCCATCCATCCATCCATCCATCCATACATCCAATGTATCTAGCTAGGTGTAGATAATATGTGTATACATAATATATATATATATATGCGCACTTGATCCAAGCCCTTCCTGTAAGCACTGAGCTTTCCAGCACGAAATCCTTGTGCCCCAGTGTGGTCTCCGGTACACCTTTGCCTGTGCCAAGGCGCAGTATACCATTCACGGGCCCCAAAAATACGAAATATGTTTGTTTTTCCAAAAAGATATGGGGATGGGTCAAAACCCTATCCCCCTGGTGAACATCAAAATAGCTGGTAAATGGATGTTCATTCCCCTAAAAATGGTATTAATAGGTATTGATCCATAGCCATATGGTTGGTTCAAGAAAAGAGTGCTAATAAGAGAACATCCAAATTGTCCCATCAAAGTATGGTGCGATTATGGTTTGGGCTGGGGCCTTGGAATCCAGTAAAATATGCTTCAGAATTGGAGAGCAAATAAGCAAGCACCATATGAAACCTTAATCGAAGAAAACCCTTTAAGACTTGACAATATTGAAGCTTATATGGGCCTTAACCTAAGCGATAATTCATGATATAGAAACCTTATCACTATTGCGGCTTAACACCTCATTCTCGTAGCTGACATGGCTAATCCTATATATGAAGCCGTCAGCCTACCAGTTACCAGTTGGATTTCCCATCACCGTTCTGTCAACCCCTCAGTGAGCCGAAATCACATTTGTTGTGGTTGAAGAATCCCCAAATAGTTGTAGTTTTACCCAAATATTCCGGCTTCTTGCTGCTTGTAGTCCCTATTTATATTTGCATCTGGTCATATTCCATTCTTGGGTGAAACATAGTGAAACCACCCGACAAACCCTTCAACCTCCAGCCAAAAACATGTCAAGGGAATACCCTTCGCTTCTTTCGGGTTGTTCCGGCCAGCCACGGCCATGATTACGAGAGGGTCTTGTCCCATTACATCAGGTTGTTGATTACGTCCACAGTTTTTATGTTTAAATATGGACTACAAGCAATTGTCCAACATTGAATGGTAAAACATATGGATGCATTTAAATATGTTTAGATATTACGAGAGGGTATTCTCCACAATTGAATACGAATGTTTTACCATTCTTTACAGCAATCCGTTGGGCCTCGCAAGAACTCCTTCGACAGGAAGCGTACCGAGACGGCCGCCCTGCAGGTCAACGTTTGAACTCTGGGTGTGCAAGTCAGACTGGGGTGGAAAAAAGAGGTACAACTATGGGATTTTAGGCCCCATGTTTGTTGGGATATATATATATGTGTGTGTATGTATATATATATATATGATATATGTATAACCCCTGTAATTAACTATGGTTACAAACCCACGTACAATCTCAACTGCATCCCCAAGTACTTGCGGGTGCAGTTCCATTTCCAGTTCGAATCAGAGATCTCGCACAGCAGTTTTGTCGTACATCCCAACATAGATGGGAGTTGAAATCCCATGGTTATAGGCTGTACACAACAAACAACTTGCAGCCAAGTAAGTGGGATGATCCGTGAAGATTCCATGAAGTTAGAAACAATTCTGGCTATCATGGAATGTCCTTGAAGCTTGGTAAATGGTAACTATGCTCCACTCTACAAGGGATATGTGCTCAAGTTGTTTAATTCGAAATGACTTGGCCAACCTGGGCACATCTCTGAGATGGAAATGGATCGAGTGTCCAAAGCTTTTGTCAAGGTCTATGATGGTTTCAAGGGGGGGTGTCTTATTTTACACTGTTTGGAGTTTGATCCATCGGCAATTGGAAGAGTCAAATACCATCAAGGAAACCGTGTTCAAAATCTTCTTGGTTGATAGGGGGTCCGAAGATAATAAGGCCCTATAATCCCCAACATACAAACTATAACCCCCTGCAAGAACTGATGTTGGTCGTTTGGAAGTGGTCCTAGTTTCAGAGGATTTATCAGATTTATCTCCTGGACATGTTAGCCAATGTGACAGACCCACAAAACTGGATGATTCAGTACCGAAAGTGCCCCCTCCCCCTCAAGTTGTGTGGAAATTGATACCCCATGGAGATGTTTGGCCCAGACAAGCGGCCAAACATCTACCAATCTTAAGTTGACATCAACTGACCTATCGCGCATCTTGTTCGCTTGGCCATTCTTCCAGTGGAAAGCTTCTCCAGCCCTGGCGCCTGAGTATGTTGTCCCAGAAATGTTCCACAGAATCAGCGCCTGATGAGCGAGTCCGGCGCAAACATGGTAAGATGCAACTGATGCAACCAACAAAAGCGGCTGGATTTCGCCAAAAAGAGAGCAGCTAATGAACAACGGAAATAATAGAAATAGAGATTGAAGCGACAGAATGGGGCTTGAATGAAACAAAAATTACAGCATTTCATGGATTCAGGCCCCCCACGGCGCCTGGAAATTTCCCCGACATGCCAGCCACGGCCAATTTCGATGTCTGCCACGGTGGGTGGACCCATTTCTGATGGCTTTTCTGACAGTACGAGCCTCCAGAAATCAAACTTGGCTGGCTGGGAAATCCTATGAAATTATATATATGAAAGTTTCTAGCTGGGAAATTCATCGAACTAAATGAGGGATTTGTCCAATTGCCATGTTCGGTTACTGGATGGTGGTGCCAAAAAACTAAACTGCTTGGGAGACTGAGTATCTTGAGAATTACCCTTGGACATTCATTCCAAGTACTGAGACGTAGTCGGATGGAACCGGTCAATCGCCACGGACTTTCCATTTAGAAACCTCCATAGATTTTGGGATAAAAGGCAGTCATGTTTGATGGCCGTAAAATTCCAGCCACCAACCCCACTCAGGACCATCATACCCAAGTGGTGAATCCCATACCCTTTTTGAATGGGAGCATCATGCCAAATGATTGGGAAATGTCAGCCATCCATAAAAATTGGCTTGTATCCGAAAATTTCTGCTGCTGATGTTCCCCATTTCTCGCACACTTCTTGTTGACAAACACCCTATTTATGATGGGGAAAAGCAAATTAAATAGAGCACGCCGCCAGCTGTAAAAATCCCCAAAATCCAAGGGTGGAATCGAAATATTCGCTATATTATGTTGCGGTGTGGCTGCGAATATCCTCAAATATCACATGTTTTTTCTGGTGGCTTAAAATCCCCAAGTTACGGATAAGTTTCACCATGGGAATTTGACCTTTCGACCGCAGAAAAGGTGGCCTCCCGCATCTCTGGCTCGTGAGGGCCTCAGGGCTGGAGACTTCAGCGAGAAAATCGCTTAACTTGCGTGCGCGTTGATGATACTGTCCCGGTTATATACATACTGTTGATAGATGGTTTATCCCATTATTCATAGGGTTTCAACCATCCAAGGTGGTGCAGGATTTCTTCCATCCACAGTATGTCAACAACAATCATCATATACATATGTCATATATGTGTATCCGTATACATGGGTTGCGATTACATACTTTCTGATGTGTTCTTGAAGCGGGCTACAAACTCACAGCCGCCCATTCTGTTGAACCCTTTCCAAAGTCGTGGTCTCTTTGAAGAAAGGCTCCCACTGCCCTAGTACACTCGCGAAGATCACTCCATCACCAGCAACTACGTGACATGTCTCAAACTGTGACATTCCCCTAGTAATCCCCCCACAAGTTGAAAACGCGAGGAAATCTTGTACATGGGCCAAGCGTTCATCGAAAATCCATGGTGCACCCCAAATGTTCAAAAAGCTTGAAATGCAATTCCAACATCAACATATTTGAAACACCATGAAACACGTATACTTCCGGAGATGAACGCCCACTAAAAACACATCAAAATTCGCCTTCTGGGATTGTGAATAAAACCTCCCCTCTCCGTATTGGCCCAACATAAATTGCCACCAACAGCCCATAGAATCTTGATATTGGAGGTTTCGCAAAATGCTGGTACCCCCAAATCCTTCATTCTAATAGGACTTTCCATTGACCATCCAGCTATTGAGGTACCCTCCATTGATGGAAACCTTCCAAAAACTGCCACGCTACGGATGGAGTTTGGGGAGATCATGGCGCTTCCTCAGTGGAGTGGTTTCTGGTTTGGTTCGTCAAAATCTTAGGTGGGTGTGGACCATGATTGTTTTGGGGGATTGCAGTTCAGACCATGATTTTGGGGGGACTGAAATTTGGACCATGATTTTTGAGGGGACTGAATTGATCTGACGTGACCAAACATGACATTCAATGGATTGGTTTCCCACAGAAAATCTGCAGGAAATTGCATTTTTATCCCCTCTTTTGTTTGGAAGAAATAATTCTGGGAAAGAGGGGTCATGGTACAGCACTGGAATATCAATAAGCCAGGGGGCCCATCTCAATGTCAACGTGTCGCATTCTTCGGGGATGTTGCCGATGCCCAGGACTTTGATCATCGACATAAAAAGGGACAATGATCACGATCATCATGATGATCATAGTAGTCATGATGATGATGATGATGGTGATGATGATGACGATGATGATGATGATGATGAGGAGGAGGAGGAGGAGGCGGAGGAGGAGGATGAGGATGACGATGACGATGAGGATTATGATGATGATGATGATGATGATGATGATGATGATGATGATTATGATGATGATGATGATGACGACGATGGCGATGGCGATGACGATGGCGATGATGATGGCGATGATGATGATGATGAGGAGGAGGAGGAGGATGAGGATGACGATGACGATGAGGATTATGATGATGATGATGATGACGACGATGGCGATGGCGATGACGATGGCGATGATGATGGCGATGATGATGATGATGATGATGATGATGATGATGATGATGATGATGATGATGATGATGATGATGATGATGATGATGATGATGATGATGAGGATGGATGGCGGAGGAGGAGGATGAGGATGAGGATGACGATGACGATGAGGATTATGATGATGATGATGATGACGACGATGGCGATGGCGATGACGATGGCGATGATGATGGCGATGATGATGATGATGATGATGATGATGATGATGATGATGATGATGATGATGATGATGGTGATGATGATGATGATGATGATGAGGAGGATGACGATGACGATGAGGATGACGATGACGATGACCATGACGATGACGATGACGGTGATGACGACGCGTTTAGAATTAAAACCTCTTGAAGAGGTTTAGATCATTCCCAAAAAGCTCAGGGAGAAGTTCCAACGATACCAGGCAGCCTGCTTCCAGCTCCACTTTGGACTCGACAAAGTCACAGAGCGCCTCTGACCCCAAGTCGAGGTCTGCCCCAGCAGTTGTACCCATTGATATCCCTCCGCTAATCAAACATGGCAGTAGAAAATCCCCAATGGAGGTTTTAATCGGAAAATCATCCATAAATCAGGAATTCTTCATTGCCATGGTTCAGTACCAGTAGGGTCTGTTGGGTTTTAGAGAATGTTAAAAAGGGCATGCCTTGGATGCTCTCTGAAAAACTGGGGGGCGTGGCCACCCTGAGCTGATCATCTGACTTGATTTGGTGTCTCATCCCCCACGGGTCCTCTAACTGTACCGGCTCTCTGACCCATGGCAAGTTCCCTATCATCTTTCCACCTTGAAACACCATCCAAATAGCCCAGAGATGGCGACAAAACATCCAGGTTTTTCCAGAGATGGCCACAGGATACCCAGGATACCCATCCAGTCCCTACCTGCAAGGTGGAATGGCTGTAGATGTCTAAGACCTGGAGACCCCCCCAGAAGTCGGCCAGAAAAAAAAAGTGTCAACAAGTGGCGGTCACCGGTTTTCCAAGGTATGATACATATGTATAATATATACGTCTATTTGGATATATACATATATATATATGTATATATATGTGTATATATATATGTATATATATATATGTATATATAAGTATATATAAGTATATATATATATATTATGTATATATATATATATGTGTGTGTAATGTATGTATTCTATCTATCTATTGATCTGGATATATGACTCCAAGGCACTTCACCCAATCAATTGATTCTCCTTTCTGGGTCCTTCATGCCTCTCTCACTATGAAAGCCGTTGAACCCAAAGTTGGTGATGGCCCATGGTGATTTACCACATTTGTTGCTGAACAAATATCCCAGTGCAATCGAGTTGAAGTATATCTTATATCATCCTATAGCATCGTGTATTCCCACTAGTCGTTGTATGAGTTTTGCTTTTAGATGGTTAGCCAAATCCAATTTTGGATGGATCAAAAAAATGCACATCCGCACTATATCCACAGTACAGTATATGCCAGTACTGTTGTTGTATCCTAGTTCAAGTATATCTTATATCACATCCCATTATCCTCATTTAAGTGTGTATATATATACATACATATGATCATCTTCTATCGCCAGTATTCTATATATGATTGTTGCTTTTGGATCCTAGTTGCACATCCCCATTGGAGGTTTCTACAATGGGACTACCCTTGTAATCATCCAAGTGCATTAGACCATCAATTAGCATGGGTCAACCCACCGTGAGATGGATCCTAGTTGCATATCCTCTTTTTTCTCCATTCTATCCCCATCTTAAATCCCATGATCGGAATAAAACATTGAAATAAATCCAAGATGGCGATATATCTTATGATTGTCTATAAAAATCATGGGGATAAATATGTATTTATATATATATATATATCCATTTTCATTTTACCCATGACCTTTACCCCATCATTTTGCCAAGGCGCCGTCACCGGCAGGTGGTATTCGGAGGACAGCTCCGTGGCCATCTTCGCAGCCAGCGCCGAGTGGCCACCAGTGTCGAAGAAGTTCTCCTTGAAGAATGGGGGGGAAACATGGGGAAAACGCTGATTGAGCCCATCAGAAATGGTGGAACACGGTGGTTTAGCCATGAAACATGCGAGAAAATTGCGATTTACCCCATGAAAAATGTTGGAAAATGGGGATTAGCCACCGGAAAATGATAGAAAATTGTCATTTAGCGATCGGAAAATGCGAGAAATGTGTGATTTACTTCCTCAAAATAGATAAACATGTTGATTTACCCAATCAAAATGGTGGAAAAATGGTAATTCAGCCATCAAAAATACGAGGAATGGTGATTTACCCAATCAAAAATGGTGGAACATGATGATTTAACCGTTGAAAATGGTGGAAAACGTTGAGATCTTCCCCATCCAAAATCAAAGTGATCTCATGGGGAGTGTAACCATCAATCAAATAGGCATTTCATCGAAAATCATCAAAAGAATTGATGGTATAACAGCAACCATACTGGGATATGATGTCATTTTTCATGGTTATGTGTGGTTCCAAAGATTCCCATCTTTCATGGGCCAAAATGGAAACCATCTCCCGTGCGAACCTCAGGGTCCACCACGTCCATCTCCAATCCCAAGACCTGCGCGAAAAACCGGGGCCTGGCTAAGAAATAGCCTGATCATCTATGACATGTATGTAATTACATAGGTGTATGTGTATTGTAATATAGATAGATTAGATTGTATCAGACTAGATTGTATTAGATTAGATTAGATTAGAATTAGATTGTATTAGATTGGATTAGATTTAGATTAGATTAGATTAAGATCATCCATCAGCCAAGTTATTTCAACCACTTTAGCTAGCATTCTCAACATTTCATCATCATTTTTCTTATGGAATCTTTCACCAAAAGGGCCAAGATCGCCTTGGCCCAGACGGACGTCACCACTCCGCGGACGCCCGTCTCTTCCTCGGCAGATGGCATCTTCCCATCATTTGTCCACCTTGATATTTCATTGCAATATATGATTTTCATTGTACAATATCTATATACATATCTATCTATCTATCTATCTATCTATCTATATATATATATAATGCCATATAATTATGTTCCACTTTTTTTTATAGATAGTATATAAAATGGGATAGAATTGGATATATGATGAATAAAATGATGGAACCCTGTGTGTGTGTGTATTTCATACAGATGGTTTTATCATTCGAATTTTAAGGGCTGGTGATAGTTACGTCTCAACCATTGGACGGAGTAGGGGATCAAATTTGTTTTGGACAAACCGAAAGTGTGAAAGAAAAATGCAGCTGAAAATATGAAGAAAACCTGTTGGCACCAGCTAGGACCACGGCAATCGATCCGCATGATATGTGAAGGCTATGTACAAATATATACATACATACATACATATATATATATCACCAATCAACAAGCAAAAGTTGGCAATTTGGAGGTCAATAAGTTTGAGCCATCTTGGACACGTTTGGCCACAAGCGAAAGTTTGCATTTCGGGGGAATTGATCTTCTTGAATGATAAACCCGTCAAACTACATCTTGAGCAATGTTTACCAATATCCACCGACCCTGGGTGAGCAAGGGCAGCGCACCGAGGAAGAAAGGTTGCCAACAACACCACCAACCACCACCACTACCACCACCGCCGCCACCACCAAGAACAACAACAACAACAAGAACAAGAAGAAGAACAACAACAAGAACAACAACAACAACAACAAGAAGAAGAAGAACAACAACAACAACAGTAATAATAATAATAGAAGAAGAAACTACTGTACTATCTATGGATTTCAGAAGGGACGTTACGGAGTTTTCCATGGTTTGTTCGTCTTGTGCAGGTGCCCCAACTGGGCCCATCAACGATCCGATGGTCCAAACATCCACCCACTCGGCTCCCAAGCAAGTTTGGGTGGCCGCGGCTGTGGTGGAGTCGCCACATGTCCCTGCGCTGAGGAAATTCTGCGTGACTTTTACTTGTCGACCCACTAAGAGATGGTCAACTTTCACAAAAAGATGGTCGTTTGTACATCTTGTAGTCCAAAAAAGGTAAAACATCCACGGGCTTGGCTGCTTTTGCAGCTGAGTATCAAACCATCTGACTTTCAGATCCTAGCAAGAAGGTCCACAAAAGATTGATGGCTGACTGCGGAATGACTTCGGTATGAGGCCTGCCGATCTATGGTGGGATAAGCTTGGGAAAATTCCAGTTGGTTTGTCCTGACTTTGTGACGATTAACCAGCGGATTTAGGGGTACCCAATTTTCAGATTTGAAGGGTGGAGAGCCAAAAGAATGAGAACGTCCTTAAATCTACCATTTTGAGAGTATATTGAAGTCATATCACTGTGAAACCATTTCTTTGTATGGGAAAGTGATCAATGTATAGAAATGGAAATTGTATCACCAAAGGGCACTCAATTTTGGCCCATACCCATCTCCTTGATAGCCTGCGAAAGCCCCACGTTTCCAGCATTCCCACAGAGTGAGGAAACTAACTGCCTTGGTCATTGACTGACCAATAACCAAAACCTCCTAGGATGCGCATGTTAGTGGGTTTCTTGTGGGCGATATGAGTTGTATTCTCTCAACATTTGCACTGAATGTCCCACATTTGGGGTGTATCCAAAAACGGAAGGATGCCCCAAAATGTCAATTTGAAATTTGAGGTAAATTTGAGTGGTGTTCCCCAAGCTTTCAGGTACCGAACCGATAGTTGGCAGATGTAGTCAGTTATAATCCCAAGAAAGATCCAAGAGTACTTATCCCTAGTTTTTTGTCGGATTTTACTTGTCCACCCGAAAATTCGGGTGGTCTTCCTCCCAAAAAACATTGTCTCGCCTTCAGGACCTTCAGATCAGCCATCTCTGCCAACCTGAACAAATCGGCTCATTGGGGGAGTACTTGGAGGATCCTACGGATCGTGCTGAAAATAAGCCCAGTTAGTGGGGTTGTCCTATCTATGTATGTATCTATGTATCTATCTATCTATCTATCTATCTATGTATGTATGCATGTATCTATCTATCTATGTATCTATGTATCTATGTATCTATGTATCTATGTATGTATGTATGTATCTATGTATCTATGTATCTATGTATCTATGTATCTATGTATCTATGTATCTATGTATCTATGTATCTATGTATCTATGTATCTATGTATCTATGTATCTATGTATCTATGTATGTATCTATGTATCTATGATGTATCTATGTATCTATGTATCTATGAATCTATGTATCTATGTATCTATGTGTATCTATGTATCTATGTATCTATGTATCTATGTATCTATGTATCTATGTATCTATGTATCTATGTATGTATGATGTATGTATGTATGTATGTATCTATGTATCTATGTATCTGATTGGATCTATGATCTATGTATCTATGTATTAGTTATCTAGGTATCTATGTAATCTATGGATCTATGTATCTAGTACTATGTATCTATGTATCATCTATCTATCTATCTATGTATGTGATGCATGTATCTAGTATTAGATCTTAGTATCTAATGTAGGTATGTAGGTATGTAGGTATGTAGGTATGTAGGTATGTAGGTAGGTAGGTAGGTAGGTATGTAGGTATGTAGGTATGTAGGTATGTAGGTATCTAGGTATCTATGTATCTATGTATCTATGTATCTATGTATCTATGTATCTATGTATCTATGTATCTATGTATCTATGTATCTATGTATCTATGTATCTATGGATCTATGTATCTATGTATCTATGTATCTATGTATCTATGTATCTATGTATCTATGTATCTATGTATCTATGTATCTATGTATCTATGTATCTATGTATCTATGTATCTATGTATCTATGTATCTATGTATCTATGTATCTATGTATCTATGTTTCTATGTATCTATGTATCTATGTATCTATGTATCTATGTATCTATGTATCTATGTATCTATGTATCTATGTATCTATGTATCTATGTATCTATGTATCTATGTATCGATGTATCGATGTATCGATGTATCGATGTATCGATGTATCTATGTATCTATGTATCTATGTATCTATGTATCTATGTATCTATGTATCTATGTATCTATGTATCTATGTATCTGTGTATCTATGTATCTATGTATCTATGTATCTATGTATCTATGTATCTATGTATCTATGATCTATGTATCTATGTATCTATGTATCTATGTATCTATGTATCTATCTATCTATGTATCTATGTATCTATGTATCTATCTATGTATCTATCTATGTATCTATCTATGTATCTATCTATGTATCTATCTATGTATCTATCTATGTATCTAGGTAGCTAGGTATCTATGTATATATGTATGTATGTATGGAGGTGATGTATGGAGTTGGAGAGGAGGGAGAGGAGGGGAGAGGAGGAGAGGGGGGGAGGAGGGGGAGAAGAAGGGGAAGAGAGAGAGAGAGAGAGGGGGAAAAAAAAAAAAAACAAGAAGGGGGGGGAAACGAGGGGGGGGAACCCGGGAAGAGGGGGCGAGACGGAAAAGCACAAGAGGGGGGGAAGGAAAGGCAGCGACGACGGGGCCGGCAGCGAGGAGAGGGGGGGGGAGAAGCGGGGGGGACCGGAGGGACACGGGGGGCGGCCGGGGCGAACAAAAAAAAAAACCAAAAAAACCCCCAAAAAAAAAAAAAAAAAAACAAAAACTAACCCCCCACCCCCCCCCCCAACAAACAAATTGTTCATCATTGGTAACCTTTTGGGGGGATGGAGAGGTTACCTTCTGTTACCTCCTTCATAGAGAGGTTTATGACTCTGGAATGACTTTTGGCGGATAAGCGAGGTCCGACCCGGATCGATCATGAGTTGGGGTCTTAAAGCTGAGTGACGGCACTTGCTGAATAGCAGAGGCAATGGGATCTGTAGCTAAGATTGGGGTCGTGCTATTTTTTTTATTATAATTTGATTCAATACACATGGTCTAAAGTGGGTTTCCGCTTCAGTTGGATGGGAAAATGCAAAAAAACAACCAGAACTTCTGGTCTGCTCGGTTAGTATTGCCCCACCTTTTTCAGGAGATACATCTGGGCCCAAAAAAAATCGGATTGAAGCCGGCCATGATCCTATCAGTCCTAGCAACCTAACCTCTCCCTGAATATGTTAGGAACATCATCTTCTAGAAAGCTCATTGTTCTACGACGGGGTTTCACCATAGTTCACCCTGATGAGCTGTGAATACAGTATCCTATTGCGTGCTCGACCAAAAAAATACATTTGTACAGAAACCCCATGCGTTCGTAGCTTTCAGCTTCCCATTTGTGTTGTCGCTCGACTTCTGCCTTCGCAGTGGTTAGATCCCCATGTGAAATCCGTTTTTTGGTCTTGAAGTCAATTCTTTGTTGGTTAAACCCTCATGTTTGTAGCTTAAACACCCACGCTGACCAGCAAAATGTCCATGTTTTTTTGAACCAATTGAGCTGTGCCGAAAGCTGCAGCCATGTCATTTTTTCGGTGGTTTCACATCACTTCCTCCCAGCAACCTGCGTCGATTCAGCTTGCGGCTCTCGCCACCCATGAAGCAATCCGCGGGCAGCGGCCGGAAGTAGCTCGGCCTTGGTGATTTTTCTGGATGTTGAGCCTCCAAATGGTTCTTTTAATGGCTAAAATGATGATAGACCTATATTATATTAATAAAATATTATTCTTGGGTAAAACTGTTATTTAATAGGTAAGATGATGGTAAACCATGATAAACCTATTTGTTTGGGAAACAATTGTTCGTTTAATGGACAAATGCTTCTTCAAATTTGTGGGACTCCTGCAACAAATCCTTGTGTTGACTCCTGCCCCATTTTCTGTCGTGGTACGAGCCCTGTTACAGGAAAATGAGCCGATGTTTTGATCGTGGCACATTTGAAATCCAACTATCTTTTGGAGAAAGAAAACATCTTGGTCAGATGAATTCAGACTTGGTGATCCTGGAAGCAAAACCCAATCTCCAATTGGGCAGTTCTCTTGGGGGAGGAGGCAACCAAAGAGTGCAGTCAAATAACCGCAGGAAACCTCAGAAAGTCTGAGCAAAAAATGATGGATATCGTGACATTACAGCTAATACCGCTGCGGATTGGCTTTGACACGGCTAATCTTAGGTGGCCAAAAACATAGCTGAGTGTGATGTTCCCCGGTTTGTAGCAAAATTGACCCATCATAACTCGATCAGGCCAAGATTTGCTGAGAATTGGACTAAGAGTACAAGACAAGGTTCTAAGCAAGAATCATCGGGATGGACCATTTTGTGGCTTTGGTGGGCTGGACTAGAAGAAGTCCACCTCTGCGGACACATCGTGTCTGCGAATGCAAAACCGGCTCCAAATATAGTGATGTTTCGTATGAAACCTCCAACGTTGAAAGTGTGAGTCATTCTAATCACCATCCATTTGGTAGACAGAGTCCACAACTTTAGCCTTGGATAACACAGGACACCAGCAATACCTCCTGGCATCTCCTGGCCCCAATGTGTGCCCAGAGGCATCATCCAGCGAGGGATCTCCTTTACGGCCTGACCATAGGGATGAATTCTCTCAGCAAGCTATGTTTGATTACCGGAGAGTATATGTCATATTACCTGGTACAACAAAGTTTTACACAATGTGATATGTGAATGTATTGAATGTGTTTGAGAATGGTGGATGGGCCCCCACCCCAACAGCTCCACCCATGTTGTCGACCACGTCTGGTGGTTGGACCATGTTGAATGGCAGTTGAATGTTCCATCTGAAAAAATTCCAGGAAGTCAGCAATCTGGAATCCCTTCGGCCATAGATGATTTACTGATTTACCCAACATTTCAGTGACGTAGTCACGACGTAGTCGCTCGACGTAGTCTCTCGCTGGCTGAGTCCCCATCGTTTCCACATCGCCGCGTCGCCTCCTTTTTGATTCGCTGGACCAAGTCCTCATACTGCACATCGTCCTGATCCCAAAAGGCTTGGTCGGAGATCCCTGAGCTCAATTACCCTCTGGTAATTTAACAGTTCGCTATTGAAAATGGCCATAGAAATAGTGGATTTTCCCATTGAAAATGGTGGATCTTTCCATAGCTATGTTAGTTTACCAGAGGGTAAACCATATGGTGAACCTGTCATCCCCAAACCCAGTTGGATGATTCCACCCGTGTAACCAGACGTTGCTCTATTCGCTTGCGACGCCGAAGACCCCGGCCGAGTTAAGAAGAGTGAAATGACTGAAGTAATCTCAAAATTATACGAACTCATATCACATTAATCAAGTGGTTGAACTACATTTATTAACTGACTATGACTCATATAATGGCCGAGTAAATTAACTCATATTTCTATCTATATTACATGATCAAGCTACTCATTCCCCCAATGCTGGTCTAACCCACATGGCCGAGCTCCTGTGGCTTCACGAAACACAGCAAGCTGTCCACCGACGTGGGTGTCTCAGAGGGTGCTGCAGGATGGCAACCCCAAAACGGATGGAAAAGTTGGAACCTGGAAATACGAGGTAAATATCATCCATACCATCATGGAAACAATGTTCGCATCTCTTTTAAGTGGGCACAAATCAATCTATAGCAATTCTCCAAAGATCTCGAAAAATAAAAGAATCATGACTATTGTAGTTGGATTTTACCCTGATATCTTACCATGCTATCTTTCTGGGGGTTACTACAAATATAGATGTCCAACCTTCACCCAACCCGGCAACCCGGCCAACGCCCACCTCGTAGACGGGCACCACAGCGCAGAGCGCCACCCCCGAAATGTGGGCGATGGCTCCTTCCACAACGGGAATCCCCACCTGGCGAGGCTACTTAGGGAGGATCATCCCACGATTCAGTGGGCAAAAATAGCCTGGTTGGGAAGTCCCCAATTCCTGGATTGTCCCCATGGGTGATTTTTTAAGGGTAAGTCCCGGTTTTTCAAAAGGTTTTTTTTGTTTGGTGGAACTCATAGATGTAATGATTGAAGCGTTTTTCGGGAACGGGAAAAGTGCGCATATGATTCCACGGAATCTTTATGACATGACTAGCCGAATATGGATGATGATTACAACGAAATGGGAAGGAGCAAACGGATAGTATACAGATTGAAAAAAACAAACGATAACCCATGATTTCAAGGAACACACCATCAACTATGGCGGTAAAATTGTGTCCAAAGATGAGTCTTACCAGGGAGGATGGTCCCTACAAAAATCTGCTGCCAGAAATGCATCCTCCAAACCTGGGAACGAAACCAGGATGCATCACCTTCTACATAAGTAATGCAGCTTGGAATCCAGAGTTTGTTGGATAAATCATACCTGGGAGAGTTCAACCTCTAACTTTTTGAGGTGAACCTCCAATTTTTTGCTAGTAGCTAAAGGTTAAACCTCCAAGTCTTGTTACCAATCTAATCCCCAGGTTTTCTGTTAGTAAAAAGCTCCCAACAATTGCTAGTTAAGCCCCTAATTCCTTTCCCACTTGGACCCCCAATTTTTTCTGAGCTACATTCAAGAACCTGTGCAAGTTTTTACCGCCCGTTTCTTGTGAGGTAACTCCCCATTTCGTTGTTAAACCTCCTATTTTTAGTTGAACCCCCGTTTTGGGTAATTAAGTTAAACCCCCATGTTCTTTTCTGCATTGGCTACAGATGATAAAAATCCAAACTTGGTTGAATTGAGGTTTTGTCAAACATATCAAATGCCCATCTTTTGCTTGACAAAAAATCATGTTTCTTGAGTTCGCCACCCCCCCCCAATTTTTTGATATCACTGCGTGCCTTGAAGCCCCGAATCTTCACGGTGCTGTCGATGCGCCCGCGGATCTCCAGCACTGGTGGCTGCCCCACCAGCCGGGCGGCATCGCCTACACTGGGCACTTGGGTAGGAGTGATTTTTGGACGGGAATTTCCAGGAAGTTTCAAATTATTGTGATTTTTTAAGGGGGGTTCTAGATCCAAAATGTTCGAAACGGATTGTTTGAAATGGTTTCTGACCAGCGATTTTTGGAAGAAAGCGGTGGGTTTTTGGACGGGACACATGTCACCAGAGCCCAGCAAGATGCTGAAGTGGATGTTCAACGCCCAACTATCAAGGCTTTTGCTAAGCTACGGAAATGGAAGGAGAATAAAAGATGAATCAACGAGAATGATGAGCCAAAGTGAGATTCCAGCACAAGAGCAACAAGGATAAAGTTGGGGATTTGCAAGCCAGAAACCATGATCACTGAACCAGTTTGCCTTCATTGGAGTGCATGTACGTGCATGTACATCTACACATGCACGCTTGCATTTCTGTATACATGTGAGACAAATGCACCACTTTCAATATGGTGTCATTAATATCCAAATACCCAGCTGTGCAACGAAATACCCATCGAAACATTCCATTGTTTCAACGGGGTGAAAACTACCGATATGGTTGTGTTAGGCTCACCACCAACTCACAACTTATGGTTCACTGGCACTCACTGGCACTCGCTGTCCTGTCTTGTACCATTTCCACTTGCCCTGAGACAGGTCAGCCTGGGCATCGAATCATTGCCGGGATGATCATCGACAGGTTCTCCAAAAAACGGACAGTTCTCACCATCAAAACGGCAAGAAATACCCTCCAGAAATCAAACATGGAGATGTAAAATCCTCCATTTACAGAGCATTTTCCCATATAAACCCCTCATAAAAAAGGGAATTTTTACAAAGCCATGTTTGATTACCAGATGGTATGTTTCTATATTTTGGAGATCAAGACGTTGTGGACCCACGCCCACCCCTGCAACCCCGCAAGCCATTTGATGATAATTCGGGATGTGTATACCATTAATCTATGGTTCCTTTGTTGGCAAATTCAGGGAAAATCTCCAAGTGTTATTTTTGTTGGTCCTACTGATATGTCATTTTCACGGTGAAGCTCCCATAAATCTTTGGTGTTTTGGTTGCTGCAACATGCCCAACCTTTGGCGAAATCCCCATTCTTTGGCTTCGTGGCTTGGTAAATCACTGGGTAAAATCCCAGCTGTCTTGGTTAAAGCGTCCCTTGGCTCCCACGCCATCACAGAGTTCACGCCATCCGTAAACTTGGCCGCGGTGATGTCGTGGTTGCCATAGTAGCCGTAGGACAACACCGGCTGGCGCAGGCGCCAGCGGGGAGAGCCGTGCCCAAAACGGGTGAAGATGGCCCTTAAACCATCAGCTGGTGGCTTTTCTCATAGTCACAGAAGATTTTGATGGGGCTTCAAGTGTCGAAAAGCATGTGTTTTCGTGGTGAGACCAACTATTTGATCTATTTGGCCTTGATGTCCACTAAGTACACGTAACAAGTTAAAAATCCTGAAGAACTTGTCTTGCACAGGCCAAAATGTTGGAAACATCCTGAGCGGTAGCTGTCAAAGGGGTCTACTCAAGACTCAATTCACCGATTTTGTGAACATTTGGAAATACACCCTGAGGATAAGCAACTCCGTTTCTTCTTGGGTTTCACTCGGGTTGACCGTCGAATTGAGCACTCAACTAGTCAACTAGCCCCCAAGTTTTCGACATCACCATGTTTCGTGTTAATCAATCACATATCAATCACAACACCCTGTGTTTGCCGCATATCCCATGTTTGTTTCGTTGGAAATCTGTGGCTGCCCCAGATTTTGGAATCTCAGAACCTTCGAATGGGCTTAAGAATGAAGGCAGAGACTTAGAGGGGTACAGGTTCCCTCGGGGATTTTGTTTCAGATTTCCAGGTGATTTTTGTTTCAGGCAGCTCTACTGCAGAAAACACCACCAACCTGCAGGAGGCTGCGCAAAAAAATTTCGCGCAGGAACATGCTCTCGTCTCAACCCAGCGTGGCAAAATCACCAAAGCTGCATGCGCCGAATTCAAGGTTCCATTATGGATTATTTCCGCTGCGTTTGGTGTTTATTTACGGGTGGTTTAGGGCTTGTTTGAACTAGGTTTGGTTTCTGGTACTTCTTTCGGGTTGGTTTGGGGATTATTTGGGATTGTCTTAGGGTTTGCTTAGGGCTGGTTGAAGTTTTGTTTAGGGTTGGCTTAGATTTGATTTAGGGTTTGATTTTTTTACTGATAAAGTTTATTTAGGGTTTGTTTGGGGGTTATTTGCTGTAAGCTTATGGTTTATTTAGATGTTGTTTCAGAAGCTTATTTAAGGTTGCTTGTGTGTTTGTTTAGGGTTGGTATGACATTTATTCAAGGTTGGTTTCAAGATTTAAGGTATTTGTGGTTTTATTTATGGTCGGTTTCAAGTGTGTGTCTCTAAGGTTGGTTTAGAATGTTGATTCAGGGTTGGTTTATGGTTTGCTTAAATCTGGTTTAGGTTGATTTTGGGTTGGTTTAGGGTGTTTTTTTTAAGATTTGGTGTGAATTTGTTGAAGGCTTATTGTGGTTTATTTATAGTTGCCCTAAATCAAGCTTAAGTCAACCCTAAGCAAACCCTAAACTAACCGTGAAGAAACCCTGAACCAAATTCAAATAACCTAAAACCAACCCAAAAGAAACACATTATATACATCTACCCTAAATAAATCCCAAGCGTAAATAAACAAGCTGAACCAACCATCAAGAAACACCTTGAACCAACCGTAAATAGACCCGAAACCAACTTTCAAAAGGCTACTAAAACCCCTAAATCAATTTCAAACCATAAACCACCTGTAAATAACATCCTAAACGAAGCCTAAATCAGACCTAAGCCAACCTCATTTCAGACCCTGAATCCCTAAAAACGGTAACGAAACCTTAAAGAAACACCAGAAATCTTCAAATCAATTCGGAATAAACCCTAAACCAACCCCAAACAACCCCGTAAACCAACTTTAAGTAGACCCTGAACAAACTCTTAACCAACCCTAAATAAGCCCTGAACGAACCCAAAAGAAACAACTGGTTTAAAATTCAATGAGACTTGGTTTCAACATTTCAGATGGCTCAGGGTTTATTTAGGGTAGGTTTAGGGTGTTTGTTTCGGGTTGGATTATGCTGGCTGGATGGCTGGCTGTCCTCCTCCCTCCCTTGCTGGCTTGCTCCCACCGTAGATCACTTCCCATAAGCCATAGCGCCATGGCAAACCGTTCGCCACAGGCCAAACACGTTTTGAGCTGGGAGACCCAACTCCTCCAACGTACAGCTCACCCACAAGCCCCCGTGGAACTGGCTTCCTGGGATGGAGGTTTCGTTCGCAGGGAAAATCATCGGAAATGAGGGATTTTCCGGCCATGTTTGCCATAGGGTACTGGATTTCGCTGTTCAACTGATTTTGGGGTTGCTATCCCAGTCTCTTCATAGCACATAAAGCTATCCAATCCTCGAAGAGGTAAATTGTCCCTTCCTCACACAGGTCAATGTCTTCCCTTAGATCATCGTAGAGAACTAGCTAGCAGAGGGAAACTTGGGTCTGAAAATACGGTCACTTTTCATTTGGTGGGAAATCGGCTTCAGCACCTTTGTAGCACGGAGAAAGGTCCTCCAAACTGCTATTACAAGCTGCAGTTCCAAGCTGCTCAAAGTCAAAAATGTCTGGTCTCTCTGAAAATCATCCAATAATCATCCTAAGATCATCTTAAAAGTCACCAAAAATCCACCGTTTGATGCCTCAAAGATGGCCCACCCTTCGACGGCCCCGAGGACCCAAGCAGATTCTCAGGATCCACGATGCACGCAGTGATGCCACAGGCCATCTGCTGACAGGCTGCAGCAAAGACCTGTGGTTTCGGGGCCAAGCCAGGACCTCCATGACACCTACTGTGGGGTTTATGTATGTATGTAATGTAATGTAACGTAATGTAATGCAATGCAATGCAATGTTATGTTATGGTATGTTGTGTAATGTAATGTAATGCAATGTCGTGTCATGTAATGTAATGTATGTATGTATTTATGTATGTATGTATACACACATATACATATGTTTACATCCGGTTATGGTGATTATAACCATTATAACCATAGTTTGATGTAGTTGGACCACCGCCCACAAATGGCCGTGGCGTTCTTGTTGTTTTTTTGTCGTTTTGTATTGGTTTTTACAGCATTTTGTCTGTTTCTCGCTGTGCCACTGGTCCGTTGTTCCACCTTGTTTGCTCCTTTTTGGTGTCTTTTTTTATTGTGGGGGTGGGTTTTTGGGGGGGTTCGGGGGAGGGGGGGCGTAATAACGTCCTGTCGCATGCGTTTTACTTGAGCTACATTGTGAACTTTCTTCCTAGAACTTCAGACGCTCTTGATGCTACGTTGTGAACTTTCTTCCTAGAACTGCAGACGCTCTTGATGCTGCTACGTTGTGAACTTTCTTCCTAGAACTTCAGACGCTCTGGATGCTACGTTGCGAACTTTCTTCCTAGAACTTCAGACGGTCTTGATGCTACGTTGTGAACTTTCTTCCTAGAACTTCAGACGGTCTTGATGCTACGTTGTGAACTTTCTTCCTAGAACTTCAGACGCTCTTGATGCTACGTTGTGAATTTTCTTCCTACAACTTCACACGGTCTTGATGCTACGTTGTGAACTTTCTTCCTAGAACTTCAGACGGTCTTGATGCTACGTTGTGAACTTTCTTCCTAGAACTTCAGACGGTCTTGATGCTACGTTGTGAACTTTCTTCCTAGAACTTCAGACGGTCTTGATGCTACGTTCTGAACTTTCTTCCTAGAACTTCAGACGGTCTTGATGCTACATTGTGAACTTTCTTCCTAGAACTTCAGACACTCTTGATGCTACGTTGTGAACTTTCTTCCTAGAACTGCAGACGCTCTTGATGCTGCTACGTTGTGAACTTTCCTCCTAGAACTTCAGACGCTCTGGATGCTACGTTGTGAACTTTCTTCCTAGAACTTCAGACGGTCTTGATGCTACGTTGTGAACTTTCTTCCTAGAACTTCAGACGGTCTTGATGCTACGTTGTGAACTTTCTTCCTAGAACTTCAGACGGTCTTGATGCTACGTTGTGAACTTTCTTCCTACAACTTCACACGGTCTTGATGCTACGTTGTGAACTTTCTTCCTAGAACTTCAGACGGTCTTGATGCTACGTTGTGAACTTTCTTCCTAGAACTTCAGACGGTCTTGATGCTACGTTGTGAACTTTCTTCCTAGAACTTCAGACGGTCTTGATGCTACGTTCTGAACTTTCTTCCTAGAACTTCAGACGGTCTTGATGCTACATTGTGAACTTTCTTCCTAGAACTTCAGACACTCTTGATGCTACGTTGTGAACTTTCTTCCTAGAACTGCAGACGCTCTTGATGCTGCTACGTTGTGAACTTTCCTCCTAGAACTTCAGACGCTCTGGATGCTACGTTGTGAACTTTCTTCCTAGAACTTCAGACGGTCTTGATGCTACGTTGTGAACTTTCTTCCTAGAACTTCAGACGGTCTTGATGCTACGTTGTGAACTTTCTTCCTAGAACTTCAGACGGTCTTGATGCTACGTTGTGAACTTTCTTCCTAGAACTTCAGACGCTCTTGATGCTACGTTGTGAACTTTCTTCCTAGAACTTCAGACGGTCTTGATGATGGTGGTGATGGTGATTATGATGATGATTATTATTATTATGATGATGATGATGGTGATGGTGATGATGATGATGATGATGGTGATGGTGATGGTGATGGTGATGATGATGATGATGATGGTGATGGTGATGGTGATGGTGATGATGATGATGATGATGATGGTGGTGGTGGTGGTGCTGATGATGACGATGATGGTGATGATGATGATGATGGTGATGATGCACAAAAGATGAATGGAGTCCTTAGTTGCGGGCAAAAAAAATAGAATATTTTGCTCGCAGTTCCACTGGTTTCTATCATGACAATATTTTCCCCAATGGAACTACGCATGAAACATGTGAAATCAAAGACTGTCCCTTAAACGCAGTGTAATTGCGTGATTCAAACAACATTGAAACATTGAAAATGCTATTTTACACCATGGCCGCCTATGAGCGGTGGACCTAGTTAGATAGGGAAATTAGGATGTCACCCAGTAATTCAAAAGGGGTGTGAAATAGTTTTAGGATTTTTTTTTTTGAGCAGGTTTGGGATTTTTTTTTGGATTTCTTGGCTGGTACCATTTGCCTAGTGTTTGCAACGGTTTGGAACTTGAATTTGTCATTTTGCATGGTATTTGCCACATTTGGGCATGTTCACCTTCCATTTTGCATGGGATTTACTACATGTGGGCATGTTCACCTTCCATTTTGTATAGTATTTGCCACATTTTGGCATGTTCACCTTCCATTTTGCATGGGATTTCCTACATGTGGGCATGTTCACCTTCCATACAATTTGCCACATTTTGGCATGTTCACCTTCCATTTTGCATGGGATGTTCTACATGTGAGCATGTTCACCCAAAAAATTACAGATGCGGAAGCTTGGGATTAGATAAAAAGCGGGTGGGGGGGATTGAGGGAGGGCGCTAGCTATCTAGCTAACTATCTATCTAGCTATCTAGCTATCTAGCTTTCTATCTAGCTATCTATCTATCTAGCCATCTATCCAGCTATCTAGCTATCGAGCTATCTAGCTAACTATCTATCTAGCTATCTAGCTTTCTATCTATCTAGCTATCTATCTAGCCATCCAGCTGTCTATCCAGCTATCTAGCTATCTATCTATCTAGCCATCCAGCTGTCTATCCAGCTATCTAGCTATCGAGCTATCTAGCTATCTACTAGCTAACTATCTACCTATCTATTTAGCTATCTATCTATCTATCTAGCTATCTATCTAGCTACCTCTTTATCTATCTAGCTATCTATCTATCTATCTATCTAGCTATCTATCTAGCCATCTATCTATCTAGCTATCTATCTAGCCATCTATCTATCGAGGTATCTAGCTATCTATCTCTCTAGCTATCTTTCCATCTAGCTGGCTATCTATCTATCTAGCTATCTATCTACCAAGCTATCTATCAGCTATCTATCTATCTATCTGTCTGTCTGTCTATCTATCTATCTATCTAGCTATCTATCTAGCTACCTCTTTATCTATCTAGCTAGCTAGCTATCTATCTATCTAGCTATCTATCTAGCCATCTATCTATCTAGCTATCTATCTAGCCATCTATCTATCGAGGTATCTAGCTATCTATCTCTCTAGCTATCTATCCATCTAGCTGGCTATCTATCTATCTAGCTATCTATCTACCAAGCTATCTATCCAGCTATCTATCTATCTATCTATCTATCTATCTATGTATCTATCTATCTATCTATCTATCTATCTATCTATCTATCTATCACATGTAAACCTGTCAGCTTTCCAGAGAAGGTTAGTTCGCAAAAACCAACTAATGTAACTTGGGTTTAAGTTTAAATTAAAAAAAAGCGGGAGGGGGGGATTGGGGGGAGGGCGCAGCGCCTCCCCCCAAAGCAGAATGCAAGCACCTCTTCTCACATGTTACGTTGCTAGTTTTCAAGAGAAGGTTGGTCATGTGATACTCAGGGATGTAAATACTGTGCAAAATGCATCTTACATGAAAATCAAGTATTTAAAGCAGGCAAAGCAAAAAAAAAAAGCAGAGAAGCAAAAAAGCAGAGAAGCAAAGAAACAGGAAACGCACAAAAGCAAAACAGCAGAAAGGCAAAGAAGCAGGAAAAGCAGAAAAGCAGAGAAGCAGGAAAAGCAGGAAAAGCAGAGAAGCAAAGAAACAGGAAAAACAGAAAAGTAAAAAAGCAGAAAAGCAGAGAAGCAGGAGAAGCAGGAAAAGCAGAGAAGCAAAGAAACAGGAAAAACAGAAAAGTAAAAAAGCAGAAAAGCAGAGAAGCAGGAGAAGCAGGAGAAGCAGAAAAGCAAAAAAGCAGAAAAGCAGGAAAAGCAGGAAAGCAGAGAAGCAGGAAAAGCAGGAAAAGCAGGAAAAGCAGAGAAGCAGGAATCCAAAAATAATTCCTAAACCTGATCAAAAAAAAAATCCTAAAATAATTAGCCCTCCATTCAAAAGTCTGGTATGGATAAATGACCATGATTAATAGGTAAATTGTCTGTAAATGGACAATTTTACATGAATGGATGTGTTAGTTTAACAGAGGGTATGTGCTAGGGTCAAAACATTGTATATGGATGTCTATGGTTCATGATCATCCATCCCACAGTGGGAATTCTTATAATGGGTATCTAGATCCCTGTGAATGAATGGATGAATGACGTTCCCCTAATATTAAACAATCCCATTGTATGTTCCCAAATATGTGTAAATCCCCTATGGCGGGTCTTCAATATTGGGAAGAGATTAGTTTTAATCCTCCAGTTGTACTTATTTATTGCTATACGTACTAGTTGTGTATCCGTGCCAGAGAGTCCTGTATTTAGAGCCAGTTTGACAGGATGCTATATAGTGGGATATTAATGGAATTGTCATGGGAATATCTTATGGCATATAAAACTAACTGAGCCATTAAAAATACCCATGTCCCATCGCAGTATATTAGTTGCGGCTGGTAGGTTTTTCCCCGCTATGGGTTACAATCATCCCTAATAATCCCGGTATTCCTACAAAAACCAGTCGACAAGGCTATTTTTGATGGCTCAGCAACAATCAAAAGTATGTTTTTGGGATGACCAACCCAATAGCCATGGCTTTTTTCTCTAGGGACTCTAAGCGGCAAAGACTCTGGTGGTCTAAAACTTACTAATCAGGAAATCATAGGAAATCATGCGCTGTGATGGGGGAAATTAGGGACAATCTCCTTCGGGGTCCGTTCCAATCATGTTTGGCTTTCTGGGGCGAATCTTGACGGCGAATTCCAAGAATCCATTGGGGGCACCTTTCAGGAGGCGGGTGGAATCCTCATTGAGATGCATGTTTGTGTGGATCTCTCTTTTGTATGCTGGATATATAAATTATATACATACGTATATATATATGTATATATATATACATGTATGTATATCCTAGTATATTGTATGTTCATGTAGGGGTGCACCTGGCCTTAAATGCTCTAGAAAAGGCCATTTGGTAGCCCCAACCAGCCATTTATAGCTCTAGACCATCACCCCGGACTGTACTTGGGGGCAGGGCTGGAGTGGAACAAAATTACGGGCACAACTATGGGAGTTTAACCCCCATGTTTGTTGCGATAGGCCAGAAACAACTCTACAACAATGCGTCTCTCAAAACCTACAAACACAACCTCAACTGCACCCATTTCAGTAGTTCCCAACCGCAACTATTTTTCACTGTGCTTGTTGCTGACCCCCCCATCTTTGAAGGTTTTGAAGGTTTTGTGGCTTTGTCTCTACACAGAAATGTGGATCCCACTTGCGCAACGTACCTGGCTGGGCTCATAGCTCCCAGCTGGCGCCACCTGGGCATAGCCTCAGTACAAACGTCATGTGCGATGGTTATCGAGGCCAAATTGATATGAGATACCCTCTGGTAATTTAACGTAGCTATGGAAAATCACCATTTTCAATGGGTAAATCCACCATAAATGGTCATTTTCAATAGCTTTGTTAAATTACCAGAGGGTATCAAAGCTGTTAAACGATAGTTATTCACTATGTATCTGATGATATCTGGTGAATTTGATTTTTGAATTTAAATTATCCTATAAAGCTATTTGAGCTATGGGTATGTGATGTCATTGATCAATCCGAATTCATGGGTATGTGATGTCCAACTTATCTGATATATGGGGTGATTGCTATGATAGCTAGTTTGATGTCATTTGTGATATGATCTGTGTAGAGATGATGATTCATTTCATCTGATGTACAGGAGAGAAAAATTGATAGTGCATTTGCTATGATCTAAGATATCATTTGAGATAGCTGATTTGAGAGCTCATTTGATATCTTATGATCTGGATCTCCAAAAACACACGCGCATTTGATGTGAAGGCTTCAATCCCTTGTTCAAACATGAATTTGAATTCAAATGTTAAATGAACCCATATCAATCCTGAACCCATATAAATTCAATATTCATATCCATATTTCATACGTTAAATTTGATTAGCCCTCGATGTCCCAGAAGATCATCGGTAAGTGTCCCATTTTTTCACCAGCCAATTAAAAAGGGTGGATACATGTGCTAGTGATAAATATGTTGCATTACCAACATGTTTTCGAGTTTTTAGAACATCACCCATTTTTGTGACATCACACAGTTTTCCATATGTCATGGTGATGTTCCAAAACTCCAAAACGGTACATGTCAAAAAAAAAACAGAAGATCGTCTCTCTTGAATTGGTGATCGCCACCCTTTTGCCAACAAACAGCAGGGGTGTCATCTCCAACGAACTGTAGGTGATGTAAAAAGAAAAAAGTGTTGAGTCCCAAATGCAGGACGTGTGCTTGTCTGAAAATAGGCTAAATCCAAATCTGTTCATTGATCATCATTCTTCCCATCAAAATAGTTATTTGAAGTTCATCCGCCCAATTTTCAGCAACATCCACTTAAATACCTCTGGGCAAAGCTGTACAGATTGGTGGCTTTCCTGAACTCAAGTCCCCAAAATGGGTAAGTAGGCACCATAACCATCCACGACAAAGAAAGTGATAGTAACTCATAAGACCATAAGAATAACAATAATCAATAGTAACAATAGCAACATTCTAATAGGTTTAGAAAAATTGTAACAATACTGACCATAAGCATAGTTGTTTTACCAAAAAAAAGTAATGGAAAAAAAATAACCCCTAGCAACTTCTCCGCGTCGGCCCAGGGGCCAATATCTCCACTTTCCCAGGTGGAGTAGTCATTGATGAGCCGACACCTGTCTTTCTAATCGAATACAAGTTAGTAACCAACAAAGTGTTGGGGCTATAAAACCAACGAGATATCGATATAAATACATATCTATATATAGATACATATAGTGGTGAGATATTCTGGGATGATAGTGGGATGATAATGGGATGGTAATGGGATATCCCAATGATGCGCAAAACCCAGGAGTCTGGGACAGATCGCCAGCATACTATTGACACCTTTGCCGCAAATGACTTGGAAAATTCCATAAAACTCTGGCTCAAAAAATAGGAAGTAGAACCCACAAATTGATGATGATTTGTATTTTACCAGGTCAACCGAGTATGGGGTGAAATGCAACACTATCCGCTAAGCAGCTGATACTTTTGAACCAACGCTACAGAGTAGATCGATGATATATACACTACATGGTTTTACTGCAGGAGTTTTTACACCCCCCTCGGGCGAGCAGGGACGACTGCGGAGAACGAATAACCCAGAAGAGCATACCCTCGCGGGTAGCCAAATTTCTTTAGTTGGTTTTGATCATTTTTATGCAGTCTTTCAAAGGTCCCTTTAAAAAGCTCAAG
This sequence comes from Cladocopium goreaui, assembly GCA_947184155.2. Classification (NCBI taxonomy): domain Eukaryota; class Dinophyceae; order Suessiales; family Symbiodiniaceae; genus Cladocopium; species Cladocopium goreaui. The sequence continues at coordinate 137,334 of CAMXCT020000419.1, forward strand.
CCCGTAAAACCCAGCGCAGCTTTGCAAGGAAGGCACATTACCATGCCGCATCTTGCGCTATGCTACAAAAGAAAATCATCGTCTACCTGCGGTTCCAATAGATCCACCGGCCGCCGGCCTCGTCACGGTAATACCAAGCCCCACGCCAGAAACTCCATTCTCGGCGTGCACCATAGTGATCACGATTCCAACTCCAGGAGGCATCCGGGCGACCGGAGCTTGCAGCCTTTGATGTGACTCCTGTGCTTGCTGCTTTTGCAGTGGGCGGTGTCTCAGGCTCCAAGAATGGTCGCGCTCCTGCTTTGGATGTTGGTGGTTCAGGTGCAAGAAATGGTGCATTGTTGGGGTCAACTGGGGCATCAGCGTGCGAGGCATCTGCGCGAGCAGAGCTTGAGGCGGCAGTGTCATCATGTGTGGTGACGGATGCATCAGCTTCGGCTTTGCGTTTTCGCTCAGTGGTGGGCGCGACCGTGGGGTCGGCCTTATGACCTCCAGGACCTCCAGCCTTTGCAGCGGCGCTCTGCTTCTCTTTGCGTTCAAGGTTTCCCCGAACCAATGGAAGATTTTCCTCATACACCTTTTCGAGGAATTCAAGAGTGCCATCAAAAGGAACTTGGACAGTGCCCTTCCAGGTCAAAAGGCCACGGAATGCGCCACGACGACCGATGTAGCTGACATATTCATCCTCTGTAAAAATGTGGCGGCCGAACATGAATCCCCAGACCTTCTTCCATGTTTTGCGGAACTCAACTGGGAAACCATCAACACCTCGAGGCTGGGACATGAAAATCAACTTAGATAAGCAGTTTTCATTTTGGGCATTGGCGGCGACGCCAGCCGAGATCTGAGCTTTGGTCCTTGGGGGATCGGGGAGGTTGCCATATGCGAACATGTCGTCGAATATGCAGTCCTGCAGGTCCTTCCCCTCACCGTGGATGCGGTCGCAAAAAGTGACGTCGCTGGAGTATCTGTCTTCCACGTCCTCGTAGCCCAGCGCTTTTGCACGTCGATGCCTGTCGCGGCAGTCTTTGAGGACTGCTGATTCCACGGATGTGATTCCCCTGGGGCCCAGTTCCCGGCGAAGCAGATTGGCTTGCTCATCCGTCAAGGCTGTCAGCAAGCTTCCGCTCATTTTCCCAAACATTCCGAACCCGGCGAGACTTTGCATTCGCCGTTCAAGGATGCGTGTCCTCCTGTTGGGTTTGTCGGCCTCTTTTGTATCGCCACTTTCGTCCACTGGGAGTGGCTCATATCCACATGTGGTGCATGTCACTTGGCCACTGACGTACTCAACCTGGCAGAGGGGGCAGGAGCCCATGAAAGGTTCGCAGTACTTGGGTGCAATGTAAACACGGCGCGTCCTTGCGGGCGGCTGGTCAACTTGCATTGGGGCAGTGGCTGCATCATCATCAGTGGACTTGGCATCGGGTCGCCCCGTGCTGGTGTCATCCATTGGGTCGTCGTTTGCATCATCTCGGGCAGTCAGGGTGACCGCTTTGGATTTCGGTGCTGAGGCTGATTCCGCGCCTGTCCATGAGCTGGGCTCGAGATTGCTCTCGGCGCGGGACCAAAGCACCTGTCCTTCTTCTGAGATGCTGACCAGAAACTGCGGTGGAATGCGTTCTGAACACAAAATACCATCCATTTCTGTGCGACTAAAGATGACACCAGCTTCAACTGCTTGCCGCATTGCGATTTTGACTTCGACTGGACATTTTGCTCTTAATCCAGATCGATACCCCTGTGTGCCGATACAGTGTTCTGCCATGTAGATATGAGCACGGCCACTGTTGACTGTGTCACCGCCGCCTGGGATCAGGCCGTTCTGTGCGATGCTCTTCCAGCTGCTTCTCATCGTGCGATGGAAGACAACCTCAGGGACCTCAGTCATGGCACACAAGGGCACGCCAGTGAAGGCGGCTTTTCGCTCGGGGGATACTTGGTTTGAGCAATACACCATGGTTGAATTGGCATAAAGACCCCCTGCGGTTTTCAAGGCAGCTTCAGAGTGACCCTGAATTGCACGGATTTTCACAGGATAATACGGCATGCCTAGGCCATTGTCGACAGGAAAATGGGAGATCTTTGCACACAAGAATTGGAACCTACTCTTGCCATGCTTGTCGATCTTCATTGCGGTGCCAAACAGGTTTGCGACAGTGATGAAAACATCTGGGGGCACTTCCTTGCGGAAGGCTTTGGCAAAATCCTCCAAGTCAATCCAAAGGTCTTTGTCCATTGGCACCTTGGCACAGGATCCATGCCCCCTGCAAACTTTGTTGACACGAGTTGCAAAATCAGAAAATTTCTTGTCGACACGAGTCTGGCCAGCAATGGTCTCAACGTCGGATGCCGATATCAGCTCCAGCTCATACGCCGTACCTTCAAAGAGGATACCGGGCACATCGTCCCCGTCTGCATTGGTCACCATTGTATATTGGTATTCAGGCAAATGCTCTTCCATCCAATATGCTTTCACGTGGCCGGATGCATGTCCCTCTAAGCGCGCAGTTGCCTGCGGCTGGTACTGGCTGGATGTGGCTCTCTTGTCATCTGCGGGCTCATCCAATGGTACTGGCGCTGCTTTCGGCCGCGACTTCAACATGACCTCAGCCGTTTGGACCAGGATTGTTGCTCTGCTGGATGCAGCGGGCTCGCCGTCGCCGGCGGCCTTTGGAGGGTCATCTTTGGGAGGCTCAGCAAAAGTGCCCGAAGGCATCGTCTTGGTGTCGATGTAGTCCTCAGTGTCAGGTTGTTGAGCTTCGACGTCCTCCTTGGTGAATGACCTGCCCGTCGGCGTGATGTGTCTTCGGGACTCTCCAAAAAGCAACTTGGTGATGTTTGCACATGTCTCCTGATAGGATCTTGGCAGCTCGTCCAGGACGGCGCTCATGTTCCTCCGCAAATCATCCCATGTTTCCTGGCCACACTGAGTAAGCTCCAAACCAATTCGGCCAACCCGCCATCCGCAATCAATTGCGAAAAGGGTAGCTGTCCAATAGGCAGCAAGACGCGTGCGATTTTCTTCAGAGTTGGCGAAATGCCACTGGTCTCTGAATTCCATTGCATCGGCGTACCCCTTTGCTCTCAGCCACGGATACTTCGGATTGGCAAGCCCTTGCAGGCTGCTGGTTAGAGCTTTAAATCGGGGCTCCAAAACATCAAAGAACTGGTCAAAGATAGGATGGATGCCATAATCTGCGCTCCAAGGCGCGGTCGTGAGACCGGCCGACTGCAAATCCAACTCCCGGGCCTTGTTGACAAACCATGTCAAGTGGCGCTCACAATCATCCAGGATCGTGGGCCAGTGCCCGTTGGGGCCGTCGTACGGCCAATTTGGATTTTGGGCAATCCCATCCTCTCCTACCAATTCATTTCCGAACCAGGACAAATGCAGGTTGATGCGTGCATCAGGATAGCGCTCGCGGGCGTCCGCGGCCAATTCAATCCCACGCTTGACCAGCTTCTGCAGAGTCTTGCCCCAAAGCATCTCATGGATGAACTCAGTCACATACTTAGGCTTGCGCTGCCGGTAATGCTCGGACAGGTCAAACTTCTTAAGTGTTTTCCTACGCCCTGTGATCAATGCACATGACGAGTCAGAGACTAAGATCCAGATTACATCATTGACGGGCATCTCTGGCAACATGATCTTTTCAATGTGGGACTCCTTTGGCAAAAAGCAGAAGCTAAGGTATTCTGCAAGCGGATCCTCTCGACCGTAGAACCTCAGGGCCGAAGCCGGCGTCCATTCAGTCATCAGTCCATCCACGAGGTCCTGAGCAGCCTGATTCTCACCTTCATTGCGCATGGCCAATGCAAACAAAATGCGATTGTGAAGGAGCAACCATGCTTCTTTGTTAGCCTCACGTGTGGCTTCGAGCGCAGCCTCGCGGCTGGCCGGGTGTGCTGTGGCATATCGCGAGTCAGCCATTTTAGCAGGACAGGCACGAATGACAGCGGGTGAAATCCTTTTGGATGTTTGGCCCACCACAGCTACCCGGAAACACTCATGGAGCATGTCAGTCAACTTGAAGGTATAGTTCTCAGCAAGTTTAAGAGCTTTGCCCCTACTTTGATCATGCTCATGTTTGCCATCACATTTGAATGAGTCTAACACTTCGAGTTCTTTGAAGTTTCCTGCAATAGTCCAACTTTTCTTCATTGGTTGACCGTTGTTTCCAAGAACACCCAACATACAACCATCAAAGTGATGAGTAGTCATGGATCGTTCTATGAGGAATTTTCTAACCATCGGCCATCTCCAATATTTGCAATTCTTGGACAGTTCAAATGCTATCAAGGTTCGTTCATCATAAACTTCATCCACAAGTTTGACAAAAGATTTGAACAACTTGGTAAACTGTTTTTGTTGCTCTTTGATTCTTTCTTGACCCTCAACAGTAAGGCCATTCACATTCCCCCATGGGCTACCTCCAACACAAGGCAACGATGCATAAAGTATCAAAGTGCCGTCATTGAAATCATTTCTGAAATCTTGGACTTGGGAGGCTAGCCGTTGCCGACAGCTGTTAGTGGTACCATCTTCCTTTTCGGTAACCCTAATGCAGTGGCAATCTTCATTGGACTTTCTTGGGGTACTAAGCTTCGAATCATCAGAGCAGCAAAATTCGATCAACATTCTGGGCTTAAAAGACTTTTGGGAGCCCCCCTGATTCCCGGCAGCGGTTGCTAGTTTTGGCACCTTAGTGGAGTTCGGCGCCGCGGTGTGGCGGGCTGCTGCTTCTTCCACCTTTGTCGGGCCAATGCCAATGAGATGAATGGCATGCAACCAAAGGGCTGGTCGGGTAAAAGGTTTTGTAAGAATGTCTGCAACTTGGAAACTGGTTCCTACGTTGAGAAGATCGAACTGTTTACATTCAAATTGTTGTTTCAACCATTTGAAGTTGATGTTTTGTGTTTTGTTCATGTGTCTCATGGATGCTGATGAACCGGTGGACATGACTGTGATAGTAGCCTGATTGTCCTCCATAAATTTGACTTGATAAAATTCAGGGAAACTGGCCTTGAGGGAGTTGATGTCCGCTGCACTACAACCTGTATCGACGTTCCCATTACGGATTTCATCAATTTCAGGGTCGATTCTAGTGAACACGGCATCTTCTTGGGGCTTCGCGGCATCGCGAGCTGGCTTACCCTGTAGCTTCTTGAAAAGGTTCAACTGCTCAAACAGGGCCAGCATTGGAATGCCCTCAGCTCTCATGCTGTGATTTGCGGCAACTACCTCAGCCTCAGTTGAAGATATTGCGACAACCGTTTGTTTCTTACTGAATGCATTTAAGGGGTAATACGTGTTGGGGCCTACAAGCACAATGGCACTGCCAGTAGTACTCTTGCTATCATGTTCGCCTGCATGATCTGCGTCGGCAAAAAGCCAGAGTTGGCATTCATCAAAGGCATCCCCAATGAAACCCTCTAGAAAATGGTGCTTTGTACAGTGAATGTATGACACCAATCTATGCAAGGCAACATCGCATTCTATGGACCATTTTGTCACTCTTGATGCTAAGCTTTGTGTGGCACGCAACAAATCGAACCTTGCCATTCTGGCGGCAAAGAGTATCTTCATCAAGATCTTGCTGGCCACTGGCTGGAGTTTGCCAGGCTTTTCATCTTCACTGAGTGTGGGCCGTGCGATGCCAGCATCTGTGAATGGTGTTGGCACCTCTTTTAAGGACGATGGGCTGACTTTTGCAAGACTACAATAGTTTTCTACGCAGGACCCCAGGAAATCACTCATGTCATACCTCACTAAGTTCACGGGCTTGGCCATGACGCCAGCTTTTGTCTTCACAGCGTGATCAACCCCCCTGAACTTAGAGGCCTTGGCTTCCTTTTTCGCCTCGCGTTTGTCGCGATGTGGTCCTGGTCTGGCTTTACTTGCCATTGCAAACTGCTTGAATTTGTCAGGTCCATCTTGTCCGTAACAGAAAACTGTTTTTCCTGTCCAGAATTCATTTGTTTGATTGCTAGATGTTTTCCAATCATCTGTATAAACATCATAGCCCCCCTGATTGTTCCCGTCGGTGATGCTAGGACAACTTTTTAATGTCACCTTTTTGTCGAAGAAAGTTATGCGACTTGAATTTTGACAAGTTACATCTCCCCCCTCATCAACCGGCTGGTACAATCTTTTTCGGGGTTGTATGTGGTGTCTGATCCATGCCATGTTGGTTTCATCATGTTCCCACCAGTCTTGTGTTCTGTGTTGTGCGGCTGCTGACTTCTTGGCTTCAAAGGCGAATGCGAAAGGGTGTGCCTGCGAAGGCAACCGGATGTTTTGAAATTCACGGTGCATACAGCCAAAGTAGCGGTCATACGGCTCAGGATCACCAATGTTCACTGCAGCCTTGACGCTTGCCCATGCCTTTTCCAGATTTGCGGTAGGGCCAGCCATCTTGAAGTCATCTACATACACAACCAAAAGACAGTTGAGCTCTTGATGATGAAAAATTGAATGCCAAATGTCAGGTAAAATTTGCTTCCAACCCTGTTTCACCACACGGCTATTGAGATGATTTTCCCAAATACCCCCACTATCAGGATGACCATAAAGGGCAAGTAACATAGGAACCATGGGTTGCCAGTACTTTTTCTCCCAATCTTTGGGCCATCTGTTGCGTGGAAGTGACAACCATGTGGGCACCCCTGTGAAGAGGGCTTGTATGTAGGCTTGGATTGCATCTGCCTGCTGTTTGGAGAACCCGGGCTGACTACCGAAAGCATCTAGCAGCTTTGCTGCTTCCATGGATGCTGGGGAAGAGCCTAACTCGTTGAAGAGTGCGTGATCGGAATTCTCGTCCCTGACATTGTTCCCTTGGAAAACCGTCCTACCCTTGAACTTCCGGCGAGGGTCTGACTCAGGCAATTCAGAACCCTTCTCATAGCAAGCCTCAAAGATTCGACCTAGGTGCACAGTTTGGCCATTGCGACGAGCCTCAGCTACTATGTCGCGGCATTCACGAACACGCTTCTCATCCCAAACACCCTTATTACGGAGATTATCCCACTCCTTATCAAAGGCAGCCTTTGCCTTGGGGTTGCTGGCAATCTCATCTTTTGATACAAGCCTAGCAACTGAAGCGAAAAGCTCGAGTGCGACCTTGAACTCAAGTTCCTTGATCTTCTCTCGGACGAGCTCTCTAATTCGAGGCCGGTGCTCAATTGTGGCAGGCGCGGCAACTTTTGGCATTGGCGGCACGGAAAACTTTTGGGAAGTGGCTGGAATAATTTCCCAAACATTGCCTACGAGCTTTGCAGTTGCAGGAGGGCGTTGAGTTGCCTCAAGCCGGGCCGGTGAAGACTTCTTCTTTTTGCCCTTGCTGTCAGATGAAGATGCTGGCTTCTCCTCCTGCTCCTTGGCTGCTTTCTTTGCTTCTTCCTCGATGATCAACTTCCTATCTTGGGGTCCTAACATCTTCCACAATTCTGAGTCGATCCCCTCCGGACGCTTTGAACCTTTATAGTTACGTACAATCCGGTGACCATCCCAATGATGTCCATCTGGAATTATTTCACCTTTAGGGGTCAATTTGAGATCTGGAAATACGGGCGCTTCGGGTGCATCAGGCTCGACATCGCTGTCGGCTGGTAGAGGCGTCCCTGGCTCGTATTCATACTCATCTTGTGGCGGATGCAACCTGGACTCAAGAGGCACAGCTTTGGGTGTCTGCGGAATGACCTGGTCCTCGAGGCGATCGGCTTTGGGTGCTTTCGAGTCAATCAGAGCTTTCAAAGGAAAGATGAAACCCTCGGATGGCAATTCCAACCTCTTTGTTCTTTGGATTGTCAGCGCACCCCAGTTGACATGATAATCTGCGGCTTCCAACTTGGCAACTAAGTATTCACCCTTCCAATCATGACCTGGTTGGATGTAATACCCAAGGAAAATTCCTTCGTTTGCTGTTGGGGAGAGCTTACCTGATGTGTTATCCAACCTCTTGGGGTTATTCCAGAATAACACTTTGGCACCAAATGGAATGTGCATTGCAGGGAACTCTTCACCAAACCTGAGTTGCCATGGGGAGTCACTGCCGTCAAGCTGGGGGCTTGCGTTGATCGCGGTCGCATGATGCTGCATGGCCAATGGCCACATCTTCAAAGGAAGTCCTGATTGCAACAAGTTGCTCCGGGCACCTTCCAACATCTGACGAACTTCGCGCTCAGCAAAAGACTTTGATGAATCTACATATTCAATGGAAGTTTGGTGTCTGTAACCAAAATCCTTGATGGCCCTGATCAATTCTGGGGAATTGTCAGTGTACACAACTTGAACATCATCCTTTGATCCAATGAAGTGATTCAAACCATCAACACAGCTTTGTGAGTCCTTGGACTGGCTAGGGTAGACATACCGATATTGGGTGTGCAGATCTTTCAACACCAATGCAACTTGCTCCCCCCTGAAACCCTCTTCTACGTTTTTCTTGATGATGACATGATCCCCAATGACGTGGTCACCGAACACTTCAGTTTCGATTCTCTTCTGACCACCTTTCTTTCGTGCCTGAGGTGCCATCATCCTTGCTCGTTGGCAGGTTCTGCAAAAGGGGTTCTTGGGGAAATGCGTGTACTGATGTTGGGTACTTGCAGCTTCAGCCAATAGATCCTCAGTCTTGCGGCTTCGGATGTACTCCTGCTGAGCGTCATCCTCCACCAGCTCATCCAATTGCTCTTCATCTTGGGCTTCGTCCCGTTTGGCTTTTGAGCTCGACCGTGAGGTCGGCATTGCAAACAACTTTCTAAGGTGCTTATCCTTTTGAAATTGATCTTTGGGATAAACTTTGCAACTATCATCCAAAACTGGGACATGACCTTCGATCTTGAGCTGGACGACCTTGTCATCTGGACGGACTAGGATTGGTTTGCCATTGGCAGGCCATACAAAACTGTAACCCTGATCTACACATCTCGTTCCTACGGAGAGCACAGCTGGGGTATGATCAAGTACATACGGATGCACGGGATACTTGACATCAGCAACCTCGTTTGCCTCGGTCGAACCATTGGCTGTGACTAAGGAAATCGGATGCTCGGCTGCACGGCAGTTCTTGGCACTGACATCCCTCAGCATTCCTTTGGACACAAGATCGGATTCACTACCTGAGTCGACAAGCCAACTAACGCCGGCCTTTGGCGCAGCTGTGGCAATTGACGGGAAACGACCAATGTCTCTAAGAGCTTTGGGACCGCTGACGAACCTGCACTCTTTGCATGTGATGTCACGTGTGTCCTCATTCCAACAACAAAACCCACAACTAGGTGCAACATCTGAATCATGAAGTTTCACAGTTTCTTGAAGCTGTCTTGCACGAACTTGAGCCTCATGTTGTTCAACCTTGGATGAAACTGGAACGTCTTCAGCTGTTTTGTACACCTTAGTGAACTCTCTTGGACGGTGCTTGACTGGGACTTGATGACCAACTGCTTTCACCTCGATCACATGTGGGGCCTTTCGGAATCTAAGACGCTTCATGCTGACACTTGACTCATCAGAGCACGAAGTTGCCTTCGGCTGTTTTCGCACGATGCATGCAAACTTCTGGATCAGGCATGGAGCGGCTGTGGAATCCTTGCTCTTCTTCTTAGGAGCGGGTGAATTAGCCCTTTTGGTGTCTTTGGTGGCGGCAGCAGCTTTGTCATCATGCTTATAAAAACATTTGTCACCACGTCTGCACTTTCCCTGGGCATGATAGATACACGGGGTTTTGGCCATTTCTTCCTTGGACATCTTCTTCCCCTTATCATCTTTGTTGCCCCTTGATGGTGAACGTGTTTTGGTTCTTCTGGGTGATTGAGTTCGAGATTTGTCATCCTTGACATGCTTAAATGGACATTTCTTCCCCTTATCACAGGTACCCTTTTGGAACTTATAGCAAATCTTGTCACCTTTGCCACCTCGTTCCTGCGATCTACCACGACTTGGGGAGCCCTTTCGGCCACCGCGACCATCGCCTTTGGCAGGTGCGGCCTTTGTGTCCTTAATCCCAGCCTTGTTCTTCTCCGCGATGCGGTTCCTGTTCTCCCTCAATCGTTCGCGATCGATCAAGTTCTTCATGGATTGGTGAAGAAAACTATAAGACTTTTCATGGGATTTCTCATGAGCACGGTCAAACATCTCAATGTCATATTTCAGCAACTGACTTGGTCGGATCTGCCTCAACAAGATGTCCCTTAACACAGCATCATCGGGGGTGACAGCCATGCCAGCTAGGGTAGCATCCCATTTGTTGATGAATCTTCCGAGATCCTGGACAGTATCGCCTACTTTGACAACACCCAAAAGATCTTCTACTCTGTAAAGGCTACCTGCTTCTTCTGATGTCTTGAAGTAGTCCTCAAACATGAGCAGAACATACCTTCCCCTGACCTGGATGCCTTTTCGGGATTGCTGCTCCTTGAAATTCAAGATCCTAGTTGCGAGGTCCCCTCCGGCTGAGCGCGTGAGCGCTGCTGATAACTTTGTATCCAGCGTGAGGAACTTTCCAGGATCTTGGAGTTTCTTCTCCAACTGCTCTCTGGTGCACTCTTGATCGTACACTTCATTGAGCCAGAGCCACGCCTCATCCGGGCGATCTGAACAGCTTTTCACTTCATCCCTGACATGATTCTTCCAAGTCCTATACGACTCCGGAGCGGGCATGTTGTTCAGCTTGATGAGTTCGGCCTCCTTAGTTTTTGGCTTATCCTTTTCTTCCCTTTGGGTTAAGGCTTTCACCAATTCAATAAGATCTGAGGGACCCATCACTTGCTGTTGCTTGGTTACGCTCTTAGGGGAGTCATTTGGAGGAGTTTTGATAGCTTCAGTGGGAGTGAAAAACCCTGACTGCGTTGGCAATTGGGGCTGGTCGTTGCCGACAGCCGGCTTTTGCTTGGGACTGCCACCTTTGAGCAGCTCATCCAACTTGGCCTTTGCTTCTTGTGCCAACACTGCAGGCGTCTTCAACTCATGAATCGGCTCGTCACTGCCTTTGGCAGCCTGTGCATCGGATGCTTTGGGAGTGGCAATATTGAAGTGGGGCACGCTAGTGCTAGCGGCCGGCTCGGCATTCAGGGCGGATGCTCTCGGAACGGAGGCATGCTGCGCTTTGGCAACATGCTTTAACTGCTCCTGAAGGTCATCGATTTGGTCCTGAAGGCTAAGGTTCTGAGCCGCTGCTTCATTGATCTTGTCGGCCATCTCCTTCTTGTAGTTCTCGAACTCGGTCCTCAAACTGATGAACCTGGCCTGATCAATTGCAGCCTGATCTTCATATTGCTTCTTTGTGGCAGCTATGGCATTCTTTGCATGTTCAACTGTCTGTGCATAAGAAGCTTCGAATTCACTAGTGATACGTTGCCTTTCCTCTGCAATTTTCTGATCATGCTTTGTGTTTGCCTCTGCCTTTACATCCTCTATTCTTTTGTCATTCGATGCCTGAGCCTGATTTAACCTGACCTCCATCTCATTGCCTCGTTTCCTCTCCTCGTTGACGGCACTAATGGCCTTACCTTCAATCTCCTGCAGCCTTTGCTCATACTCCTGCTCCTGCATTACGAGTCTACTTGACCATTCGTTTCGAATTGAGTCAACTACTCCATGCATTATCTGAAGGTGCCTCTGTTCAGCTTCCCTCATGACTTGCAGGGTATTCCCACTAGTTATCTGGGACAGGTTGTTTTGTATGAAGGTAAAGTACGCGACAACGGGTTGGAACATTGTTTCGTCATCCATCGGCTCGGGGTTGCCCCCGGCCACATTGGGCACAGCGACAGCCGATGGACCTGACCCTGGAACGGCGAGAGGATGGTCAATTGGGGTCCCCATAGCAAAGTAGTGAGACTACGGCTGATAACCTGTATTTTACCAGGTCAACCGAGTATGGGGTGAAATGCAACACTATCCGCTAAGCAGCTGATACTTTTGAACCAACGCTACAGAGTAGATCGATGATATATACACTACATGGTTTTACTGCAGGAGTTTTTACATGATTCGATTTTTTTTGGTTGAAAAAACCCTTCCGAAATGGGTGTCATTTTGAGCCATCTCCACGTTGTAAACGTGACCTGTTCCGTGCCATGACCCATGGACCCATATGGACCCATGGGGCCCGGCCTGGGGAGCAGCGCTCGGAAGCTCTGCACCTTGGGATAATGGTAGAACCAACGGTCATATATTGATACTATGGTAGTCCCCAAATATCGTCATACTAATCTCTGGGATTTTGGGGGATACTAATCTATTCAATGATGTTGGTAATTCAATCCATTCTCCCATGTGTTTCGCTTTTTGGCTTGAAACACAATGATAAACTACTGGAATTTGGGGCTCCTAAATCTTGAAACAACCCCATGCGGGTCAGAATATGTCTTTGTTGACAGATAGAAATAAGGAAACCAACTGGGTCGGAAGAAAACCAAGGAAATGGACAAAACAGGCGCCCGTTTCCAACTATTTCCAACCTACAAATATGGGGATGCTAAGTTCTAAGAGACAATCCGTGATGCTGATTCATCCGTGATGAGGAGATTTTGGTCGACAGGGATGTGAATGTGTGCAGTACTCACAGATATGTACCGAAATGGTTTAAGGAAACCAAGGGTTGGGGTGGCGCACTTTCAAAATAGAGCCTCCTTCGATTAAATGGAGGATCAACGGTGCAAAATTGGGGTGCCTTTGGGGTTCCAAGAAAGTAAATCAATACATCGTCTAAAATGCCGATATAGAAATACGTCTGGATACATTAAAGTTAATCACTAAGCTCAAAAAAAATTGGCCATTTTGGAACCGTTCCCCCAATGCGAGCCACCATCTTTTTTGTGACGTCGCGGGGCTCGGGGCTCGGAGTCATGCCCCGTTTGCTGGTGTGTATCATTCCATTCTCTTGCCTTGGGCTTCAGTCACTGCGTAATCATTCGCCAAATACCCTCTAGTAAACTAACAACATAACTATGGAAAATCACCGTTTTGAATGGGTAAATCCACTATTTCAATGGCCCTTTTCAATCGCTTTTTGTATGTTTACCAGAGGGTAGTGATCGCCTCCCAGCTGCTGGGTGCCAAACCACTTGCATCGGTAGGACCTGGCCACGGTGCGGCAAGATGTCTGGCTGAATTTATAGGAACTCCAACTACCCTCTGGTAATTTAACATAACTATGGAAAATCACCATTTATAGTGAATTTTCCCATTAAAAATTGTGATTTTTCAATAGCTATGTTAAATTACCAGAGGGTAAGATGTGTTCAAAAACAACTATCAAAATAGTGACGAATTACCTTTCTCTCTTGGGGGTGAAACCTACATGATGGTACAACTTAAATTACACAACCTTCAACCATTTGAAGGATTTTTGTTTCCCCTTACTAGCCATGCTCATAGCCAAAATTCAGAGATTCACAGGAAATCACCACAATTGATGGAAAAATCCATGGTTTCCCATAGCTTTTCCCTTGAATAATCCCAAAGATAAATCAATGTGGGACTATTCCATTGCCAGCTTGGACCACATCCCAATCCGAACCTCGCCACACATGAGCCAAGCGCACATGTGATCCAACTTCGACACTGCCTCGGTGATTGACTCCCCAACATGTGAGTGACAAAAAAGTGCATCCTCAAACCAGTTAGTTTTGATTTCACTCCAAACGTTTACCCTCTGGTAAACTATAACTAACATAACTATGGAAAATCACCATTTTTTATTGGCAAATCAACTATAAATGGCCATTTTCAATAGCTATGTTAGTTTACCAGAGGGTAAAACCACCAATCAGAGAAAGGATTCGGCAGCTTATCCCAGGCAAAATGGCGAAAAAAAAAGACGTTCGAATGTTTGGAAACGCCCATTGACGTGAGAACCAGGCTAAAAAAAACCACTTGCTCAGGGTTGGGGTCGCTTCACCTGACCACTGATGTGGGGATTATATTTAGACTTTCTCTATGCCTGGTTAGCATCATTTGCACAATTAAAATTACAACACCATTTGGATCCATTTGGGGGATGCTTTTGGATGCCCAATTTTCGGACAAATTCGTATCATCGTGTGGGGATATTCCAACGAAATCTCCATGAATTTCTCATTCCACCATTGTGCCCCACTTCACCATGGCACTGCCAAAATCTTGATTAAGTATCCATCATCTTCCAATTCATAGTCAATTAAATCATTAAATCATGAAATCTCCATCATTTCCCACAAAAAAACATCATTTTCCATCCTTTTTCCCCATTCATTTAACCCATCCAATCTTTCGAAGTCACCAGCTAAGCCGAAGCCGGGCCCCGCCTGATGGCAGCTGTCGATGATTGTGGCCTCGAGGCCGAAGCGGTCCATAGCTACTGATGGGCCAGCGAAATCCGTTTTTCACCAGTAGAGGACGATGGTAAACATCCCAATATTGGATGGTTGAAAAGCCAGAAATATTATGAAATATGATATTTCTGGGCTTTCAACCATCCCAAATTGGTGGTTTATAGATGTTTATAGGATTTTGCTGGCCCATCCACAGTATGTTTTAAATAACCATTGGATAAGCACTCAAAATGTGGATGAACACCAACCAAGAATTGAGATTTGACCACAATAATGAGTACATAAGGGCGGCTTTGGTGCTTCAATCACATAGAAGCTCCGGTCCGGGCGAATTTCAAAGAGCTGCATCCGTGATGCATTTTTTTGACCCCTCCCCAAAGAGATGGTGTTTTTTTCTGGATCTTGATTGGGAAGCTTTCTGTCTATGGAGTGAGTAGGGACCTTTGCGTCTGCACATTTAGTGATTTCTTAGTGTAATTTATTGTTACAACCTTCCTAGATGATGTTCGCGACCGCATAGTTAGTGCAGAATGTGATTGCACTAATTTGCTGTGAAATCTGTACGTATTGTTTGAGTTGTTTCTGAGAAAATCAAGAAAGTGTCCATAGCCATAGCAGAAACACAAATAATCAGACAACTAGATAAAGAGAAGTGGCAATCACATCGCCAACAACAGTGGCGAAATTGAGCAGCAGGGGAACAGAATGTTGGTGACATTTACACATTTTACACCCAGCCTTTTACCTGACATCACCTACCCCTTTTTTGGGTCCCTTGAAAAATCTCGACCTCCCCAGGTCTCCCAAGCACCGTGGGCACCGTGGGCCCACACCAAAAGGGACGGTGTCGTTAGGCTGCGACTGATCCGATGCTGTGCCAAGAACTTCACAAAGATCTGCGGATCCAAGGTGGCCTTCGCTTCGCGGCTGGTTGAGCTAAAAATATATCATTCCCAAGGCTGATTTGAACAAGCCGAATCTTGGGATGGTACAGATATTATGTAAGTGTATATATGTATATATGTTTTATATATAAATATATATATATATATTATTTATATATATATTTTATATATATTATTTATATATATATTATTTATAATTATATATATATATATTAAATATACGTAGACATAATTACATACGTCTTAAGCCATCGAGACTATGGAGCTTGGTGTCTTGGCCGGTCCCATTGGTTTCGACCCCAAAACTACTCGGCATCGGGGAGCATCATCATCCTAAAGATGACAACACCAAGAATTTAAAACCCACCAGGAATGGTTGCTCTAGGCAACGGACAATTCACACTTTCAACGGTGACGATTTCGCATTGCAAGTTGTCCGTGGGATCTCTACAACAAATAGTCCGTGGTCAGGCGATATTTCTTCAACACTGGTTATTCCATGTGCCAATCCGCGGGCAAGCTGGGTCAAGGGCTTGACAAGGTGATATGTGTCTCTTGATTTTTGTCACACTGGAACAGTGCCTCGTACTTGGATGATATTGCAAACACTTCTCGATAGACGTTTTTTGGATTCTGGGGCAAATATGTATATATATATATAAATATATCAGGTACAAGTACCAGCACGATTCCTGGAGTAAAATGATGAATCACTGAGCCACATCTAATCGACATTCCAAGAATAGGCCTGAATCAGTTACTTGCAAGCTTGCAGGCGCAAATATCAGGCTTAACACTAAATGCCCAGCTTTTTTGTTTAGACCTATCAAGGGCCTCTTATGTGTCTAACCTCAAACAATCAAAGCTGGCTAGCGCAAATAAAAAATGTAGGATGTTCCGTTGCAAAGTTTGATTTGTGGCATCTACAACACCACTGGCGATCATAAGGGGAATCTCGAGCCATGTGCATTTCTGCTCTATAAAGAAAACTTGTTGATTCAGTTGATTGATTTCTGTTAGCTCAACGGTCATTTCAGCAAGTATTATGTTGCTGAAACCCTCACCTTTGCCATAAATGCAACTTTTTGCTGTTTAAATCATTTAAATCCTCCTCTTTATCCGGACAGCAGATCTTAAATCTTTGTTTGCCCCAAAACCACTCCATTTTGTCAGTTTGTGTCAGTGAAATTTAGGTGAAATCTTACAGGTCAAGTCAGTCACCCAACAGCTTGCCTCGTCTGGCAGGATGAAGGCTGTCTGGCCCAACAAAGGCGACCTGGTGACGAACTGGAGGAACTGTCAGCTTTGACACAAAATATACAGCGGCGAATAGCGAAGAGTTCCTGGGAAATTCCTGGGGAATTCCATGTTAGAAGCTAATGAAGCTACTTCTTTATGAAATATCCCCCAACTGTGAATTATATATATATAGACATCTATAGTACCATGAATCGATGGATCCAATGGGACTCCTGGGTTTCCCCCATGGGTCATGTTTTTCCAGGCTGAGGTGCGTTCTTGGGCCTGAGGAAGCCACGTTTGTCAGTCTGGTCTTGTCTGAAAATAGGCGTCCCATGTACTGGTGACCAAAAAACATCATTTTCCCTATAAAAATATTATAAAATTCTTCCATGTGGCTTTTTACTGCATGTTCAATCAGGCCCAAGTGTCCACTGCAACAATGGAACATGTTCAGCAGCGCCTCATCACTTCCCATACAAACATCACGTTGTAGGCCTGACAGATGTGGCGGTTTCAGCAAACATTCCCACAAAATTACAGGCCTAAGAGCCCTGTCCTCGTAGTGTCAATTCACAACTATTTCACCCTCCGCTGAGAACAGGCTTCCCAGTTTTGGAAATCATCAAGCCACTTACTGTACTCCTTCATCCCATGAACCCTAAGCATCAACCACGGTGCCACGGCCTCTCTGCAATCTTGGCTGTTGTAGGGAAAGGCCAACGCCTTTGGCTTGGATGATCCCCCAGTTCCTTTGTTGGGCTGTCATGGGGCTACACGGTGACTTGGGAAGGCCACGGTGACGGGTAGGGATCCCCATCTGCTGTTGGTAGGGATCACCACGCCTTCGCCCTTGCTCCCACGTGCATGAAGAAATGACCTTGCAATTTTGGCGGAGAAAAAACCTGGGATGCGGAAATGATCCATGTTTCCCGAGAAAATCAGCTAGAAACGGGGGATGTTCTGGAGGCAGGTGTATTTACCAGGGGATATACACATTATATCAAGTGCTAGACTGTAGAACACATAGAAGTCTTGGGATATTGGAGCCTGGAAGCAGTTTCCGTCTCCCTGGTTTCAACGTTGCAGAGGCCCGGGCTGCCAGCAATAGTTTTCGGTCTGCCAGTGGTGCCAGACGTCATCATCAGGATACAGGTGTCCTGTTTCGAAGGTGAAGCTGATACGACCGTGCACTTTTCACCCGCAGCCATTTGCAAAATGTGCGTCTCTGTGTGTGTCTTTCAACTTTGCACCTGGTCCCTTTTTTGGGGTTTGGTGCTTGCCACACCCCAGTTTGGAGATTTTCAGTTTTAAAGCTGTGGATTATATGAGTATGGCTCCAAAATTGAGCCTTGCAAGACCTCAGATGTTTCTCATTTCTGCTGTAAACCATCCGGTTCTTAGGTACCCTTCATAACTTAACCCATACCCATGGCCCATGGGTCCCCTTGCCCGAATCTTAGAGGCCCTGCAAAAAAAAGGCTATGCCCATGTAATCCAACATAATCTGACCCATTCTTCGGGCATTGTCCTTCAACCAAAAAAAATGCGCACATTGGAGTCCTCAACGGCAGGGCGAGAAAGCCTTGAAGTCACACTATTCTGGCCTCACAGGCACAGCCGCTTGAAATGCCAGCGAGCACACCATAAGAATTGGTAGGCAAACCCGTGTTTTTTGTTTAACTTTTATCTATGTGCTTGTGTGTGTGTGTCTGTGCGTGTGGGGACTTTGAGCGTCTAGGTTGATATCATCCACAAACATGAAGTTTTTGGCCTGCAACCAATGAACATGAGATGTTTATATATATATATATATGTATGTGTATATATATATATATGTATATGTATATATATATATATATACATAGTGAAAAAAATATGTATATATATATATATACATATATATATATACATATACTGTATATATATATATATATACATATACTGTATATATATATATATATACATATACTGTATATATATATACATATACTGTATATATATATGTGTGTGTGTGTCACATTACATATATATATATATATGTAATATGTAAACATGCAATAAATAAAAATGAGTATATCATATATTTACATACACTACATGCTATTCTCATTAAGTGGTAACTTCGGGGTGGGGGAAGAAACTGGGTTCCCCTGGCTCACACGCTGCACCCAATCACTCGTCATCTCCAAGGTCCTCGCACTGCTTTTCAAAGCAGCCACTGGCTGGATTGTTTTGGAGAGGCGTGCCATCTAGAAAGATAGTTATCAAGTTCCATCATTATACCATTTATAGATGATTATCCATTTATGAGATTTTATGATTTGAGCATCTAAAATGGCTGGTCTCCACCAGAAGTGGTGGTCTAAGCATCTTAAACAGGTCGTTGTTTATCATCTGAAATTGGTGATTTAAGCATCTCAAATGGGTTATTTCACTATCGAACATTGGTGGTCGAACCCTCTGAACTGAGTGGCTTGACCGCATGGTTTCGCCATCAAAATTTGTTTAGGAAACCAGTGACATTGCTAATCCTAGATACACCCTTGGAAACAAAAATAGAAGTAAGAGCTTTTTCTTCGCTCTTCCTGTGAAATGTTCTCATGTGTAGCAAAAATATATGCCGTATCTCATTAAAACCTACAATCAAGGTCTGACCAAAAACGGCTGGAAGAATCATCAGGATGCTCAACCATTCAGATATTCCACCATTGGAGCGGTGTTCAAAGCCCTGTTTCGTCGTTTTTATACTGGTTGATTGGTTGCTTGAATGGGATTCCCCTAATGGATGCTGATAACCCCCAATATTTTGGTTGGTATAATCCCCCAGTATCATCGACCACCAGAAATTAGCAGCCACTGGGGGTTGTAGGAACCCTGTCCAATTCGTGACTCATTTGGGGATGTTAAAAGCCGGAAAATCCCCAAGACAAGGGTTGGGCAGCCTGGTGATTCCCCATGGAACAAGTTGATCATGCCTGATTTTTTTTGCAACCACAATTTCTGGATATCCCCATGTTTCATGGCTAAGCCTCAACAAAAGGTGAAAATGTCCACTAAAAACCTGATCAACCAGTGTTCATCAACTATGATCGTATCGCGGTCGAAAAAAAACAGCGCAATTCTTTGAGGAAGTTATGTTTAAAATTGAGTTTGATGTTTTCTTGTCTGGGAGCTGGTTTCCTTGATTCTGCAATGGTTTTGAATTCATGTTTCTGGTTGGTGGCAGATTTAGAGTTGATCTATATTAAACAATAATTCAGCTCAAGAATAATATCAATGTTAATGTCATTTAAAGTTGATTTGTTTTAATGATTTAATTTGAATTAATTTGGATTCAATTTGATTTGAATCATTTTAGACCTAATTTGGAATGAGTCTACAGTAGTTGTAATTCAACATTTAGAATCCTTATGCAGTCAATTTAATATTGAATTAAAATGTAATTTGCAATTTGATTTGGAAATAGTTTAGAGTTAAATTGAAATTAGCTGAAAATTAATCCAAAAAGTGCTTTAAACTTGAATCTTATTCAGGAACCAATTCAGAATCATTTGAAACTAGTTATAATGTACTGTACATTAAAATTATTTCAAAGCTAAATTAGAATTCATTTGGTTCAAGTAAGATGTAACTTACATATGATTGAATAATCAATTTAGAAGGACATTTACTTTCAAACATGGATTCAACTTAAAGTCAATTTAAAGTTGATTTAAATGTGGTTTTGTTTCATATATATATATATATTTATGATAATTTCACGATAATCTAGATTGAATCAAGTTAATTGAAACTTACTTTTAAAATTGTAAGTAGGGAGCCAAAAGCCGAATGCCAAACTGATATATATATACATAAATATATATACATAAATATATATATATATTATATTATATTATATTATATATTATATTATATTATATATTATATTATATTATATTATATTGTATTATATTATATATATTATATTATATATTATACATATTATATATTATATATTATATATTATATATTAAATATTATATATTATATATTATATATTATATATTATATATTATATATTATATATTATATATTATATTATATATTATATTATAAATTATATTATATATTATATTATATATTATATATTATATATTATATTATATATATATTCCCAAAATGAAGAAAATGCCCCTTTTTGAAGCTGTCACCATTACATCTCTACTCTTTGCGGCTATGGGTCAAAAACTTCGAACTCCAGCCTTTCACACCAAAATAGCTGGGGATGTTCCTTCCAGACTCGATGCGAAAATGAGCTCGCGGTTTTGACACATCGCCATATGGAGGCATCCTAAAATAGAGCTATCCCAAAAAATATCATCCATTTTTCGATACCCTCTGGTAATTTAACATAGCTATTGAAAATGCCCATTTATAGTGGATTTTCCCATTAAACATGGTGATTTTCCATAGTTATGTTAAATTACCAGAGGCTACCCCAAAAAAAATCATCCATTTTTCGATCGATTTTCCCATGGAAATCAACAATCCATCAACCAGCTTTTCGCGGGCGACTGGCGGCACCTGCAGCCATGGACCTGGGCGAACTTCGGCGCCTGTGCGGGGCTCGCCACGGCTGCCACGGTCTTCGCCTCCTGGACCGTTTGACGCCAGTGGTGGCCGCAGCCATGGGGCGCCCTAGAAAAACCACTTATACCACTTAGTTGACCAACGGACAATTATTGTTAGAAAAACAAATGGTATGTAGAAAACATATGAAAACTATACTGTAGTTCTATCTAGCCCACAAAGCCAACAGTTGACCAAGTGATTTTTGTCAACTTAGCTATCTAGGGGGGCCCCCGCCAAGACAAAGTTCTATGACCGTCCCAAATTTATAGCTAATCCAGCTGACTTGACCATGGCACGACCAGATCGAGCTGCCATCCACAGAAAAACCAGCCATGGGCGTATGGTGAATTAATTATGCCAAGTAGAGATACATAATAATCAACCATAATTTAAAGGGGGTTGTTATTATCATGGATCCAACATCAGGAAAACCCAGTTGGGAAATCATTTTCCGCACTCCTTGGGGCGTCCGTATTAGTTTCAGAAGGGTAAGTATGGTCTATATAGTAGTGCCAAGATTTTGCCAGAGTTTCTTTTTGCAATGTTGGTAAAAGTCATTCCTACATCTCCTTTCTAACTTGGTGATATATCAATGGGAATTTCAGGATCCTAAAATGGAGGTACTGTACCATATAAGGCAATATTTTGGGGGGATATTCCCTTACATAGGCCTTATATAGGCCTTATATATGGTAGGTACCTCCAATTTAGGTTCCTTACATGGCCATTTAATATACTATTTTATCCTTTTTCGGGTATCATCAAACAACGACGCACTCGGTTCACACCAGCGGAGTCAAAGCTGTCCTCGCAGATTTCCTTCACCATACCTTCTGGGAAATGAGCCTGAGCCGCAGCCAAGCCATTCATGCAATAGACCCACAAATGGCTGGTCACAAAACCCATATAGAAACACCCATGGTAAAACCCGCTCCATCGAATTTTTGACCCAATTTCTTTTAACCTCAATGGAACCCCAAAATGATAGGATTTGCGAACGAGGGGCCTCAATGACGATGATGTTTCCTCGCCAAGCAGGCAGCTTCCAGTGTCAGCGCATTTTTCACATGCCATGGAAACTGCAAAGTAGGAAAAGAATCGTTCTTGTTGGTTTATGTTGGTTTATGACTAGGCAATCTGTTGGCTTTGAGCTGGATATCTTGAAACTGGGGCACACCTTGTACGACATGTTACCAAGCCAGCCAAATCCAAGCAGGGCCCAGTTGCCGGGGTAAAATGTGTCCACATACATTCCCTAACGATGAGAGTTCAACCCGCAACGAAAAAAGTACCATGGCCAGCATCCTTCATGACCTGAACATTGTGCCCATGGCCATACCCATTATTGCTGATTTTTGTTTATCCATGCTGCTTTTTGTTTCGACTTCAAGCCACATATTCGTCCTGAAGCGTGCCAAATTCCAAGCATGGCAATGACGTAGTTGCAACTGTGTGGCATCAGAAGGGCCACCACCTTTTTGGCTAGAGCGGTGATCTCTGGTGTTCATTTGGGGGGGGTAATTTCTCAATGTCTACATATAAATATGTATCTATCTATCTATCTGTCTGTCTGTCTATCTATCGATCTATCTATCTATCTAACTGTCTAACTATCTAAGTAATCTAATAAATTTAATCTAATATATAAAACTAATCTAATAAAACTAATCTAGTAAAACTAATCTAACGAAACTAATCTGACGAAACTAATCTAATAAAGCTAATCTAATAAAACTAATCCAATAAAACTAATCTAATCTAGTCTAACCTAATCTTATCTAGTCTAATCTAATCTAGTCTAAGCTGCTCCAATCTAATCTAATCTAATCCAATCAAAAATGAAAATTATATACATATGTATAGAGACACATATAGGTTTATAATACTATTCGATGCTATGTGTCTGCATACATACACGCCATATCTTTCCAGGATGGAACATGACTGGTATATCTGGTATGTGAAATCGGGTGTTTCCTAAGTCATGGGCGTATCCCAATAGCTGGATGGTTTATTTCATAGAAAATCCATCTATAAATGGCTGATTTTTTGGGTACCCCAAAGATTTCGGAAACCTCCATATGGAGATGTGTTAAAGCTGGGTACCCAAAAAGGGATCCGAGCGAGATGATGGGGCAATTCCAAGGCTAAACCTTTCGAAAATGTGTTGTAATATAATTCGCATGATAAGATCATACACTGTAGGACAACAGCAGTTTGATAACAACAATAAATTGAAAATAAGAGGAGAATGATGAGGATGATGAGGATGATGATTATTATTATTGATGATGATGATGATGGTGGCGATGGCGATGGCGATGGCGATAGTTGTGGTGATAATATCAAGAATGTTACAATGATAGTAAGAACACTGACCACCAATCCCACAATGATAATGGTAATGCAATAATCATAATCATGGTCATCATAAAGATTACCAATCCCACCAACAATGATAGTATATATATATACAATATATGGTTGGTGCTATAGCTACCCCTCTGAAAAATATGAGTTCGTCAGTTGGGATGATGACATTCCCAATATATATGGAAAGTCATAAAATTCATGTTCCAAACCGCCAATCAGATATCTACCCTCTGGTTATTTAACATAGCCATGGGAAATGGCCCATAGAAATAGATGGTTTACCGAACTGAATAGCATTGTGGATCTTTCCATGGCAAACTGTTAGTCATAACCAGAGGGTATTTCTAATCCATCTTTGGTCCGTCTTCCCCCTTCTGAGCCTCCCCTGTGCGACCATCCAAATAGCGAGCACTTGCAAGTTCATAGCCTCAGAGGTCACCCGATCAAAGTCATCCCTGGGGCCCCCGATCAGAAGGGCCACGGATCAGAAATTGGTGAAAAATGCCAGCTATATATGGAATATCCCCTGTTATATGTATATATATATATGTATATAGGATTATACGTATGTATGTATATATATATATATGTATATATGTATGTATGTATGTATGTATGTATATATATATATATGTATGTATGTATCTATATATATATATTAAGGATTATATATATATAGGAGTTTTACATGGATTATAAAGTAAGTGGGACACACATCCAAATAGTATCAATAGGGATCAGTAGAGTCCACCATGGATTGCAGACCCAGCGGAAGCCCCGACCATGGAAGATCCACGAAAATGATCAACCACAACGGACATAACTATGGAAAGATCCACCATTTTCAATGGGAAAATCCACTATTTCTATGGCCATTTTCAATAGCTATGTTAAATTACCAGAGGGTAAGACAAATCACACAGGATTTTATGAGCAAAATTTTAGTTGAAAATGTCTTGATGATCCAGAATCCGAGGACTTTCCTCTTTTCCAATGTTTTCCTGTATCAAAGTCAGTCATAAAACTGGCTGTTTATCGCTTCTGGGCTGAGATTTCTTGATCCCATCTTGCGCTATTTTGGTGAGACTTTTACACTTGGTGGCTCGAAAACAAAACAAATATCTGACACCTATTCAATAAATCTCCATGAGAATCCATACTTGTTGGTCTCCACAACGAAATCTCCGATGATTGGTTAGAAACAGTCTGAAGCTAGATGTTCCATGTTTCATTCTGACCTGTTGAATCCCCTCAGAGCCCGTGCCCAACATCTTGGCTCGCTCCGCCATCTGACCAAAAGTTACTCCTCGGCGCCATCAACTGGTCAATATTTGGTTGGTCTGAAAAAAACACAACAGATCATCGTTTTCCGCATGAAATGACTTACCATTGAAGGGGTGATACCCCTTTAAAAAGAGATACACCAGAAAATCCCTGATCAGCAAGTCCTGTAGATAAATACTTCAAAAAACTACTTCACAAATGTCTCATTAGTGACTGGGCTATCCGATCCGACACCAAATTTCAATGGACCGCCAGCAATCCCCCAGCAATCCAAGCCACTTTCATAGGCATCCACCAAGGCCTCTTTGTTTGGTTGTTTCTGGGCCCACTCCTCAACCACCTCAAGAAGATGTTGCTGAGGGTCAAAGGGTCCCAATTCGGAAGTCAAAAACAGAAAACGGGAGTCCAAGCGAGCAAAATTGAGGATTAAGCCGAAAAACAGAGAGTTCACCCAATGGGTAACCACCATGGCCAACACTTCCCATATTCCTAGGCTTGTTGACTTGTCATCTGTCATGGTCCCAGCCTCTGTGATGAGTTTCTCGTAGCAAACACTCGGGATCGTCGCCTAGGGTCGCTCCCTGGCCCCAGATATAAGGGCGGTTAATTCCAGTGGTTAATTGGGTAAATACAGAGGTGAAATGGAAAATGCTCCCCCCTTGCGGCCAGTAGATTACCTACAAAATTGCTTCGAGCAACATGGAGCCAGGCTTCATCGTCCTGATTCAGGGGGGTGATAGTTGAGATGATCACTATGTTCAGGATCCCCCAAAAAAAGAAGGCGCTTCTGGAGTCACAAGTATCGGAACAGAATGCATGCAATCATCAAAAATGGCGAGTGCTAATGAATAATCGGAGGAAAAAAGGCAACAACATGGCAACAACCATAGGGAATTTATCACTGGAAATCTTCATCCGCAATGATATCATTCTTGTCTTCTGTTGGCTGCCAAGTTCACTCCATCGATTCGATGATGTGCCAAAGTTACACACTAAGCCAAGTCAGCAATTCGTTGCTGCCAAGTTGGGTCTCACTTGAACTTGAACTTGATTGAAATGCATTGGAATTCCTAGGGGTTACAGCCGATGCATTCGGTTGGCGCACAGCAACTGAAACATGCCGCGGGCCTTTGGTGGTCACATGAGATTATTTGAGGGACAGCAATCCGACTTCATAGGTGGTGAAAACCACTTAGGAAGTCTCGGATTTCAAGGGAATCCCCAACATAGGAATATTTCATTGATCTTGAATAAAGGCCTATTTTTTCTAAGCTATCTTCTCCTGGAGCTTCAAAGGTCCAGCTTGGAAGATGCTCCAAAGGGGTTCAAGTTGGACAGGACAGGATTTCCATTTTGGGCGGAATTCCGATGATTTTTGACGAAATCATCTTCATTGGCGTCTCCCTGGAACTTATCCCTTGTCAACTTGTGTTTCCACTTAAATCATTTTGTGCATGTGTGTGTGTGTTGTTTTTTGCGCCAATTCTTCTAGGTAAATCACAGGTCTATCCACATTTTACACGACAAATCCCAGTGTTTCTCTAGGACAAATGCATATCGTTGTTGATAAAATTCCCTAATGTGTTGCTTAAATCTCCCACCTTTTTTCTGAAATCCCCGGGGAACCAGGCGTTGCTTGCCAGCAAGGACTGTGGCAGAGATGCCAAGGTCTCCTGTGCCAAAAGGGGATGATGGAACCAAGCGTGAAACTCTACCAGTAGATTGAAATGGTGAATCCATAATACATGTATATATATATACACGTATATAAGTACATGAAATCAATATGCAATATAAATGTATGAAATTATATGAATGAAATGTATCAAGTACAGGAAGTACAGGAAACATATAAAATAGATGAAAACACGTCAAGGGTTCACCACAACCCACAACCAACTAACAAATCTGTACACTGCCAAAACAAGGGCTATGAGGTGAGGCCCTGGTATCTTGGTGGATACCCAAAATACTGGCAAAACGCCTCTCTGCGGCCACACATGAAATACTTCCCCGTGGATTGTAGAGAGTTAAAATATGTGGTTCAATTACTCTCCAGTCAATCAACACACAAAAAATTGCATAGGTCAATACCTATGAGCCAGTTTGGGGGGATGAACATCCGCCAGTGTGAAAACTATGGTTACCAAGGTTTGACCCGTATAACATATGTAACATATGTGTGTAACATAATGTATCTGTGTGCATCTGTATGTATGTATATATGAATGCATGTAAGTATGTAAGTATGTAACTATGTATGTATGTATGTAAGTATGTAAGGATGTAAGTATGTAAGTATGTAAGTATGTAAGTATGTATGTAAGTATGTAAGTATGTAAGTATGTAAGTATGTAAGTATGTAAGTATGTAAGTATGTATGTATGTATGTATGTATGTATGTATGTATGTATGTATGTATGTATGTATGTACGCATGCATGCATGCACGGATTGATGGATGCATGCATGGATGCATGCATACATGCACGCGTGCGTGCGTGCATCAGTGCATGCGTGCATAAGTGCATAAGTGCATAAGTGCATGCGTGCATGCGTGCATGCGTCTAAGGATGTAAGGATGTAAGGATGTAAGTATAGTATATAAGTCTGCAAGTATGCAAGTATGTAAGTATGCAAGTATGCATGTATGTATGTATCTGTATGTATCTGTATGTATCTGTATGTATCTGTATGTATCTGTATGTATCTGTATGTATCTGTATGTATCTGTATGTATCTGTATGTATCTGTATGTATCTGTATGTATCTGTATGTATCTGTATGTATCTGTATGTTTCTGTATGTATCTGTATGTATCTGTATGTATCTGTATGTATCTGTATGTATCTGTATGTATCTGTATGTATCTGTATGTATATGTATGTATCTGTATGTATCTGTATGTATATGTATTGTATATGTATATATAGATGTATGTATCTGCGTATGTATCTGTATGTATCTGTATGTATCTGTATGTATCTGTATGTATCTGTATGTATCTGTATGTATCTGTATGTATCTGTATGTATCTGTATGTATCTGTATGTATGTTTATATGTATGTATTTATGCATGTATACATATATATATATGTATATTAATGTATATATTAATGTATGTATGTATGTATGTATGTATGTATGTAAGCATGCATGGATGGGTGGATGGATGCATCAATGGATGGATGGATGGATGCATATATGCATGTATGCATGTAAGTATGTAAGAATGGATGTATGTATATACGTATGTATATATTAATGTATGTATGTATGTATGTATGTATGTATGTATGTATGTATGTATGTGTGTGTATGTGTGTATGTATGTATGTATGCATGCATGCATGCATGCGTGGATGGATGGATGGATGGATGGATGCGTGTATGCGTGTATTTATGCATGCATGTATGCGTGTATGCATGTATGCATGTATGCATGTAAGTATGTAAGTATGGTAGTATGGTAGTATGGTAGTATGTAAGTGAGAAAGTAAGTATGTATGTGTATGTATGTATGTGTATGTATGTGTATGTATGTGTATGTATGTGTATGTATGTGTACGTATGTGTATGTATGTGTATGTATGTGTATGTATGTGTATGTAAGTGTATGTATGTGTATGTATGTGTATGTATATGTATGTGTATGTATGTGTATGTATGTGTGTGTATGTGTGTGTATGCGTGTGTGTATGTGTATGTATGTGTATGCATGTATGTACGTATGTATCTTTGTATGCATGCATGCATGTATGTGTCTATGTATGTGTGTATTTATGAGTGTATGTATGCGTATATGTATGTGTATATGTATGTGTATGTATGCGTATGTATGTGTATGTAGCTGTATGTAGCTGTATGTATATGTGTATATCTGTATGTATCATGTATCATGTATCATGTGTCTATATGTATCTGTATGTATCTATATGTATCTATATGCATCTATATGTATTTATCTGTATCTATGTGTATCTACGTGTATCTATGTGTATCTTTGGAGTATCTATGAGGATCTATGTGCATCTATGTGGATATTTGTGTATCTATGTCTATCTATGTGTATCTATGTGCATCTATGTGTATCTATGTGTATCTATGTGCATTTATGTGTATGTATATGTCCATGTGTATGTATATGTATATGCATATGTATATGTATATGTATAGGTATATGTATATGTATGTGTATATCCGTCTTCCATTTTCTCAATTTGCTGCTGTTTTCAAATTTAAGATTTTGAATTCTATTTGTCCCTCTTGCCTGTTCTCCATCTTTTTGCTGTGGATTGAATATGTTTGGATTTTCTCGCTTCGGGTTTTGTTATGTTGACCTTTCGACAACGACATGAAAATTGATGGCTTGTGTATGTATATTTATATATAACTACATATACACAATCAATATATATATATATGTGGATAAAAAATGATAGAAATATTGAAATACATACATGTTTGTCTGCGTAAAACACAAGGAATAAAGTTCACCATTTTCGTTGTTTGATGTCGTAGGATCTCCCAATTTTTGGATGACCTTCAGCAAATCCAAGTGTCCTGCAATCAATTCCCAAAAATGGTTTGGTTCAATGTGGGAAACCCAATTTGGGAGGGTTTATACCGCCTATTTTTGGTGATATTGGGGATGGTTGTCTTATTGGGTGGACCACGTGATATATATATATATAGCCATTTTCTTATCAGAAATGGTCTTCTTTGGACCCATGAAGAAATGAGTGTGAGTAATAGTGGTATACTCAGCAAACATGTGGCATACTTGCCAACAATAATCCCGAACAGTATGGCAAATCATCCCCCGATACAACCAAACAATATCTTCTGCCTCCAGCAAACGATCCATATGGGTTTGTCGGAAAATTTTGTATTGATTCCACCTTCAATATTCTGCACGCATTGTCCAAACACCAAGAGAAACCCTTCCATGCTTGCCACGAAATCACATTCTCAAGCGAGGCACCTGCGCTCCTACAAAACTAAACTAGAAATTTATGCAAATAGCCTGCAAATGGGACAACGCACAACAGCAATGGTGACAACAAGCAACAGCAGCAGCAGCAAGAACACCAAGAACAACAAAGCAAAGAAGGACAACAGGGATGACAAGGACAGGAAACACAAGAAACATCACAAGAAAACAAGCCCGTTTTACCCCACAACATGTTTCATAGAAGAAGAGACAGCAAATTCAGTGCAAATCGATCTTCTATTTTCAATATGTGTCTGTTGTGCAAACAATAAGGGAAAAATCAAAAGCAACGAAATAACAAGAAGAACGCTACGACAGACTATACTGGGCATCAAAAAACAGAACAGCTGCAATTACCATCCGTCTCACAAGTTCCAGCTGCAACATGCTACAAACATTATCTGCCAACAATGAGAGATTCAAGCTTGAAAAATCCTGAAATTTGCAACTGGAACATCCCGGCGGGTGGGAAACTGCGTTAGCAGTTGAGTACGTTTTTGAAAAAAGTGGTTCGAGTTGCGGCGCCGTGTGGATCTTTGACATGAATTTTCCCAGGGAAAATTAATCAATTTTGGAGCCATCATATGGTATTTACGGGGAGTCATATGTCACTTTTCACTGTTGCCATAGCCGCCTCAGCCTTGGAAGGGTTTGCTTAGGGCGTGACCCGTGAGACTTTGTAATCCTTGGAATTTCTATGGTGCCATCTCCATTGCCAAATTCGAATTCCTTGAAGCAACTGAGGATTAACAGCCCCATTTTTGTGGCTCCAAGAACTTGAGACGGCACCTTTGGATTTTTTTCCACGCTCCATGGATACAAACTGTGTGCACCAGCAATGTGCTCCATGTTTTTTTCTTGGTACAAAAGATTCCCTCACTATGATTGCAAGCTTCATGACCCAATTTGAATTTTCAGAGGTGCGTTTGGATAAGTCTGCATAAGAATCACTTGAGTGCGCGGCAGGTAACTTGAACGTTGCTCCGCCCCACCCCACCCAAACCCCATATTGAAAAAAATGGAACGGCTACACGCGCGGTTTTTCCACCCGCTAGCGGAAACATGGTGCTTTCAAAATGCTGCAAACACAATGCAAAGTACAGATCTTAGGTTTCCGAACCCATGCGAAACTGCTCCAGAACGTTGCACATCCCTCTTATCATATGTGTTTTTAGCTTAAAGATAATGCAAACATGCAAAGTACAGATTTCCAAGATGCATCAAACCGCTGCAAACGAGAGATTCAAGGTCCAAAATGCTGCCCCAAGAAAGGTGCCAACAGCAAGGCAGGGTGGGTCCTCCAAAGTGGTCTTGACGTAGTTGGCGACCTCTGAAGGACTCGAAAGGACCGGACTGTCTGAAAATGGACTACGAAAGAACCAATTTCAATAGGCAAAATGGCGATTGACCATTGGAATTTTGGTGCCCTAGTTTAAATTTTCAGACGAACCCACATTATAGTAGTATTATTGTTGTGGGTGTAGTAGTCACTAGCTACCTGCAGGGTTATACTAACTGGTTTCATAACAATTGAATCCACGAACTTTCGCCGGAAATAAAGCAACAGCTTTGCGAACAGCACATTTGTTGAACCGGCCTCAAATATTGATGTATTTCCATGTACGCGTTGCAACACGTGCATGTATGTGTTATGTGCATCTATGAATACATATATATATACACATACATGATATATACATATGTATATACATATATATATATACACATACATATATATATACATACATATACATGCATCTCTATGTTATATAAATATGCATTAATATGATATTTGTTTTTTTAATACTTGTAACACGCGACGCTACTGCATCATCTGCAACGGGTTCCTACTGTCTCCGGCACAGGTCTTCAAGACCCCCCAAATCAAGCTCATCTCCTTCATAATGACTAGTGTATATATATATGTACGAGCACATATGTGTATTTTATATATATATATACATATGTGTGTGTGCATAGATGTACGGAGGTACCCTGTATAAAATTGTATAAATATATTGAAGAATCCAATATGGTAAAGTACGTTAAAACTCTCTTGTGGATGTTAGAAGTCCAATGTCTTGCCGCCAGTGGAACTGATCTAGTTGGTGCCCATTGTTGACTTCCACCATCGGGATTCTCATCGGGTGCCTCATGCACTTGCTCCAGCAAGTAGAAATGACCACCTCTGAAAACCTCGGCCGGTGAAAAAATGGGGAGATCACTTCAGTTGATAGTTGCAACCCTTCCTATAATTTCACCTCTAGATGCTCTTAGAAGGTCATCACTCCAGCTTTCATTGGACATGAGCGACGTTGTGCGATGCTAATAGTTCCATGGCTAAATACTCTCGCTGAAACTCCCCCCTGCCGGATGTGTCAAATGATGGTTGCCTAGTGCACCGGTATCTCAGCACAAGGTGACATTAAAGATGGAAAGTCATAAGCTGTTGACAAGCTTTTCTAAAGTCCCGGCACGAACCACCTATTTACACGTTGTTTTTCCCCAGATGAAAAATTATGCGTCTGTAGTCCATGTATGCATCTTTATATATACACATAGGTTCATAGCAAACAAATAGAAAAGTAAAACCTTGCAAAAATAGCAATGATCGTTTACTTTTATTTACCCTCTGTCTTTTTGAGGGCTAGAAAAAAATATGACGTGTTGTCATTTTTGTGCCTTGGTTTCTTCCATCAATCTGACAAGAGGGCGCGCCTTGGGTGGGGGCATCTTGTGGCTTGTCTCCGCTTGCCAGGTCAACAAGTGTCCGCTGGGCACCTTGGAAAATTCTCAGTTGAGAGGGTACCCTCTGGTAATTTAACGTAGCTATGGAAAATCACCATTTTCAATGGGAAAATCCACTATAAATCACCATTTTCAATAGCTCTGTTAAATTACCAGAGGGTAAATTCTTGACCTGTTTTGGGCTCAGGATTGGCTTGGGTGTTTGGGCTATACTGCTTATACCGACACCCAATCTGGTTAGTGGTTCACGAGCACGGCACCTTTAAGGACTTGAGGCAAAAATGGCCCTGGTGAAGGCACATGATGACACGGCCACCCTTGGTCAGAATCGTTTCACCGCATTTGGGAATCTCGTAATTCTGTGTTTATACATATATATATATATACACACATAGACATATGCATATGCATGTACATATGCATGTAAGTATATATATACACATACATTTGCATGTATATCACAACATAACATGACATAACATAACATAACATAACACAACACAACATAACATGACAATACTATATTATATTTTGCTATACTATATAGACTATACAATACAATACAATACAATACAATACAATACAATTTTATACAAGACAATACAATACATATGTATATATATATAGGTCGTGGCTTAAACCATTATACTCTGCCCTTTACCCCAATACTTCACATCCCCAGAACGGACGGAAAAAAATGCCGGGATGTTCACTTACTTTCTTGGGTTAGTTTGTGCCAAAAGAAGGGCATGCCATTTTCATCCCATGGCCCATGGCCAAGGTGAAGCGACCTGGGATCTACAGAATGATTTCATGCCTGGGCACGGCCGCATCCTCATCCCCTCCCAATGCTGTGATGGGAAGCATCAAAGGACGTCGTTCCGATGCCTTTTCTCTCCGGGCGTTCGGGGAGACAAGGAAAAATTGCGAAGTGTATTTGAAAGATCCATGAAGAATTGGGGGGAATAAAACCAATCACAGGAGTTTCAATAAGGATGTATGTACATATCTATATATGTATATGTATAGATTGATCATGGGATAAAGAACCGACAATATGATACGTCGGTTGGTCCAAACATGGGATATACCCCGAAAAAATACAATCCGAACATGAAGAAACAAATTCTAAGTGAAATTGGGGCACAAACAAAATTTGGACCGGTAATACATCTATGTATATGTGTATATATAAATAAATGGTATGTATGTATGGATAAGCTGTTACATTTATATCTGATTGACTCTATATCTATGTGTATATATATATATGAGAGATGTGTGTGTGTATTTGTGCATGCATTATATGTCTGATTGTAGATGTCATCATACAACACCTTTTTGTTTATTGTGTGTATGTGTGTTTTGATTTATGGATACGTTGGTACATTAGCATATATGAATATATACATATATGTAATCGTATATGTTTAGGAAACTAAGTTGAATGTCAACTTTCACAAATAAGGTGGTGGGTTGTATTTAAGGTCTGTCCCCGGAAATAATGTTCATGCAGTATGCAAAATGCATCAAATCAAATGTGCAAGGATCCTTGGCTGAAAAATGGTTCCGCAACTAATTTCGAGACACGGCCCCGATTTCGTGTTATTTTTTCATTTTTTAACACGGATTTGTTCAATGTAATTTTGTTGTTTTTTTTTTTGCAGGCAGAAACGCCGCCCGCTGCTCAAAAAAAAATGTTCTATGAATCTTTAAAGAAGGCCCGCCGCAGGCACACTTTTGAGTGTTTGGATCGTCGCCAAAAGGAATTGATTCCATCAATCTGAAAGCAATTTAAGAACAAAAGATACCATTTATTTATGTTTTTTGTTATAGTTTTATAATTTATTTCTATGTATTTTGTTTTTTTGATTTACTCATTGATTTTAATGTTTTTGTTTAATTGTTTTTGATATTTTATTACAGTATATTTTTGCTCTTATGTTTATCTTTATTTTTTATTATTATTATTTTTATTTTGTTCTATGTTTTTTGTTTTTTATTTTTGTTCCTTATTTTCGCGAAATTCCCTAAATTCAAGGGCTGGCCTTGAATCTAAGGAATTTCGATATTTTTCCACGTTTATTTTTTTTAACAATGAAACTCAATGTTTGTTCAATTCTATTTTTCGGAAAAAATACTATGAATTTAATTTTTCAAATACTAATCGTGGAAAAAAAAAACGAAATTTCTTAAATTCAAGGCCAGCCCTTGAATTTCAGGAATTTCCGCGGAAATAAAGGCAAAACAAGAAAATAAAAAATTAGATTAATTAAATATATATATAAATATAAAAGTAATAAGAGTAAATAAATAATAACAAATTATAATAATTATAATAACAAATCGAAAAAATAAAGTAAAAATAGAAGGATATACGTTTATATAAAGAATCATTGTTTTTCGATTTTTTTTGAAAAAAGGTAAAATATAAAAATGAAAAATGAAAACATTGAAGCACATGAACAAATGAAGTATCCTTAAAAATCAAATGCATATTCGTACTGTCTAGTTTTTAGATTGTTTTCAAATTGGTGGAAGCAATGTTCTTTGAGCGACCATCCAACTGCTCAAAAGTGGCGCCTGCGGCGGGCCTTTTTAAAGATTCATAGAAAAGATTTTTCGTTGGCAAGCGGCAAGGTTTCTGTCTGCAAAAGAAGATAAAAATAAATTTAAACACCATACATGTAAAAACGAAAGACCAAGAAAAAAAAACATGAACATGGTTAAACAAAATTTTCAAACAAAAGGGAACAGACTTGAAGAATCAAAGAATGTATATAGATTATTTCTATTATCATGCCCAACACCAACAGCTGCTGCTGTGGAGCAAGTCCAGTGAGCTGTTGTAAGATGTTGTAAATATTTGTTTTGGGTGATTTCTTTAGGTGCCTGCATTCGTTTTTTGTATGGTTCCTGTTACTTTCTGTGCATACTTTATTTTGACCTACGTGAACATCTACTAGTTTGTCACTCAAATTCTTCACCAAATGAGTCATGTGGATGGCTGCAATTACGTGATTCAATACAATTTGCTCAAAACCCTGTCCAACTGGACTTCAATCCGAAACAATTGGTTTGCAAATATCCTAAACCTTATTTCCGTGTAATTCCTATATGACAAAATGTGTATATATATATATAGTTTAGCAGAGTGACGGAAAACTCAAGTGTAATTCCATCTTCAACTCGTTTCAAATCTGCTACAATACTGCGAAAAAATGAGCCCGCACCGAAGGTGCCAAGGCGTGACAGTTTAGCAGCGAGTGATAGTGATACGAATGGACCGATCTGTCAGTCTGGTACAACTTCTTCTGGGGGGGAATCATTTTCGACAGAGCAGACCGCCAAGAAGTGTACGGGACTGTGGAAATTTGAACGTTTTGCAGATCAGCCCAACATCGTCCAAATGCACCGTTTCGACCCCACATGTCCGCAACACCGGCTGCACTTAGGGTCAACTTTGACCAACAAGGCACTTGGCTCCTACTTCGACCCACTTGGCTCCAACATGCTGGAACTTGGACCCAGTTGGGAGCAACTTCGCTCCGAGTTGAAGTTCACATGGCTTCAAAATGGATAACATGTCCGGCTCAATGCGAAATCCTCAAACCATCTGTTTCACTGGTGTTTCCCATTGTTTTTTGCTATTGATGACGCTTCGTTTGATGCAATGTTCCCCATGTTATGTCTCCGTTGGGCCCAACTTGGTGTGAAGCTGTCGCGAAAGGCCTTGGGCCCAACTTCAACCTAACATGACAAATTGGCGCCGACTTGGGCTCTAGTTGGGTCCAAGATAACACAACCTGCGCCCAAGTTGAGCCCAACCCGGGTCAATTTTGCGGACTCAATGCGACACACTGAAAACTTACATGTTTACCGCTATTTCTAACGTTTTTTGGTTTTGGGGAGGGGTTCCTGCAAGGCCATGTTGCCCACATTGGGCCTGTCTTGGGCCCAACTTCGACGTCACCCCCACACAAGACCAAGTTGCGCATGCTAAGCCGAACTTGCGTCCAAACGTGCCCAAGTTGCGCCATATTGTACCCCTCAAGCTGGGTCCAAGCTGGAGCCAACTGGACCGAGTTCGGCGCAAGTTACGCTCAAGTTGGGCCCAAGTAGGCTCCTGTTCGGACCAGCTTAAGTAGGCTCCTGTTCGGACCAGCTTAAGGCCAAGGACGGCCAAGTTTGACCCCAGTCGCCTTGTAGTTGGGCCAAGTAGGCCCGCTTCTTTCCTCTCTGTCCTATTCCCTGGGTGCGGGCGGTTCTCGTCGCGAAGCGACTCGAATTATCCAAAGGTGAAGGAAATGGATAGAGCAACACCCAAGACAATAGAAAACTAGAATCGTAGTAAACTGGTGGTAGATCACTGTTCTATCTTCTTGGGGGGTTCACTATGATGAACCAAAAACAGGAGGCATTCAACGCATTTCACCTGCTTGTTCAAATTTGTTCAGGGGGGTGGGGATAGGACCCATTGAAACACATGTACTTACGCAATTACATAAAGTAAGATTTGACATGATTAGAACATGCAATTTAAATTTCATCCGCAAAGATGTGAGGTAACAAGCAAAAAATGGAAGTGACCAACAGAAATAGAGATGCCAACAACAAACACTAGATGGCAATGGGCTTCACTAGCATGCTGGCATTGAAAATGCAATGGGCCCTTACTGTATCCCGGTATCATCACCATCGCCAAACCGTCACCATCATCATCATCATCATCATTATTCTTTTGTTTCCTCCTCAGTTTCATTCATGTTGCAAATTTCAACACTATTTTTGCTGCTGAACTCACAAATTCTGTGCTTCGTTTCGAGGCGAATATCAAAATCATTGTTCCAAGCATATTCCATGGCTCCAATTTGCTCCAATGAAATATCCTTCGTTTCCTCAGGGCCGATGTTTTCAGTTTCCAGAACACCCCAGGACACCCCACCGGTACGTAGCTCTCGTAGATCTCAAAGTCGCTCCGCAGCGCCGGCAGCAAGGCCCTGGGTCGCTGGGCTTTGGGGTGTGTGGAGATGTTGGATGGTTTCCTGTTTATCTTATGGTTGCTATCTTGTGGTTGTTTTCTTATGGAATTATGATTGTTAGTGCTTCGAAAAGTTCTTTTTTGGTACTTCTTGTTGATCTTCCTTTCGTATGGATCGTTGGTCATTGGTCGAGGCTTTTGGTTGCTGCGTGCTTTATTTTTGTATGATATATACATATACATATACATATACATGTACAGATACAGACACATATACATGTACATATACATAGACAAAGACAGATACATATACATATACATATACATATACATATACGTATACGTATACATATACATAAACATATACATATGTATGTATGTATGTCTGTCTGTATGTAATGTAATGTAATGTAATGTAATGAAATGTAATGTAATGTAAATGTAACGTATGGTATTGTATTGTATTGTATTTGTATTGTATTGTATTGTAGTGTATTGTATTGTATTGTAATGTATTGTATTGTATTGTATTGTATCTATGTATCTATGCATCTATGTATCTATGTATCTATGTAGCAATATGTATATATATATATGTATGCATGCATGTATGTATGTATGTGTGTGTCTGTATGTATGTATGTATGTATGTACGTACGTACGTACGTACGTACGTATGTATGTATGTATGTATGTATGTGTGTGTATGTATGTATAGATATATATATATGTACATATATGTATATCTACGCATATATCTATAATCTATAATATGGTTATGTAACCTGTTATAAGTTATAATGTAATATGTCTATACATATATATATATATGCAAAAAAATACATCCACCCTAAATTTGAACAGGACATTGGGCAACACATTGGAGCCACCTCAAAAGCTCGGAGTTCAAATCCTTCGGCAGCACGCCGAAGGTCTTTGTCACCTGGCGCTGGAAGATCACCATGGCTGGAGAAATCATCGGAAATTCATGGGAAAAGATTGGAAAACATCGGAAAATCACATATGAATTGAGGTGTTTATGGGAAAATCATGGGGAAATATGGGAAAAAACA
This sequence comes from Cladocopium goreaui, assembly GCA_947184155.2. NCBI lineage: Eukaryota > Dinophyceae > Suessiales > Symbiodiniaceae > Cladocopium > Cladocopium goreaui. Next base: position 175,866 of record CAMXCT020000419.1, read on the forward strand.
CTAGAAATTGATGTTTCTAGCTAGGAAATCATAGGGAACTCGCAAAATATTGAGAAAAAAAGCTGTTACATGGCGGTTTCTGGGAAAGTCGTCGAAGTGAGGGAGGTTCCAGCAAGCCATGGTTCTTCTCATTCATATATGGGTATGGGTCAATACCTATTAATACCATTTTTAGTGGGATGAACATCCATTTACCAGCTATTTTGATGTTCACCAGGGGTACAAGGTTTTGACACACTGCCATATGGCAAACATACTAAATCATGTCTGGAGACTGCGAAAGGTTCATGGTATACGTGTATTCGTTGGTTGATTCATGGTGAAGTTTACCCTGAAAAAAACATGGTTGTGAAAGCAACCAATGTGGGGATTGTCATTGAAACCGGAAATGATGGATCATAGGTCATCAAGGGGAAGATACTAACTAGGGAAACTAGGAAGCGATAATAATATGCTAATCGGTTTACTTGTTAATTGCCGTTGGGTCATGGCAATTGCCGTTGGGTCATTGCCGTTGATTTCACCAACCAACATCAATTTGGATCAAACCATAAGAACTGGAAGATGACATTTGGAAGATGACACTGGAAAATTCGGTGGTTAGGATTGATGGTAGCCGATGGGTGCGCCTTTGGACGCAACGTTCTATTGCCCACTTCCCTCGACCCAGTACCTCAATCAATTTTTCATCCGAGAGCTTGTGTAGACTCCTGAAAGGCAGCACGTGGTGTCCGGGGTTCCTGGTGAGGTCGTGAGGTCGCTATGATTTGTACATTGGCGGACCGTGACCTGGCGAAGAGTTACAACTTCGCCAGCTCAAGGTCAAGCGACTGGTAACCAGTAACCAATAGTAAGTATAGTAATTAATGTCATATTGAGCCGTTTACAATATTGTTGGTAACTCGTGATGTTCCTCGACTTGTCTTCCACTTCTTGCCACCCGATTCACCACGCGGATAAACACAAACCATTTCGGCTCAAATTGGGTTCCCAGTTCTATGCATCCTGAAACTCATACGGGCCCAACACATGGGTTAGAAGATCTCAAGGTCTCTTGTCCAGGTCCGAAACTGGTGGGTGGTTGAGCCAACTAAGCCACCAAACAGGATTGAAATCCCAACTTTTGTACTGTTTCAATCTCGGTTTGCTATCGGGACACCAATGCCTGCAAATGTGATGCGACCAGCCAAGTTCTGTGGTTTCGACATATACACATGTGTATGCGTGTATATAAAGCAGGAGAATCAGAACAGACCACTTCAAAGGAACCCACAGAAGTACCAGGTGAGCTTGGACGAGGCCGGCAAGCAGACAGCTACTGCACAAAGTCAACAGCCGGAGCAGGACCCACCACAGTGACCCTGAGGTGGTGGATCCACCCCAAAGGAAGCCCAATAGGAAGAACGAAACAGCCAAGGAGGGACAAGCCAACCCCCGCAGCTTCGACCGCAAGCCCTGCACAAGGACACCAAGGACGGACGAGGCCTCGAGCATGAAGTTCTTGAGCAGCATGTGGACTCTCTCAACAACTTGTGGTGATATAATATTATAATAGATATATCCATATTGTAGATACATGAACGAATATGACATGACATGGGATGAGATGACACTTTATTCGATTGCATTACAGCACATCACACTGCATGACATATGTATGTACATATACATACACCTGTGTATATCTCTAAAGATACAACTACCTTCCTATCTTTTTCTGAATACTTTCCCCATCCCAAAATTGGCAGTAAAAAGAAGCGAAGTTTGAAACTACAAGGCAGCTCCAATGGTGAAACACCATGGTTCCTAAGGCCCCAACCCCCAATGCTCAATCTGCCGTTCCAAGCTCATCGATGCCTGGGCTGAGACCATATGAAATACTACTATTTTTGACGTAATTGATTCCTGGAGGAAAAATAGTTGTATTGCAAACAAGAATAAACAATGTATATATGGGGATATATATATGTATACAGTATACACATATTTTTACACGCCATGAATTACCCATATTATACATAGCTGCAGAGCCTAGCGTTCGCCCAAGATGACATAATATCTCATTTTTCGGGGTTTTAACACGTGTTTCATCCGCAGTTCAAACGGCCTTGCAGGGATGGACGGTACACTAGGTGCGGCCCCTCGCCACGCATACGACACGCAATTTGCTTCATGGCTCGTTTCGCAATAATTTGTGGCAACAACCCTTCGCAGACTTCCTGAGGGTCCGTGAAAAAGAAGAGCCGTTTCGTGCGAGAAGACACATGCTCCGGGCAAACGTCCGGTTCTCTGCGCACACACATGTACGCACATGGATGTCCATCACTGTTCGAAAACACTACCAGGATTGTAATCGTTTGGAAGACCATGCACATCGAACTTTCAGCAAATTTCAAAACTTCTCACCCTTCGCTGCCGCCGCGACCACCACCACCACCACTACGACAAGTACTAGCACCAGCACCAGCACCAACATCATCATCATCATCATCGTCATCATCATCGCTATCTCTCCGCTGTCATCATTCTTGTTGTCGACATCATCGGCAAACAACAATATAAGATAGTTTGATCGTAAGATCCTCAATGCTGCTGTCTCACAATGTCAATCAAAACATAGTACCCGGTACCCTGAATCTACCCCAAAATTTGAAGACTTCCCCTGTTCACAGGCACAAATTCGCGCAGACTGCAGCTTCAAGTTTGGAGACCATAGGATGGATGCTGCTACCTATGGAATTCCATGTGGATGAACATCCACCCACCAGTGGCATTTTCCTGGCCCAGGTTGAGGGCTCACTTTGGCAGGTCCGGTTTCTCACCTTTCAACCAGCTGTCAAATAAAGTTTCCTGATAGCTATCATCCCCTACTTCATGGGAGATCAAAAGGCTCGCCTAAACTATCCTAACCTCCCTTTTTTGTTGACAAACAATCCATCCGGTTGGTTAGATGTCCTCGAAGCTATTCAAGAAATTGAATTCTTGTTTGGGATTTTTTGGGTAACTACCTTTTGTTTGTTGGTTGAATCCCTGCGTTTGCTTTGAAAAATTATCCAGTAATCACGGTGATTTGACCACCCATCTTGCTTGGCGACATCTTTTGGTGGTTGCTTAAGTTCCAATCTCGGCTGGTCAATCTCTTCCCTGGGTGTGTCCAAATAACCGACCCTTTTTCATAAACCATCAAGTTTGGGAGCTTTCAATTTTCAGGTACCAAACCCACATCGGGGCATTTCTGCCAAAAAGACACCCCATTACAAAAAGACACTGGGTGTCCCTGGCAGGGCCCCCATGGCCACTTGCAAAAATGTGCACCGGTCGAGGCCTCAGAAGTTTTCAAATCTGATGGGAAAAAAAATCAATGGTCGGGGTTGCACCGTTTAAATGCCCACTTTGTAGAGTTCTTGATTTATGAACATCACCATCAAAAATGGGGGATGTGTGAAGAATGTGGATTTGTACATTAAGCAGCTGCATTTTACAGTAAAGCAGATTTGGGAATTCAAAATTGGACTTTGACCATGAAAACTGTATATAGATACGATTGGGAAAACCGTGGATTTGAGAGTCAAGAATCTATGATTTAGGCATCAAAACTTGGAGACTTCACGCACCCAACATGCAAGTGTAGCCCTGGAGAGAACAGTATTTCGCAAATAGACAGAGGGACTTGACCAACAAGGGCATCTATTTTTTCAATTGCATGTCTGCGTTTCGTAAAGTTCTGCCGAGTATATTTTTGTGACCCCAATGTGTTGAAAGCTTTCGATCTCCATGAGGTGAAAGATCACCCAAGGCCCAGGCCGGCCAGGGCTCATGTCTGCATCTAATTTCCTGCCAGGGTTTTCGATGTTTCCCTCGTCAGACATCCTCAAGCCCAACGCTCCAAAAGCTTTCCACCCGTACTTGACTCCAAAGCCATGTCAGCATGAGGTATCCTAAGAACTCATCCCCTTCTCGATGATCCATGATGCTTGATCAACATCAAGAAGGTAATCAATGTGATGAACACAGAGGAAAAAACTACGTGCATTTCAGCTGCCATTGTATACAACTTTGGACCATCTCCTTTCTTGCGAAATCGCATGTAAAGATCTAGAAGTTCACCCACTTTGGAATAACGAAAAGATCATGCAGAAAGATATGGATAGATGCAGATAGATACATATATATATATATATACGTATATATCAGAGATACAAATATCATGTCAGCAGACAATAGATCAAATCAGGCACAAGTCAATAGCAATTTATCCAGATATATTGATATATTCAGATTCCAGATATGATATGCGAGTGCTATGTATAAGCATCAAACGGAGCTAATATCATATGGGACTGAAAATTGGGTATCCCAAATCCGATGGTTTCTTCTCTCCCCAACTCCATGAAAAATCCCGGTTTTTCTTACCATCCCGCAGTTCGGTATATCATACATCATCCAATTTCATCCAATAAATCAGATATACCCATGAACTGGGGGATATAGTATGATAATAGTTGGTTACAAAATTCCCTTATGATTTCCCGTCCACGTCCCACACGTCCCAACCTCGCAGTCTCATAGGCCACCAGCGCCCCCAAGGAGTGACCAAAAAAGGCATAGGGGACCCCATCCACCAAGCCTGAGACCTCACAACTGGTCCAGTCGATGTTCCCATTCTCCCACTCAAAACCATCAATTTATGAGTTAAGTTGGATATAAATAAACCGGGAAAGGCTTTGGGAGAAGTTTGAATGCACGATTCTCATCAAAAAAGCTATGAACCGCAATTGAATTGACCACACGAGACTTGGGGAAAATATGGGAAATTCAAAGAATCTGATTTGTGGTCGAGCCACCCCAGCCAAGTGAAATCATCCTGTTGAAACAGCCTCGTGTTTTGTTGCTCAAATCCCCATCTGCCCAGTTAAATCTGAATGGCGATAGCTCTTCTGCCCTCTTAGGAGGGTCTTAAACAATGGATCATCAATACAATAGCCAGGCAGTAAAACACCTGTAATAACCAATCCAATAGATAAAAATATGGGATGGTTTCTGCTTAATTTCCAGATATTTCCATTTCCAACCACCCCCTGTCTCCCGGACTTCAAGAGCTTCGCAGATCTTCTCTACCAAGGTGTCCATGTCCTGATTGGACCAACATAAAAATGCTCATTGTGAAAGGACGCCTAATCGGAACCATACCCACCAAGTGGGCTTTAAACGACTTACACCATGGTTGCGACTCTGAGAAAAAAGCTGTTGTAATCAACTAGGACAATTATATACAATTATCCATTTTGTCGGGCGAGTAGTTTGGAACCATACCCATAACCATGCCTCAGTTGGGTCTGCAATTGGATCGTGTCCACGCTGGGAATTCCCCGAAAGAACTGCTATGACCAGATGTACAGGAAGGTGGTGAATGGGGAGATCTAACAGTGATTCTATTTCGCAGGAATGGGTATTGGATGGTATTGGTAGATTAGCAAACCGTAAAGTATTGAACAGAGCTGTATTATCTATAGAGAACGACATGTAATTACTGCTACTTTGTTGTCGCTAAGGGAGAATGGGCATTTTCAGCATCAAGAACCATCCCATTTTGCGGAACTCAATGACTGACCCAAACGGACTAGCTATAGCATGGTTTCAAACCTCATTTCGGTGCGTCAAGATGCGCAGAATCCCACCAGATCTCGGAGTGACAATGTTGGTAAAACACCAAAACCCCTTGTTTTCGAGAAAAGGATGTCTTGTTTTTCTTTTCCAAATTCTTCCCCCTTTGGAAAAATGACGGACCTTCCTATCACACCGTCCCCCAAGTTCAGTCGCACCGTGAGACTGGAGCTGCCCACGCGACGCTCCCGACCTGGAGCGAGATACCATAGCTCCAGCCGTCGGCCATTTTTGAGATACCAACGGGCCATTCGGTCACTTTCGAGTCGCAAACCATGGGATTTTTCTCGGGTGCCATTGGCCGTAGCTAAGTGTCAACAGCGGCAATTTTGTGAGCAGGTAGTGGTCAATGGATCAAGGGTAGCATCATCTGTATTAGCAAAAAAACACTCACAACGGGAAATTGGCTACAACTACTGCTGCAGACCCAACCATAAGTTCAAAAAAACACGTTTACTTGAATTATATACGTGTCTCCTAGTACAATACTAACAATTTTTTCGATTTAACAGGGTTGCTGAAGTATATTTGGACGGAATTGAGACAGCAGCAAAAGCGCAGATAGAGCAACAAGTTTGGGATTTCTCTGAGTCATTTCAGATTCAGATGCCACTGCAACTCCCGGGTATTGACACCGACACCCACTTTTTGCGGGTTGGCCAGAAAGTGGCCATCCAAATAACAGATTGAAATAGATTGAAATAGATGCATGATGTAGCTACAAATAGCTACGATTCTTTTGGGGGACAGGGTTTCTGAATGTAGCTACGATACATCCTCACCTTTTGGGGTGGACCCTGCCATGTACATAATCCACTTACCAACCCCTTTGGAACAATTGAGGAAATTGGGTGGAAATGCAACTGGGACTAGAACCTCAATTGGACTATCAGGTTGTAGCCCAGTTGCCACGAATCGCCACCCAAAATCTAACCTATGGATCCTGGATGCGGATGGTCACTGGGTTCTTAGCCCCACCTGGAGCAGAGATCATCACGAGCTCCACTTGGGCATCCTCGCCACGAAAGATTCGTAGGGCCGGGCCGATTTTGCCGAAACCGACGGATTTTGCCGTGTTGAAATTCGAATTTTGACCAGACACATGATGAGGTTGTCAAACAGGTGATGGAATGCGTCCCGAAGTCCAATTGCTTTTTTTCCAGACCAGTCGCCCCAAGCTCCGTAGACCCCAGAAACCTGTCCTCGAAGAATTGAGGCCAAGTTGAAAAGGCTGAAGGACCGCCACCACTGTGGGGAAAGCACACCAGCCGAACCTAGGACCATGGGCCAAAGCTAACAGTTGTAAATTGAGGTAAATGGTTCCTATGACCCGATTTCACTCAGTTCATTGGTCTTTGCGACCCCTTTGACCTGGTTTCATAGACATCTACATCTACTTCTACATAGACAGAGATAGATATAGAAAAAAATACATATACATATTCATAAACACACATAAACACAAACATAAACATACACATATACAAAAACACATATACAAAAACACATAAACATGCACATGTACATATACATTCATATACATGAATAATTGGTAAAGTGTGCAAAACGCATATAATGTGTATGCATGTATATATATATATATTATATTTGTCTGTATGTGTATATATATATATATACGATAAAATGTGATATAGTAATATATGTTCATATATATTACTATGCATGTAATATCAAAAACATAAAATCCTGCAACTGGCTGGGCCCATCTACCAGCGGTGGACATCAAGGCCCCAAGTGGATGGTCTCTTAAGCTCCGCACCCGCGCATTTGTCACACTCTTTGCGACCACCAGAAAATCACTGGCCTGAGATAGAATCCTGGGATCACCATATCCATTCATTCCATTCACCTTGATTTGAAAGGGTCAATTGCTCTGAAAGTCAGACGACTGAAATGGAACGAAGCGTTGATGTTGTGAAGAGGTGCCCTTGGACTTATTGTTAATGGTACGTGTAGTTGTACATGTGTATACAAATATGTGTAAATACATATGTGTATGTATTGTGTACATACATATCTGTATCATGTATGATTTGATGATTTGCTCGAATATACATGTATTATATATATAATATACAGTACCGCTTTATCAAATCGTAAACATACCTCCAGACTAGGATCAATCATTGTGAGTTGTGGCCATGCACCATAGACCAACCTCCCCGCGCCTCAATATGAACCATGGAGCCAGTTGCTTTGCGAACCCTGGGCAATCCAGCACGATTCAGTTTCTTAACTGGTGACCAAGACATGTCCATGGCTGTGTGTCAAATTTCCTTGGGCCCTGGGACCCCACATCATTTGGTCATCTTCAAGATGAAATTATGTGTTTTTTTGTTTTAAAGAAAACATGACCATAGATGACCCATACCCATCTGAAAAGACTTCTCGGATGCGAATTACTCTTTATGGAACAAATGACATCATGGAGCAACATCACAAACATTTTCATGGGGGGTACCACGGGAACCACAAGTGACTGGTCATGAAATTTCAATGAGGAAAGACTCTACGAATCCCATCTGTACTGTGATAATGCAGTTCACTGGATAAGGCGAAACCATGCCTCATGATCACGATGGAATATAAATAAACACAAAATGCGTGGAACACACTTGCAAAACATTAATATTTCAACAAATGTTTGGTGTGGGCAATCAAGCCCTTGTTTCACTTTCGAAGAAATGCATTTGAGTCATTTGAGGCATGATTTTGTCACCCATTGCTAACTCTTGATGTTTATTTCATTCACGAGTGTTTGGCTTGGGATGGACTGGCGGTGTCAGCGTTTTTTGGATGGTTTGTCTGTTTTTTACCACAATTTAATGATTCTATAATCATAATATTTGACCGACCGAAAATGAGAATTCAAATGACAAAACATTGAATTTACCAGAATTTACTTAACAAAAAATAAATATACAAAAATGAGACTTAACCCAACCAAAAACGGGGATATCGCCATCAACAAATTGGATCGAGTTATCGGAACCGAATTGGTGTGGCACAACACCCTGCCCCTAATAAAATGATGTCCATGAACTGGAAGCATCAAACGGGGTTGGATTCCAACACGTTGAAAGATCCCGATTTTCATAATCCTTCTGTGATGTTTATGATAAGTTTTCGCAAGTTGGATTGCCGGAGGATATATCCCCAAATTCATTCATAAAATCACCATTTGTTGTTGACAAATCCTTGTGAAACCATGTTTTCGGACCCATTAAATGACTGGTTGCCGGTCGGGAATGGCACCTGCAAGAACGCAAACGGCACGGCTGGCACGAGCCCAAGCAGCTCAGTCAGTCTTAACCCGAAACAGCGAAATGGGCGAACTGGTGGTGAGTTGCTCGAAACAAACATCAACAAAGGATAAAGGGAAAAAAAATGCGAACCCAAATCCTGCACATGACCAATAAATTTTGTTTTTTAGGAATTCATCGATTTCACCGGTTTGTGGTTTACACACACAAGTTTGAACCAACTGTTATGATTTGACTTTTTTTTTGGGCGATTTGTTTGTCACATTTTGGCATATAAACATAGACGTTAAGGTTTTTTGTGTTTTTCTGGGCATTCCGTGTCCGCATTGCTCATTTCCAGTAGGTTCCTCGCGTTTCACCGTTTGCCTCCATTATCCATGTGCCAAAAAATAACCAGTTACATCCTGGATATTTTCAAGATTTGTAAGGTGTTGTTTTAATGCCCGGGAGTGCCTGACCGTAAGGTTTTTCTAAACAAATGAGCTGAGATCATACATTTTCATACATTTTCACATCCCACCTTTTCATATTTTACATACTCACATCTTACATTTTCACATTTTATATCTGCAAGTTTTACATTTTCACATCTCACATGTGCATAGTTTACATTTTCACATCTTACATTTTCACATCCTGTGTTTGCAGATCTTACATTTCCAGATCTCACATCTGCATATTTTACACATTCATACCTTACATTTTCACATGTTATGTTTGCAGATCTTACATCTTCACATCTTACATTTTCAGATTTTACATTTTCAGATTTTACATTTTTTGTTTTTTCCTCCATCTAAAAACGTCTGCAAACATACACTTCTCGATTTGTGTTTTGCACTGCATGTTGACATCCCTGCAACAACATAATATACGTTTTCGACAGCTGGAATGCATGCGGGGAAAATCACCTGCACCCCGCCTTCGCATCATCATTTTGATGAATGCAACAACTATCAAAAGAAAAGTCTGCCAAAAGTTCCTGGCGAGATTTGCCGCTTACGTTCCATATTGGAATGCCTGCTATTTTTCTTGAAAGTTTTCCACCAGTAGCGTTTTGAAACACTCTAATTTCGTCCCAGGTAGATGTCCTTTGGTTACTGAGATCCAAGTTGCCCTCAAGTTTCCCAGGACATGGCTCCTTCAGACCTCTGTTCGCTGTAAAGGAACCCTTCAATCGACAACTTTTTGAAGGTGCCAAAGAACGGCCGAAACTCAAACCGTTCAAGCTGATGTTTTGAACCGCAGGGCCTAACGAGTGAAAAGTGAAAGGTTTCCGCATGTCACGCGATGTGGTCTGCAGAAACTGATGTTACACTTCTCGTTTTGCGCGTTTCATCCAAGGTTTCATGGACGTGAGAGCACTGCAAAAGTATTGGGACTGCTGCTTTAGAGTAGGCTGAGCTACAGATCGGGTTCTAATGCAAATTTCTGTGTTCCATCGCATGAAAACACTAGACATTATAGGGAGTAGTCTGGATTCCCCTTTCTCAACTTTCATGCCATGCCATGGCTCGCAAGTCATTTTCCATGATTCTCAATTTCACTGCAACCTGTGGAATGAGTAACTCATATCTCGGCGCCAAACTCTCTAGGCGAAAGCAAATCTCTTGAATCACGTTGTCACGTGAGCTGTTGGCCTCATGTAAGTTCCCAGCATGGGCGCTGTCCAACACGAACATCACAATTCCTTGAAGGTCAGCTGCATTTCCGATGTGTCCACGCTGGAGCGCAAGATTGATTTCGTTGCGCAAGGATCGAACCAATGTCTCGTATGGTCCGTCCTCATCAGCTCCAATTGCTGGGCCATTGGCTTCAGCATCTTCTTCTGATTCGGCGTCCTCTGCAGTTTCGTCTGTATCTTGTCCAGCTGCAACACCTTGATTCTGAGTCTCACCACTTGCATGAACCTCTGCTGGCCCATGGTCCTCGAGGCAAGTAAGTTCCCTCATTCTTGGGCATACATTGTAATTATAGCACCACAACCCCTGAGACTTGAGGTCCTATACTGGCAACTGCTACTTGACTCAAGGTTTGATCTTGCTGGTCCTGGAAAAGTCTAGTTTCCAGTCGCAGCATGGTGGCATCCAGGCTAGGTGGATACTTCCCCTTTCCCTGTCCTTTGGCTCTTTTGTGTCGTTTGTTTCCAACCTGCAAATTGCCTCCCCTTTTCTCGATGGCCCGCTGAAGTTCAGAGGGTTTGATCAAAACCAGTGGCGGTCTCTGCTGATTGGCCAGCCATTTGAGTTCCCTCCAAGCATTGCTTGCCTGCAAAGCGGCGCTGACATGCGCTTCACCCAGCTGTTGGATCACATCTTTGGCACGTGCTACTGACTCCCCTGCCTCAACACCATGCTCACCAAGCAATGCAGCGAGTTGGTCCACCACGGTAAGTCCAAGGGCAGCCAACTGAGGACGGAGACACATATCAGGCAGGCCAGATGCAAACTCTTGCCTCAGCTGCTTGGCCATGCTTTCCAGCTCAACAAGTGACGACGGAAAATTTTCACCCCAGAGCAAGTGCTTGGCAAACGACAAAACTAGAGCACCACAGTGACCAGACAAAACAAAGGAGACTAGCTTGTTACACCATTGTCCTTCCACCCCTCGCAAACTACCAAGAGTTGTAGCCAAGCTTTCAAACACCTCTACGTGGGCTGGAACCACACCGCAAGTGAAAAGCCTTACTACCGCAGAATCCATGCGCCACACAAGGAGATACCAGTGACGATCCACCATGATGGCTGTGAGAACAGTTGCAACAGGGCCAAGATTGGCACACAACTTCGCCCATGTTTGATCATCTGGGGACAAGGCCAACCCTGTGAGGAGTAATGGATCCCAGACCAGGACATGTTGATCATGATCGGTGTGTTGTGCAATTCCTTGGAGACCAACCAGTAGCTCATCATCATCCCCTAGACAGGGCCTTGCAAGCTCAAAATGGTTTCACGCTCGATCTTGGTCATCTGAGACGCCCTCTTTGTCACCAGTTGGTCCATGGAAGTGACCGCATAGACATTCCAATCCCTACCCGGCTGCTCATGACACTCCGCCAAGACATCGCTAGCAGACAGACAACAGGGCACTGTGAGACTGTCACTCAACGGCAACTCAAAACCATGAGGGGCAACACCAATCTCAACTCCATCAACCAGTGGCAGGCTTAAGTCCAATGCCTGTGCATTCTGCCAAAGCATCAACTCGGCTGCTGTCCCGGTCAGGATCTGTTTTGCTTCCAAGAGCCCTGTGGTTCCATCAGGGCAAACGACGGACACTGGGTCAGACTTGTCGGACAACCAATAGCCAGCCTCAAGTTCTGACCAACATCAATGCCTGGGATTCCACCACCTAGCAAAGCCCACATCTCTTGCGGGTGCAAGTAACGACAGTGCTGCATGACCCGCTGCATGTGTACCTGCGAAGGAGGGCGGGCCCACCCCCTTCGTCGAAGGGGGGCTTGAAGGCGGGGCTTCAGGGGGGCGTAAGGGGGGGCTTAAGGGGTCATGAAGGGTGCCCCCCCTTCCCCCCCCTCCCTTCAAGGAAAGGGTGGAAGCCCTTAAGGGGGGGCTAAAGGGGGGGGCTTCAAGGGGGCTTAAGGGGAGCTTGAGGGGGGGCTTAAGGGGGGGCTTAAGGGGGGTTTTTCAAATTCATCATCATCAATCAAAGGGGGGCTTCAAAGGGGGGCGTCCAAGGGGGCTTCAAGGTGGGGGGCTTCACGAGGGCGGCTTCAAGGGGTAGCTTCAAAGGGTAGCTTCAAGGGAGGCTACTACTACTACTGCTGCTACTACTACTACTACTACTACTGCTACTGCTACTGCTACTGCTACTGCTACTGCTACTGCTACTGCTACTGCTACTGCTACTGCTACTGCTACTACTACTACTACTACTACTACAACAAAAACTACAACTACTGACTACAACTAAAACTACAACTACTGACTACGACTACGACTCGACTAGAAGTTGTTGTTGTTGGAATACTAATAATCGTTGCAGTACTAGAGTAGCTCTCCTTAAGCGAAGCCCACCCTCAACCCGCCCCTTAAGCCCTCCTTAAGCCCCCCCTTGAAGCCCCCCCTTTTTTTTTTAAAGCCCCCCCTTAACCCCCCCTTAGCCCCCCCCTTAAGCCCCCCCTTAGCCCCCCCCGCCACCCCTTACGCGCCCCCTTGAAGCCCCCCTTGAAGCTCCCCTTGAAAGCCCCCCTTGACGCCCCCCCTTGAAGACCACCCTTAAGGCCCCCCCTTAAGTAAGCCCCCCCTTTAACCCCCCCTTCAAGCCCCCTTCGTGTGAAGGGTAGTGGGCCCCATATGCCGCGAAGTGTCAAGTGGAATGAGCACTCCAAAGAGACCACGTGAGATGATGCGCTGTTCTGACAATGCCCCTCTACAACCACATGCGCAAGCATAGAGCTGATTACCTGCTGAGTGAAGCAAAGTTGGACAGGCTTCTCAAAGACGCAAGAACAAGTTTTCAATCCCACCGGACGCATATGCATAAAACTTGGAAAGCTCATACAGATTGAGGTTTATCTGAACATGATCTACCTTAGGCCAATGACGGATTCCTGCCATGACATCTACGATTTTTTATTTCCCGGGTATGGCCGATGACGCTCTGAGGCTCGGTCCTGTAATTTGTATAAGCTGTGAACTAAGGAAACGAATTGAACGCAGTGGTTCAAGCTGTACAAATTGTGGCAATGAAAACACGGAAAACAAGACCAAAAACCCAAACAAACCCAGGACGACCCGCAAATCCCCCAGCCAGATTTGCGTTTCGCCACGCAAACAACGGCGAAGCAACAGCAGAACGGGGCCAGAGCCCAAACAAGAACAAACAAACACCAACTGCCACCAGACAGAGAGGGAAAGCTCCCTCTACAGTATGCCATATCTAAAACTTGCACACAAACTCAAAACGAATTAAGAACTTCCAGTAATCGGAGAGGGCTACACTGAAAAATGATGAAAAGGTGAAACAGTCTATACATTCGCAAGTTCATCCTCTCAGAGTCCTCTCAAATGTGCTTCTTCTAGCGCCAAAACTGTAGGTCCCTGATCAGAATGAAGTGAGTCTCACCAACCAACTGCACCGTGTAAAAAGCAACACCAGTCACAAGCAGTTGCCCGATACGTCCGACCGGACGCCCCCCAATGAGGGGGGCACGACCGAAAGGTCAAAACGTGGAAGTGAGTGATCAGGGCTCAGCCAGAAAGCCCAGACCCAAAGAGACGGTGGCTCGCGTACCAGGAAAGATCCGCATGCAAGGGTAGCTAATCCGTGATGTCCGATGTTTGCATTCATCATAAGAGAGGTGGACAGTGGGTGCCACAGACTGTGCTCGAGGTCTGAGAATCCCAGTTCGAAACTACCGCTGCCCCCATACTATGCGTCTCTCTGAAATGTGCTTACCTTTGGCCAGCGTGTGTCGCGATCAATTAACTGGAAGTGCCATCCAGAGGTATGCACATCACGGTCGCAGCGATCAGGGTGTTGTTCGGGCACCTTGTAAGTCTTCGTCGCTAAGATTTTCCTGCAGAGAGCAACGCTGGACAACGTGCAGCTCGCAGCAGGAGCATCATCAGACCATGGCTGGCTACGCTCCCACCCCCCATCCCAACACTCTGAGGCCATTGTATCAAGATTCAGAAGTGCAACGTTTTGGTGTCAATGAAGCTTTGTGGCCTATGGCGGCCGGAAGGGCAACTAGGGAGGCCCTTTTGAGCGAAGCCGGTTTTGAGAAGGGAGCAAGCTGTTTTGTAGATGATTTGGTTTCTTGTTGGGGCAAGCGGGGTGCATAAGATGGTTTCCCAATTTTCTGTCAAATGGTCATGCCAAGCTCTAAGTTGAAGAACCTGTGCAATTTTGGGTGAAGTAGTGCCTGGTGTGGTTTTGGAGATCTTTCATGATTTGTCCAGATTGCTCAGCTCGGAAGTACCCTTTAGGAATATACGGCCCTCGCGGCCGGTTCCGTCGACGAACATTGCGGCGAATTTTTTTTTGAACCGGCGCCCTGTTTCGGCGGGTCGCGGTGTATTGAATTGAGACTTCTCGTCTACCACGTCACGATCGCGGCCCCGTACCCGGGGGAATCGATCCGCGGCTAGCTGTCTATGCACGGTCCTGAGACGGGCATTATACCACTACTCGACGAGATCGGCTGACGAACATCGCGGCGAATGGCTCTGCCTTTTTGATGCACTCAGGAGGCCCAGGCGAACCTCTACGGTTGGTTGATACGGTTGATGTTTCTGGAGCGTGTAAAGATAAATACACTGCACTCACCCATGTCATGTCATGCTCAGTTGGATGTGTAGTATCTATTCTTATCAGTGTGACAGTCGATGCATGTCACAGGTCTGCAGAGACCACTGAGCAAGGATGACACGCCACTGGATGGTGGCTCAAGCAACGCAAGAGGAAAAGGCAACTGTGGTAGCAGTTTTAGAAGTGGGCCGCCGTGTTTTGAGATGGTAGCGGAGCCCAGTGGGACAAGGACCTTTGGTGAGGGCTCCAGGTTTCCAGGTCATGTGGACCTTCATGGCGTTTGTGCTGATGGCAGCTGATGGTGGTGGCAATCGTGGACTTGGGGCGCTTGGCATGGCTGAGTCCTTTGTGAACATGCCTGAGGAACCCAAGGCTGAAGAACACCACGCGAGGAGCTGCGGGAAATTCGACGCCTATATGCTGTACTGTGGGGAGACATCGGCTTGGCCCAGAACATGTGCAAAATTCAACCCCGAATTTGGTCCCACCCAAACAGATGCGCGCCTCCGGTGCGCGAGCTTTGGGTGGCATGTTCTGCCATGCAAGAGTTACCCACACGGCTAAGCATGCACCAAGAACACTGGAGCAAAAAAGCAAGTGTTGGGAGAAAAAAAGCTGTGCTGGAAGTGCTGGGGCAAAAAAGTCTGTGCTGGACACGCAAGTCACACATTGGCACACTGCTTCCAGGAGATGTCAACCTGCATTATTGCAGACAGATGGAGGTTGACGCATAGACAGATGGATCGGCAGCAGATAGACAAACAGGCAAACAGACACACAGACAGGCAGGAATACATGGGAAGGTGCCTTTGACCTCAGCAAGAAAACCTGCTTAATAAAATGGAAAATAATGGTTCTGGGCAACTATCTCTGTTTGGGTGTCTGAGAATCAACCATCCTCCTATGGCCAATTTTCTTTCCCCAAAAGCCGAAACCCATACAACATCCATTGACACCTCTGAGAGCATAACCTGCAAACGGCCCTTCAATGATTGACCAAAATGTTATCTTTTCCAAATGGCACAGCCTGCCGCTTGCAAACTAGAACGGAACACGTCCAAGAACATTGGGCACACTGAACAAAAAACAAATACTGTACAAGAAACAAATTGGGACGCACAGAGAGAAAAAGCATTTGTTAACACTTACGCTCATGCTAGTGCGTCGCAAATCTGCTTCCAAAACATCTGCAGGCAGCAGCAAAATTTTCCGATGGCTGGCCCCACTTTTGGGTCCAAATCTGGACCCCAAAACGAGGCCCAAGCAAAGACCTAAAAGAAGGAATGAAAATGTGATCCAATTCTGGACCCCATTTTGGGGTCCATATTTGGACCCAAAAATGGGGTCAGCCATCGGAGAATTTCGTTGCTGCCCGCAAATGTTTTGCAAGCAGATTTGCAACCCAGCAGCTTGAACATGAATGTCAACACATACCTTTTTCTCTTTGTGCGTCCCAAGGCCGCTTGCTACTGTCGAGGTCTCTCTATCGCAGCCATGTTTTGAGCACTTTTTCGGCCCTGTTTAGGGGCCATGATGAAGCAGGTTTGTTGGCATTCGAAGCGCTCCGAGGCTCACCGAGGCCTGCCCGAGGCCAGGCCTCGGACGGAAAACGTGATGGCACGAGGACAAAGCGAGGCTCACGGGCTCTCGAATCTATATAATACACGTCAAGACTGATTTTTTTTTTGTCCGAGCCCGTTGCCTTTCGGCGGGTCTACGGTCTTGAGTCTTACTCGCGGACCAGAGGGGAATCAAACCACCACCGGCAGTCTGTCAGCGACACAAGAGTGCCGCGATACCAACTGCACCACGAGGACGACTAATACACGTCAAGACTGAATGATCTGAAACCAAAAAACGCTGGCGATGATCACCAGCCAAGACATCCATTGCTTTCATGAAACACATGCCCCGTGTGGGACCTTAACTTCAAAGCACATGCAGATTTTCGTCCTCGATATGTTCCGTCTCTCTTGCGAAATAAAGAACATACCATGTGGCCGCCATGGCCTCACCTCCATGTGATCCTGCATTTTTTCTCCCGATAGCTTTTGCGCGGGCAGCACAGAACCCCCACACCCCCGGCGGCAATGCTGCTGTGGAACGCTGTAACGAAGCATATGACAGCTTCAGTCCATCTCACACTGACGCAGCATTGCCGCTGGGGAGCGGGGCGTATTCAACAGATCTCTCAAAGCGGCAGGCCCAATATTTCAAAAGCTTAAGCCCGTGGCAGGCGCAGTACTTTGGCAGCTAACAACCCCGTCGCAGGCACAATATTTCAGAAGCAAACATGGCCACATCACAGCTTAAACCCGTGGCAAGCGCAGCATTTCAGAAGTAAACAACCACACATCTCAACCTGTGGCAAATATTGCAAACAAACATGGCCACCTCACAACTTAAACCCTGACAACTGCGGTACTTGACAAACAAACATGGCCACCTCACAGCTTAACCTGGACAGCTTAAACGCTGGCAGGCGCAGTAATTCAGAAGCTAACATGGTCACTACACAGCGTAAACCCTGGCAGGGGCAGTTTTTGACAAGCAAACATGGCCACCTCACAGCTTAGCCCGTGGCAAGTATTTGACAAACAAACGTGGCCACCTCACAGCTTCAGCCGCGGCAGGGTTTAAGCTGTGGGGTGGCCATGTTTCCTTTTGAAATACTGCGCCTGCCAAGGTTTGTGCACAGAAACCTGCCGTGTAGTGCCACAACTGGCGGCACTACACGCTCACCCTCTGTGATTTTTTGCGCGACGCAGAGCGCAAATACTGCGCCTGCCAGCAAAATTGGCACTAAACGCTTCGCACTGTGGTAAAACAGCGATTTTTAGATGCGACCGTTTGGGCATGCAGTACCCCACTAAACGCTCCGCGCTGTGGCCGGAGACATATTTTCGCCGTTTCCTGGCGTTCGGTTATAATTATTTTTAAAGATCAATATAGTTTAGAAAAAGAGCCACTACACGCAACACGCTGGACCTGTTTTGCTGGTTTTTTCCACGGTAAAAGGCGTGTAGTGCCACAACTGTCGTACTAAACGCTCACCCTCTGTAGGTTCAGTGTCACACACGCTGTAAATACCGCACCTGCCACCAAAATCTGCACTAAACGCTGTCAGTTTTCACACCGTGACTGCCAGAAGTATTGCACATGCCAAGCAAATCAAACCCGCAGGGGCGACAGCAAGGCAAGCCTCGACGGCTGAAATTGGAGCAAATGCACATGAATGTCTACATTTTTTAACAGGTTTCACCTTCATTGAAAGGACCGTTGCAACTTTACGCTTTACATGGGCCAATGTTCCTTTTTGTTGACCGTCTTGGCTTTTCGCTGTCCCCTCTCGGTCTATTCCCAAATTGACAGTGGGTGCGGGATAAAAATTGTAGCTGTGTTCGTATCAGCAAAAAATACACTTCTAGGCACCAACCCACCAACCCAGATCCAGGAAGTGTGTCAACGACATCTGTCCAAAACAAACAGCCACCTGCTGTAGAAAAAGCGCCTTGCACAGATCTGCGGTCAGATCTAACGCTCCTTCCAAAATTCCTACAGAACTACGCGGGTGAACGCGTACGTCAACCACGCACACCAAACACAAGCGCAGCGCGTAAATCCCTAAACTAATTAAACCAAAGCAGTACCGTGTCAAAAGGAATGTTTCTCCCTCGACTCCCACATGCTGACGTCAAGCTCCTTCTTTTCGCTCCAGACGCAACACGATCAGTCAAAGAGAAACACAAACACAACAAACACACGAGAAACAAAAGAACAAACAAGGGAAGATGTTCGTGTTCCCCTTTGTCG
This sequence comes from Cladocopium goreaui, assembly GCA_947184155.2. NCBI lineage: Eukaryota > Dinophyceae > Suessiales > Symbiodiniaceae > Cladocopium > Cladocopium goreaui. The sequence continues at coordinate 194,900 of CAMXCT020000419.1, forward strand.
GTCTGTCTTATGTCAAGTTATGTGACACAGCAGCTCGTGTTCATTAAATGAACTTCTGACACCAGTCCTTCGAGCCGATGTCTCAACTGGTAAACTCGATTCCAGGTTTCCAGTTAACAAACCTCAAGTTCTTCAAATAAAGGTTTGTTGAAACTATTCCAGCTGCTAGGAGTCTACAAAACTCAATTTCACTAGATGAATTCAAAATCATCGAAACACTTCCAAAAGTTCTCAAAACAAACTGGTTCTCATCCAAACGTGAATAACCAGCTCATTAGTCAAACTTGTGGCCAATTTCTCAAGAACGAAGTGATTCACACAAGGTGTCTGTACAACCTTCTTCTGGATACAAAACATAGTCAGAACACAAAATTCTTTCTCCAAATCAGTTTCCCACATAGAGATAGTATCTCACAGTTTCCAACTTCAATGTAGAATAGAATGTTCTGTTCGACATTGTCAATGTAAGTCAGCCAAATACAGTTGTATCGCTGAAGTCTTTCGACCACTGTAATAGCCAATCCACAATGTAGATCAAAGTCGTACCAAAACAATGTCGTCCTCATAGAGATAACCAAAGTCATCTCAGGAACGATAAAAGCGCACCATAAGATCAAGTATATGATCCATAGGCCACGATGACGATGATGTAGGTATTGTCCTTACAATACCGAAACATCTCATCACAAAACTATCAGACAAATAAGATGCCCAAATATGATCATTGTCCTCACAATGCCAACGCATCTCAAGATCCAAGTTCAAAGCATAATAGATTCCCTCCATCAGATATTTCCAGCTAGCTTAAACTCTTCTCCAAGAGTTTCTAGCTTTGTTCTCATCACTTGGAGAGAATGACCTTCTCAACGTCGAAGACGTAATAAACAATTCCAATGTCAAACCAATGTAGGTATTTTCAGCTCAAGCAATAAGCTGTACCAGACTCAAGTCGAAGCCAGAATAAGATGTAGAATTGATCTATATACCACAATCACTGGTCAACACTGATTGATGACATCATCCTGATGTCAGAAATGATAAGTCCGAAAACCAATAGAACATTGTGACACAGGATGGTCACATACAAGATTCTTTCCGCAATAAGTAGTGTTCTCTACCAATCTTCCATGACTTCTTGCAGTAACCTTCCACATATCCTCTGTGCGTAAACTGTACGACCAATGATGAATGGCATGTCGCTTCACCCTTACCCAAAGGGCGCTCACACAGGGTGTCAAATTTCCATACCCCCTTTCGACATGACATCTCATCCACTCACTCGCTTCCAGATACCCGTACCTGAAAAATGTTCACGTTCCAGATCATATCCATGATCAAAAGATGTCCAAGGAAGTACGTGGACTTCCAAAACTCACGGTAGATGATAAAGCATCATCAAAAACTCATCTCGCTCGACTCATGCACAATGTCGTAACTTCCAAATTCAAAATCTTCTCTGTCGCAAAAGCCAGATGTTGGAATACCAGACTCAGTCCAAAGACTCCTAAAGTCTTTCCAGTACTAAGCTCGTCTTCCAAAATCCAGTTCCTCGGATAAACCATGGCGTCGATAACGATATATCTACAGTGCTGTCGTCTTCCTACAACACACAAAACAACAACAGAACAAAACAAAACAAAACAAACACACACACACACGAGACCCAAGACGAAACCTAACGTCGCACGATCGGAGTCAACGCGAAAACAAAGGCCAACTGTTTCAGCTAATCCGCACCTTCGTGAAGAAGGTAGGCGTATGAAAAGAAAACGCAAGTGAAGTAATATCACTCATGCAACTCATCTCAAATTCAGAGCAAGTGAAGTACAGTTCACAGTCACTGCACAACAAATTTCAAAATGTTCTGCATGAAAATCTCTCTCCGTCAGGGTCAGGACTAGCTAAGATTGGCACAGAATGAGGAAGCGGTGAGGGACATTTTGGCAAAACATCTCTCACATCTTCATCATCGCATAGATCGCCGTCCCCCTTTCAACGTCTGATCCATCCTAAAGATCTCGGAGGTGTGATATGTCTTGTTTGAGTCTATATCATGACATGAGGATGCGATATGTCTGCAATCATGGCATCAGATTCCCCCGGAAGATTTTCCATTAGTTAGACTCAGATTCCGTCCGAGTTTCTTCCCAGGTTCTCATCATGTGCCATGACAACACAATCAAAAAAAACGTTTGTGAAAACACTCACAACGTCAAGTTCCATGTCTCAAGCAGCAAAACTCAAGTCATGTACACAACAACTCAAACATGAAAAATACCGCAATCAAGCCAATCAAGAACAACCTCAACCTTTCTTCATGATGTCTCCCTCAGATCTGCCAGCAACTCCGAGTTCTGAATGCCTTCAAGAACGTTGCTCTCGCTATCGTCATTGAGAGACATATGACAACAGGATGAACCTCAAACAACTAAAATATGCAGACAAAACCGTATCTACTGCGTTACTCAGTCGGCGTGTCTCGCCCCCCTTTTAAACTCAAATCCGATGCCTGCGCTCAGCCATGCCGTCATCTCTGAAAACAACAAGTGAACCTCGAGCTGACACAAATCAACTATTCTCTTGTCGTTAGACCAGGCGAATTCCAGTGCCTTTGGCACTCTGCTCAGGGATAGATATCAGGGGTATACCCTGCGGTAGTCCCGCGTCCCCTGAATCTGCATATACCCCAGAGGGGAGAACGCTGCGGTCCCCGTTAGAGGATCGTGACGTGGTGTGGGTGAAACAGCTCTGACACGTCCCGTGACCTCCTCGATCACCTGAGTAGGTGGTGACTTCATGTCCTTAACCTCCAAGGCCAGGGGGTAGCTCATTGGCACTTCGCCCATCCTCGCTGGGCTATACCCTGCAAATCGCACCGTCTGCAGTGTCGGTGGTGCTGGAATTGCCGGCCTTGGCGGAATCGCCGGAGGCGGTGGAATACTTGGGCCGGGTCCAGCTGGTGTCATAGGGGCCAATGGCGGATCCATAGGTGCCAATGGCGGGTCATACCCCGGGGGCACTTCTGCCTGTGGCGCTGCTCGTTCGATTCTTTCTGCCACTAGCTTGAGGTTCTCCTGGAGTTTATCCATGGACTCCTGGAGTTGAGACATGATGTCTTGTAACGACTGATCCCTTTCCAGGCGACCCTTCTTGTTGTCACGGAGGGTGTCCTTCATCGACACGTCGAGCGACCACTCAACATGCTTCTTGAGCTTGGTAAGTTCACCTACCATTGCTCCAACCCTGCTGGTGTTGTGATTCACCCCCGCAGCAAGGGATTCGGAAGCACGTGCCATGTTGGTGACGGCTTCTCCAACGGCTTCAAGGGATCTGCAAAGGTCAGACTGCAGAGTATGGGTACTCTTAATCAGGATCTCAAGTTTGTCCGTAGACCCTTTCAGCGCAGCGACCATGGACGTGATTCCCACAGCCAAGCCTGTGGTAGAACTCAACAAGTCGGCTGCCTCATTGGGGTCAAAGGACTCCTGATGCCTTCTCAACCTCGGAGATCTCGATCTATCATCATCTCTTCCAGTATCTCCTTCTTCCTTCTCTTCCTTCTCTTCTCCATCCACATGGATAGTATCCTGATCTTTCTCTTTCTCAGAATCCGTCTCAGTCACTCCTGTCTGCGCCGGTAGCGCTGGCGCCGGTAGCGCTGGATTCTCAGACACAGGAAATTCTACACCCTCTGTCGATGGAGCTGCTGGGGCTGCTGGAACTGCGGAAGCTGCTACGTTCGCTGCCATGAATTGCTCGAGTCTCCTAGACAAGGCCTGATGCACCCGCTGGGATAAGCCGGGGCCCAAATACAGCTTGGGCATAATCTGCAACTTAACTTGACAATCCCTCTAATGACCATGCAGACCATATCTCAGCCATTTCATGCCATGCCAAGCACAAACTCTCCCTTGTTCATCCTAAGGTGCGTGACTCACACCTTAACAGATGAATTACACTTCCGACATAGATCACACTCAATACGACTCAATACTACCCCAAGATGCGTGCCGCACATCTTGATAGGTAATATGTGATCGACCAAACTTCAATGTCTCAGACAAAAATAATGCAAACTTGTGGCAAACTGCAAACTCAATCCAGATCCAACTGCCAATGCATGCACAACTCTTCACAAAACTGCAAAACAGATCACAGTGGTTTCTGCGCATAAAACCCATAGACATGTCATGCAGCAAAAAATGAAAACTCATGCAAAGCTTGTGACAGCTGACAGAAAACCACACAAACTGAGTTCCACAAGTCCAAGTTCCGTCCAGTCCGAAATCGTCCAAAACTCTGAAATTCCAAGACATCCCAAAATTGTCATTTCACTCCAATCTCAGCTTGACAGCTCTTTCACCACAGCTTTTGCATTTCTCCTCGCAGCTATCGTCGGCTTCCAAGCCTAGCACTACCACCCGACCTGGAACCATTACAAAAAACCTATACATAGAGAGGATATTTCCTCTGTGCTCAGATGATCTGGTGAGCCTCCGTGGAAAACTTGTATAACAAGTTTCCGTACTGGTCAAACTCTACGGATTTCATTGTTCCCTGCCAACGGTATTCGTTGGGCTTATATTTCAAGAGAACTCCCGACCCGGCTGTCTGGAGATAGCCGATGGCGGTCACCTCGACCTCGACCAGAACATAGTCTTTTGGCACAAGACTCACCCTTTGGACCTTCCGGTGTCCAGTCGTTGAAATACTGAGCACGCTCGACAGCAGCAACCGGGTCTTTTCGTAGTCCAAATCTCCTGGAATATTCGTCAGGCTGGATCTCCTTCCCATTGTTCAAGTCCTCAAACTGCTGAGGAGTCAACGCCAACCAAAGACGAATAGATTCCATTGGCGCTGATGCCATAGGATCTCAAATCGATCGCGAGGGCAGCTGAAATGCAAAAAAACACTGAGCCAAAGTTGTCTTATAGTAAAACAGCAACGGTGGAATGAAACCTACACAAACATGAGAAGTCCAGACAAAATGTCACGTCAAGTCCAGCATAATAGACAGCTCCATACTTCGTCTCTCACTTAGACAGTATGTCGAGCCACAAACTGACAGCACATTTACATTCATTTCAGTCAGTCTCACGTTTCGGAACCTATGCAAGTCGTAATCGCCCCTGCCGTCCAGTTCCCTTTGTTTCTTTCTCTTTTACTTAAATCTGTTCTCTGAGCCTATGCACGTCTGCAATCTAGCTCATGTGTGAACCTTGCAACGTCTTGCAATCTGGTCCACGTTTTGACTTTCTACAACTTTTCTTTTCCTTTTGGAACCTATGCAAGTCGTAATCGCCCCTGCCGTCCAGTTCCCTATGGACCTATGCAGCGCCTCTGCCATCCAGCCCATTTCTTTTCTTTTCTGTTGTAAGTCAAAACTCTTCAACTCAAAAGAAAATTGCAAATCTCAAATCCCAGATTCCCTCTCTTGCTTTTCACTCTGAGCAACACGAAAACGCACAAACTATACTACCGCTCTACTTCCTCTCAGGATCCTCTGCAAAGCTCCAGTGCTGTAGATCTCGCAAAACTCCATGCCAGCCTTCTGGTAGTACAAGATGTCCACTCAACATGACCCAGGTTCGCAAAGGAAACCTTCCGGAGTCGACCAACATCACAAGCATCTTGTTCTTAAACTACATCTCTACCAAAGGAAATGCCACAACCATCGTAGGCAAACCACACTGGCAACCATTGCTATAAAGACCATAGAGCTCGTCTCACAGCCAAACTTGGCTTGCAGAAACCTCCGTGCTCGTCCATCCATCTAGAGAGGTACGGTATGATTGCTCTAAGCCAAAAGGGAATACTTGTATTCAAGTTGTCTTCACACAAAGTCCAGTCAGTCTGACAACAACTCAAGAGTACCTACCTGCCTCAGGTATATTGGACCCTCTCTGCATCTGTACCAGGTTTCACAAGCAACTGCAACTATCCAAAGAACGTAAGTCATACCTGACCTGCCTGCGACACTGCAAAACTGTTCAAACTCCAGTCAAGAACATGAAAACACACAAACTCACAACAAAGTTTCCTGTTTCGAAAAAAAACAGTTCAAAGCAGTTTCCACTTCCTACACAGTTCAGGTCGTTTCAAATGACTCACTACATGTCCCAATCAAACGCACTCACAACTGCAGTTCAAACCTAGGATGTTGGTTACCTGATGCATCTGACAAATCAAACCAACTTTCTCAAACAGGCAAACACAGCTCACTCTGTTGTCAACTCACAATCTCAACACCAAGTTCCACTGTGCCTCCAGTGCCATGACGGTTCCTATCTCTCTCTCTCAGCACTCTAGTACCTACACTGCCAGGCAAACACCAATGCTTCAGGCTCCAATCTCAAGGTTACCAGTCAGTGCAAACATCCGTCAAGCTCCACTGCTCCTGCACACTACTGAACCTAAGGTGTTCAATTATTCACGCATTACATTACAAATGTGGCAACTAAACCAAGGTCACTGACAAAGCAAACTCGACCCTCCGTGGTTCTCATGCCAACGTTTCTTCAATTTATGGCAACTAAACCAGGTCACCGACCTTTCCGGGTTCTCATGCCAATCTTTCTTAACTCTGTGGCAACTAAACCAAGGCTACTGACCATTCCGGGTTCTCATGCCGATCTTTCTCAATTCTGTGGCAACTAAACCTGGTCACCAACCCTCCGTGGTTCTCATGCCAACGTTTCTCAACTCAAACTGTCATCTCCAGGCATGACGCCAGGCTCAGTAGCACCACGCACTGTGCACTCCGTGCGTCCCGAATCATCTACAACCTGACCAACCTGTCGAGATGTTACTCTTTCTTACTTTCAATATGGACCTATGCAGCACCCTGCCGTACAGCCCACTTTCCTTCTAACTCTTTCCAATGCTCTCTAGTGATTCTCCAGGCACTCTCTCTCACTCTCTGCCAAAATCACCAAGCTTCCTAGTTTCCTAGTGACTCTCCAGGCTCTCTCTCTCTTTCTTGCCAAAGTCACAAAACCTCTTACACAACTAAATCACAAATCTCACATGCAACGCAACTGCAACATACTCTCACATGCAGCTCCGGCGTTGTCACCTATTTTCCACGCTTACCACTACTGCCAGGAACCCTATCGACCACATATCTGTCAAATCTATCACACAGCAATGGTCACAGGTATTTCAACCTTGCAATGACCTCTGATATCTGCCTAAGATATGCTCACGCAGCTGAAGAATCTGCCTTTGCATCTCAATCTCCAATTCCGAGAGATGATCGCGGAACATTGTCATGATGTCTCGTTGGTTCGCACTCAGACCAATATCCTCAAGCAAAGGCAGAAGCCATTCCATGAGAACAAGCATAGTCTGTACTATCCGAAAGATATTCGACACCTTCTCCAATCCAACAATCCACTCAATGTACCGTTCCTCCATTGCTTCACGTAACGGTCGGTTGTCGCGATTGTCCATTCTGGGTACAGGCTGTGTGGCGATACTTTCCTTGAGCTTAAACGCACAGTTCCAACCAAAATCCAGTAATTTCTCAAACCTTACACACTCAAGAACTCCGACAACTTGCCTAGAAACCAGACAAATGGTCGGGGTTCTCGCTTGTCCAAACATCTAACGTGTCTCAAGGACCTACTCCAAACCTCAGCCTGTCATCCAAGTCAACGTACAGACTTCTCTCTACTTAACTCATCTCAAGGCAGGTTGTCGGAGTCTTCACTGTCCAAACACCTCACTTGTGTCTCCGGGACTTACTCCCAACCTCAGCCTATCGAGATACTCTCAATGTTCATCTCCAGGCAGGTTGTCGGAGCCTTCACTGTCCAAACACCTCACTTGTGTCTCCAGGACTTACTCCCAACCTCAGCCTATCGAGATACTCTCAATGTTCATCTCCAGGCAGGTTGTCGGAGCCTTCACTGTCCAAACACCTCACTTGTGTCTCCAGGACTTACTCCCAACCTTAGCCTGTCGAGATACTCCAAGCATTTCAAAAACATGTCATCTCCGGCAACTAATTGACAAGTCACTTTCAACCAATGACCTCACAGTCAACATGCCGCAAAGTGAAACAAAACACACGTCATCTGGATCAAGAATACTCAAGCTCTTCGATGCCCTTGACTTTACATCCGCAATGTACCAACCTAGTGATCACTTCAGAACCTTAGTACAAGCTCAACACGGACCTAGCGCTAAAACCCAGGAGCTCAATACAAACGATCTCAGCTTCACCTTAGATGGCGTCCTTAGCACACTGCAACAAGGGTCAGCGGAGAATGGTGTGGGTAGCTCCGTAGAGCTCCGCTACCATGTAGAAAAAGCGCCTTGCACAGATCTGCGGTCAGATCTAACGCTCCTTCCAAAATTCCTACAGAACTACGCGGGTGAACGCGTACGTCAACCACGCACACCAAACACAAGCGCAGCGCGTAAATCCCTAAACTAATTAAACCAAAGCAGTACCGTGTCAAAAGGAATGTTTCTCCCTCGACTCCCACATGCTGACGTCAAGCTCCTTCTTTTCGCTCCAGACGCAACACGATCAGTCAAAGAGAAACACAAACACAACAAACACACGAGAAACAAAAGAACAAACAAGGGAAGATGTTCGTGTTCCCCTTTGTCGGTCTGTCTTATGTCAAGTTATGTGACACAGCAGCTTCTGTTCATTAAATGAACTTCTGACACCAGTCCTTCGAGCCGATGTCTCAACTGGTAAACTCGATTCCAGGTTTCCAGTTAACAAACCTCAAGTTCTTCAAATAAAGGTTTGTTGAAACTATTCCAGCTGCTAGGAGTCTACAAAACTCAATTTCACTAGATGAATTCAAAATCATCGAAACACTTCCAAAAGTTCTCAAAACAAACTGGTTCTCATCCAAACGTGAATAACCAGCTCATTAGTCAAACTTGTGACCAATTTCTCAAGAACGAAGTGATTCACACAAGGTGTCTGTACAACCTTCTTCTGGATACAAAACATAGTCAGAACACAAAATTCTTTCTCCAAATCAGTTTCCCACATAGAGATAGTATCTCACAGTTTCCAACTTCAATGTAGAATAGAATGTTCTGTTCGACATTGTCAATGTAGGTCAGCCAAATACAGTTGTATCGCTGAAGTCTTTCGACCACTGTAATAGCCAATCCACAATGTAGATCAAAGTCGTACCAAAACAATGTCGTCCTCATAGAGATAACCAAAGTCATCTCAGGAACGATAAAAGCGCACCATAAGATCAAGTATATGATCCATAGGCCACGATGACGATGATGTAGGTATTGTCCTTACAATACCGAAACATCTCATCACAAAACTATCAGACAAATAAGATGCCCAAATATGATCATTGTCCTCACAATGCCAACGCATCTCAAGATCCAAGTTCAAAGCATAATAGATTCCCTCCATCAAATATTTCCAGCTAGCTTAAACTCTTCTCCAAGAGTTTCTAGCTTTGTTCTCATCACTTGGAGAGAATGACCTTCTCAACGTCGAAGACGTAATAAACAATTCCAATGTCAAACCAATGTAGGTATTTTCAGCTCAAGCAATAAGCTGTACCAGACTCAAGTCGAAGCCAGAATAAGATGTAGAATTGATCTATATACCACAATCACTGGTCAACACTGATTGATGACATCATCCTGATGTCAGAAATGATAAGTCCGAAGACCAATAGAACATTGTGACACAGGATGGTCACATACAAGATTCTTTCCGCAATAAGTAGAGTGTTCTCTTCCAATCTTCCATGACTTCTTGCAGTAACCTTCCACATATCCTCTGTGCGTAAACTGTACAACCAATGATGAATGGCATGTCGCTTCACCCTTACCCAAAGGGCGCTCACACAGGGTGTCAAATTTCCATACCTGCACCAAATGCAAGCAACCAAAACAATCTGTCCACGCAGACAGGAGTCAAGATCAGCAGCCCCAAACGAACGCCAACAAGATATTCAGCAGCCAAAGACTTTAGTGTTTGGTGACAAGCCTGCTTCATCATGGCCCCGAAAACAGAATCCAAAAAACTAGTAGAAACATGGCGGCCATAAAGGACCTCTAGTGAATCATTCCTGCTTGCCCCAAGTCCAGCCATGCCTTTGCGTTTTGCGCTAGATCTTCCTCACCAAGCTTGGCCATTGAAGAAGATTCCTGCCAGTCAAAGTGTCTTGTGACCAAATTTTTCTCTTGCTGTGAAATGAACTCTTGCCCATATCTTGTCTAAAGCATGTGAACTCTCACGCATGGAAACTAACTCCTCCCAAAAAACAAAATTATTCCAAACACATGTCTACGCGTTCATTGAAGGGCGGGTTGGCAAGTCCGCCTCCACTGTGCACTAGATGTGACGACATCTGTCCAAAACAAACAGCCACCTGCACCAAATGCAAGCAACCAAAACAATCAGTCCACGCAGACAGAAGTCAAGAACGAACGCCATCAAGACATTCAGCAGCCAAAAACTTTAGTGTTTGGCGACAAGCCTGCTTCATCATGGCCCGAAAACGGGATCCAAAAAACTAGCAGAAACATGGCGGCCATAAAGGGACCTCGACTGTATAGAGGGTCAGGAATTCAATGCCAACAAAGACAATCTACAATTAATGTATGGCTCACAAGTTGTACGCTGTTTTTTGCGTGGCCGATGAGCTTACTGTATTTGACCAAGGCGCATGCAAAGACCAGTATGGTTTTGGTTTGATGAGAGAATTGAGATTAGCTCAAGGGTTCAAGACAGAGGAGCTTGGGCGCCAGCTCAGGCTTTGGCGTCATACCCAAGACCGATCCTGTATGGATTCCATCTTGATCTTTGAGGAGACAATTCAAAGATTTGAAGAATCCCAATACCAAGTTCCAAAATAACCACTCTACTTGGTGTTCCCCGTGCAAACTCAAAGAGCATCTTCAGCTCACCACAAGGCGATCTACAACCAGGTCAGACAGCAGTTCTCAACTTCGAGCATATCCATATGGACCAAGAATGTGGGGAACAGCTACGTGGATCCCCGACCAACTTGGAGGCACTATTGGCCTTTCAGAACAACTCCAGTCAGAGGATAAACACCACCAACAGTTGGACATTGGTGGAGATGACCCAACGGAAGGATGAACATTCGGACTGATTGATGAGTGCATATTCAACATGGACGGCGAGTGCGAGATTCTCACACTTCTTGGAGTTGAAGAACATCGATTTGAGGAGCTTTGAGATTTACTGGATGGAGATGAAGAGGTGGACGGACCACTTCGACTTCCTGTGTGAAAGTTTGGTGAGAGGATGTACAGTGTACTGAACCACCTTGAACCTACTTGAACATCTTTAAACCTATCTTGGAACAATGCATGTACATTGTGAACAGTTAGGTAACCATTTTAAGTTTGTAGGAACCGATCTGTGAACTATAGAACCCATAGGAACCTATGGTAGGAACCAATTTGGAACCAAATGGAACCAGTTTGTGCATGGAAGAGCTTGGAGATGGATTTTCGTTTGTTTTTGTGGTTTTTGGTGTTTTTGGATGCTGTTTGACCCATGTCTTAGGAACTTGATGTTGTGAACTTATTTGGTGGGAGTTTTGAGGTTATTTGTGAGTTTGGGCTGAAGACGTTTTATTTGGAGAAGCTGGAAGAACGTTTTTGAAGCTTGAGAACTCTTTTGAAGTAGTTTGAGAAGTTTGAAGACGTTTGAGTGTCACTGCTTTTTACTCTGCACGACTCTTCAAGAAGAAGAGTGACTGAGCTGTCAAACCTGTGTGGTTTGGCTCAAGTCCGAGCTGTGAAAAGAGCTGCCACGCCGCTCTCGTGTTTTCACATGGTAGCGGAGCCCCAGTGATCTGAGGGTGAGGGGCAGACGCTAAGAAAGACAGTTAAGATCTGCCGCTGTCTTGCTGTGAGGGTTGCAGAAGAGGTCTGTGAAAGATCTGGCATCTTAAGATGAGTGGACCTGGGCCAATGAGTCCCAGCACAGAGCCAGGCACCGCTGTGGCCACTGGAAGTGCCAGTAGTGCCACTGCTGGGCTGGTTTCTGGACATTTAGACACTGGAATGACACCTGTGTTTAGTATGTCAGGGCCACAAGGCCCACCCACTGTCTATGTGCCCACAAACCCAGATCCTCTGCAAGGATCAGGAGACCTATGGCTGAGCTTCAATACTGGTATGGGTGGAAGATCAGATGGAAGTTTTTTGTCATCTGGTGCCTACCAGACAGGCCAATCGACAGGCCAGTCAGCAGGCCCATCAGGGGCACCGAGCACACCAGCAACTGGAGTTACGTTTGCAATGCCGCCAGGTTTTCTGGACACACCAGGTGGTCCAGCAGGAGGTCCAGGAGGAGTTCCTGTGGGAGTTCCTGTGAGCCAAGATCCACTGATGATGCAAGTACTTCGACAGCAAATGTTGCTGACCCAATCCAGGGTTGACTTTCTGTCACATACAGCGCAGGGAGCAGGTGCAGTCCCTCCACTGCCTGGAGCTCAAGGGCCAGTGCCCCAAGCTCAGGTCCAAGGAAGTCAAGGACAAGGAAGTGAACGTCTTACCATGGATACCAAGTGGATTCCAGCAGCACCCTTGCCAGACTGGAAGTCTTGGAGTACAAGGTCAAAAGAGCTGTCTGGTTTCAAGGGTTGGTTAGACAAGTTTGCATCGTGGCTGTGTCTTGTCCACGATAGCTATGCGCAAGAGCTCAAGGAAGCTCTGAACTTGCCATACACTGTGGTGATCGTGAACCAAGATCAAGCCATTCGAAGTCGTCGACTGTTTCATCTGCTCCAGCAGAGCTTTTCTGGATACTCAAGGGTTGACAATGTGGTGAAATCTCAGATTGCATTTTATGGTTTTGAGCTTTTGAGATTGCTGCGCAGAGAGTTCAGTTTGATGAGCCGTCCAGAGGCGCTGCAATACAGAGAAGCCTGCCTGAAGTACACCGTGAAGAAGAGCGAGAGGCATCTTCTCATGGATGTGCTGAGAGAGATTGGGGCTGAGATTGAAGGATTTCACTCCATGTTGGAAGCTTCACTGATTGCAGGTCAATTGGCTGATTTGCGCATCAATGAGGGAGATCAATTTTTGCTATATCTGAGAAATTTACCAGAGAAGGTGGCAGAATATGTTCAACTCCACTGTGGTGCCACTACTGTTGCCAGGGTTTGGGAGTCTGTGGTCGCGTACCACACCAGAATGAGACTCACCAATGACCTGGACAGCAGAGTTCATGTGGCAACAGGGCCAAAGCAAGGTTCTGAAGGTGTCACTTGCCACAACTGCGGCAAACGAGGACACTTTGCTCGTGATTGCCCACAGCCTGTGAAATGCAGCCATTGCGGTAAGTCAGGTCATGCAGCTAAGGACTGCTGGGCCAAGGATCCCAGCAAGCGACCTGGAGCTTCCTCAACACCCAAGCCTTCTGCAAAGCCCAAGGCAAAGCCTGCTGCAAAGAGTAAAGGCAGCAAAGGCCGAGGCAAAGGTCGAGGGAAAGGAGGAAAGTTTCGAGAAGTTGAAGAAGGTGAAGAGCCTTGTGAGGCTGAGGAGTCTCAAGAACCAGAAGTTGAGCAGGAGGGTGGAAACCAGGCTGCTATGGTAGTCAAATCGTTTGCAGTGAAGACTGGATCAGATGCTGGTGGGCCAAAGGGGGCCACAGGGACATCGAGTACTGAGAGACCGGTGACACACCACCTGAGCAGCACACTGGAGGGTTTTGTAGGTAGTGTAGGGATAGGAGATCCTAAGACCTGCTGGCTGGTAGACTCAGGGGCTACATGCCACATCGTTTCTGAGAAGTGGGTCAAGCACTACACTGTGAGTTTTGAGTATCCTGGTCCATCTCCAAGCTTGAAGGGTGCAGGAGACAATGATCTGCCTGTCAAAGGGGTTGTAGATCTGGAATTCAAGGTAGGTAAGACGAAGATTACCATGAAGCGTGTAGTAGTGGTAGGAATTCCTTTGAATGTGATCTCAACTTACGCCCTTTTGGAAACTGGTTGGAAGACCGTCCTTGGCAATGCTGAGGAGAGTGGATTGTTTTTGAAGAAATTGAAACTTCCTTTGAAGATTTCTGAGAGAGCATGGTGGCTGAAAGTCAGTTTGCTTTCAAAGCACAAGAGTGGTGTGAAGGGTTCTGGACCAGCACCGATGGACTTGAGCACCATGAACACTGGAAACACTGTGAACACTGACAGCACTGAAACGAAACAAACCAAACGAAACACTTGTTGTGGTTGTAGTTCAGTTGCAGCAGTTGTCCCTGAGGATGTTGTGGCTAAGGACCTGGTAACTAAGGGAACTAAGGACTCTTTGACTAAGGACCCTGTGAATCATGCTGCCACTCAGGAGGTTGCGCAGGTCACCAAGGGTAGGTCAGGAGGTTCTGCCAAGGTCAAGGTCAAACGTCGGGAGCTTCAGATGAAGAGTGCAGACATGTTGCAGTCGTTTTCCTATGTTTGTAGGATGTTTCATTTTGGAAGCAGTCGTCTTTTTCAGCATGTTTTTGATGATCATGAGCCCAATACCATTGAAACAGACGTTTTGTGGAAGACAAACGTTGAAACAAACGATGAAACGACAGACAGTGAAGATGATTTCATGTCGTGTTGTGCATCTGAAACGACAGACAGTGATGATGATTACATGTCATGTTGTGATTTTGAAGAGTTTTGTCAAGAAGATCATGGCACATCTGGACACATGGAGTGGAAATACCATGAAGGGAGGACAGGTTCAGGTCAATCTGATCGGAAATGCAGGTGTGACTGGACGTTTGTGGACCCTTGTTTTAGGATGATGCGTGGTTTTCCTCAGGTTGAGGACTTGACACAGGATGAAATTGATGACAGTGATGGACCTCAGGCAGGTGAGGTTTCTGAAGTTGGTTCCCCATCACTTGCCAATTCAGAAGATTTGGAGGGTTGGGGTCCCCATGAACCTGGTTTGCCAGAACGCCCAGACACACCAGATGGTCCAGAGGGATCAGATCTGGAGTGCAGTGTCCCTGAATTGGGTGATGGACGTCTCAGGCTGGAACATGAGTGCAGGGGCCATTGGCCTTATGACAGGGGATGTGATGATTGCGTGCAGTCAAGAGGACGCACACCTGCTAGGAGAGTAGGTCATAAGCATGAAACACCCCACAGTCTTGCTGCTGATTTCCTTTTTGTAGCAGGGAAACATTGGAAAGTTCTGGTCCTGTTGATGGTTCACACTGGGATGGTTGGCATGGTGGTTTGTGGAGGTGATAAAGAACGTGACGTGCAGTCCACTGCAGCAGTTCTTAACGAGATTGGTGTTGGAGGGTTGTCTGTAGAAGTAGCTACTGACAATGAGGCAGCACTGAAATCTTTGGTTGAAAGAGGCCTTGCAGCTAGTTCAGCACGAGGCTATCACTGGAGAAACATTTCAGAGGCAAGACCCCAGGCAAAAGGCATCGAGAGAGCCGTTTGCATCATGAAAGAAGGGATCTATGCCAATTGGTTGGCACTTGAACGCCATTGCAATGCCAGGATTGCGTTGGAATCCCCCCTTTTGGGATATTTGGTGGGACATGTCTACAGGACGTACAACGCATACTGTGAGGGAAAGGCTGGGAGCACCCCCTTAGAACGTTTGAGAGAAAAACGGGGAGGTCAGGCACCTAGGTCTTATCCTTTTGGGGCAGTTGGGTTTTTGAAACCAATTCACCCTGCAAAATGGCCTGGTCAGCGTTTGGTGTTGTGCCATTTTCTCGGCATGAGGTATGTGACTGGTGGAGGTTGTTTGGGGTACCCATTTTCTGTTGATGCTGAAGGGTATCGTGAGGTGATCAAGGGTCACTCTTTCAAACTGAAGGAACCTCTCCAGTATGATGTTGAATCTCTTTTTCCTCTTTTGGCAGGCGTCAGGCCACAGGACTTCCCAGAACCACGTCTTGAGGCGCCACAGGCAGAACAGGCTTTACCACCACCTGATTTTCCACCAGAGTTGGATCCACCGGTTTTCCCAAGGGAAGAGGTGTCTCCACAGCCCATTGCAGATGGAGCTGATGGCATGGATGTAGATGCAGGTGAGATAGGTGAAGGTCCTGAGCCCATGACGATCGACAGGGTCGATGAGGGTTCAGAAGGGGAAGGATCTGAGGAGGAAGAAGGGGATGCGTGGTTGAACAACCTTATTCTTCAAACACAAGCTGATGTGTGGAACACTTTTGTTTGAGAGAGTCTGGTTGTGTTTTCCCTGTCGGTGAGGGAAATGGTGATTTCTTTGAAGAGGACTTTGGAGGTCAAAAGGTTCGAGTCGACATTCCTGAAAGTTCTTTTGATGAGCTCACTGGAGCTGCTTTGGACTTTGAACAGGTGAAGCAGGGAATGAAGACTGAGGTACAGCAGCTTGAGCGACTTAAGGTCGGGCGCTGCCTTGTTGAACGGGATGGCCGGGCACTTGCTAAGGCTAAGGAGAAACAAGTCACGGTCTTGACCTCACGTTGGGTGTTAACCCAAAAGACCTCAGAAATCGTTCGGTGTCGCCTTGTAGTTCGAGACTTCGCTACGGGAGGGACCTCAGCTTTGAATGCTGGGATCTACGCTCCAACGTCGTCGTTGGACGGGCTTCGTTGTGTGCTAGCAGTTTCCGTGGTGAAAGATCTCAGTTTGCTGACTGCTGATGTTTCTGTGGCGTTCATGCATGCGCCAGTGGAAGCGGAAGCTTGTGACTTAGTGTTACTTCCGGCGAACCTCACAATCAAGGGATGTCGAGTGATCGCATGGCTAGGGAAAGCCATGAATGGGCTTAGGCGAGCCCCACTGTTGTGGTTTCTCGAATTGCAGCGGGTGGTATATTCCATGGGAGGTCAAGACACCTTTGAGAATACTTTATTCAGGTTGCAGACGCCCAATGGGATGCTTTTAGTGCTTGTGTACGTCGACGACTTACTCGTCGCGGCTGAAAGTCCGCAAGAGGGTGAATCGTTCTTGCAACAGTTGCAGAAGATTTGGCGAATCAAACTGACTGGAAGGATTCCAGCGCTTGAGAAAGGCGTCCTACAGTTTTTGGGGAGAACCATTTATCGAGAAAGGGATGGGGAATCCACCTTAAATCTGGGGGTCAGTGAAGCATACATGACAGGGGTCATCGACAGTTGGCACGAGAAACTGAAACCAAACGAGACACCACCAAAGCTGGAAGAGATCTACAAGGATCGCGAAAAACAGGGCGAAGACACGCCTCTGACAGCAGAGGGTGAAGCACGGTATCGCAGGGTTCTAGGACAGTTAGCGTGGGCCGCTTTGTCTAGGGCTGATTTGTGTTTTTCAGTTTCATACCTTGCGCGATTCCAGTCGAAGCCATCCGGTGCAGCGGAAGCTTGTTTGCGTGCACTGTTGCGTTGGTTGTTGACGCGCCTTCACCGCGTGCAGACCATGCCTTCTCCGGAAGGATCGCCCAGCATAGGACCGCGAAGCGTTGTTGGTTTCTGCGACGCGTCTTGGAATGTGGCCTCCGTGTCAGGGGGAGTCTTGATGTTCGAAGGTTGCTGCATTAAGGTGTTTTCTAGAAAACAAGAATGCCCAGCTTTGAGTAGCGCAGAAGCGGAATTGTGCGCGATGACCGAAAACTCGAAAGAGTTGGTGTCGTTAGGCATGTTGCTGGAATCCATTTTGGATGGGATTCCGCTGACCATTCTGGGAACCCCGCAGTGTACAACAGGGACTTACCAGTTGGTTTTGCGCAACGATGCTACGGCCGCGATCAGCATTAGCTCGATGGAAGGGTTGTTGCGACGCGTCCGGCACATTGAACTTCGCGCAAAGTACATTCAAATGCTGGTTAAAAAGAAACGCCTTTTGCTAGAGCACATCCCTGGACTTCAAAACCCGAGCGATGGTTTGACTAAGTCATTTAAGACAAGGGATATGCTAATTAACCTCGAAAAGGAGGTAGGTTTGGTGCCAGGACTCGATACCAATGGCTTGTCATGGATCCGTACCTTTCGGCGTAGGCTTCAGCTGCTAGCCGAAGAAGGGGAGATGATGTCAAGTTTGTTGGAAGGGTCGGTAGCACCTGAAACCTGAACTTTGAAATTTTCCAAACGAATTGCATGACACAAGCCTGTTCCACTGAGGCACTTTGCTAAGGAACTTTTGTTTTCGCTTGTGACTCAACGGCATTTTGCTAAGGTTTTGAATTCGATAGACGTTGGAATCGCAGGTGACCGCCTGGAATCCAGTTTGCTCCAACTGAAGGTCTTTGAACCTTCCTACAGTTTTCACTTTGTACTGTTCTTTTGTTGCGAATCGGCGGATGTGGACCTTGAGTACTTCTGTTGTCCCGTCTGGATGGTTTGCTGGAGTTTTTCTGTTTTCCGTGACGGTGTCCTGGCCTTTTCCGTCTCGGTTCTTTGGTCAGTCTTTGTCATGTGCGACTGGTGAGCATTGTTGGACGATGTTGACTAGTGAGGTGATGTGAACTCGTTTCGGACTTTTCGCTGTCAGACTGTAATTTCTGTAGTGCACATGGAGGCCTACATGTTGACACGCAGGTTGCAGTTGTTGAAAGTTTTTCGTTTGCATGTCATGCCACGACACGTTTTGAAACAAAACGACGGAAACGAAAACCAGTGAAACACCAGTTTTCCAAACCTCAAGTTTTGTTTTTGTGTTGGAACATGTTGTTTGGTTTTCATTTTTGGTAAGTAAAGTGAAGCCGTACGAAAAGCTGTCCGTCTAGGTAATGCTGGGAGCCGTGTTTTATTGTTTGTCATCTAGCACAGTTGCCAATAGCATTCTGGATCTAAGATCACCTGCTTTTCGTATTGCCGTCCGTTTCACTTTCTTTGGAAGATGGGCAGTAACGTTGACACCTCAACGGAAGTTGCAAAGGTCGATACGGTGGCTGAAGCTCCGGATACCGCCAATGCGACGGCAGATAGCGCAAGGGCGCCGGGAACTGGAGAAGCCGTGCCCTATGGAGTGCCTGGAGCAACACCCACGCATGTGGGAGGTGTTGCATCTCCAAAAGCTTCGCCGAAGCCGTCTCCTCGTGATGAAGCGGCAAGTTTGCCGAGCTCAGATGAGGAAGCTGCGAATCCAGCCGACAAACGTGCAGCTGACACTGGTGATGAGCCGCCGGCAAAGAAGAGCCGACTTCGTAAAGAAATTCATGGATTGGTGAAGGTTGTGAAGGACGTTGTGATTTGCCTCACCGCCTCGACGTCCACTTTGGACGGAACCAATGAAAGTTTGCAGCAGACCAAGAAGGATATAGATGCTCTTTGCATTCAGTTAGGAGTGGACCAAGTGTCCGCCAAGTACTTCCTAACATCGATGCAGCAGCACTCGACGGCTATTAACAATATCAGCTGGCAAGTGACTGGGAACAAATCCCAAGTCAATCCAACTCTGAAAGAGCTTTGTCGTGATTTGAACGACAAGATCAATACAGGGAACAGGAGGTTGGCAGAAATCAAGGAAGAAAAACGTGCACAGCATGAACAAACCCTGCAGTACCTGAAGGGCATTGAATCTGCCGTAGACAGGATGGTGACTGCGTTGGGGCAGGTGAATGTTGTGACTGCTGCTCCGGTTGCACCTGGTGTGACACCCACTGGAGTTCCTGTGGGACCGGGTGTGGCATCAACTGGAGTTCCTGTGGGGCCGAGTATTGCAGCTCCAGGGGTTCCTGTTGGACCTACTACAACAGCAGCGAGCCCTGCTGTCCATGGAGTTACGGGCGCGATGAATCCTCCCCTGGCACCACCACCAATGGGGACACCGACAACTCCAGGACTGGCAGCCAATACAGGAACGAGCTTCCCACCTGTCCCACCGGCCTCTGTTGATTATGCACCACCGCCTGCAGCGCCGGCAGCGCCTGCAGCGCCAGTTGTGCAGCGCGCAGGGCGCATTCGCCTGCGCACCCATGATGGGACGGAAATCGTACGGGCCGTTTCGCCCAACCCTGCTCGTCGAGAGGCAATCCCGGCAGGGTGGGCGGAGGAGTATGGTATGGGAACTCTCCAGTTGGGCCAGTTGGTATATCGAGTGATTTCTGATGAATTCATTCGAACGGCGGTCCCACTCAATTAGCCAGAGACTGCCGAGATCTATGTGAAATGAAGCTGGTTTTGGGCGGAGCAATGAGACTGAGAGTCCTTCCTTGTAGCATGGTCACATAGATAATTTTGATGTTTTTGGATTTCAATGTAAAGCTCTGCGCTTGCCTGGCAGCTTGTGAAAGAATAGCTCTATGAGCTCGAGGTTCATTCCAAGCAGCATCAGTGTTCGATGAGCTTTGAAAAAGGAGAGATGGAATCTGTTGTGCAATCAGTTGCATGGGAGTGGATTCACTGTCGATGTTTGCAGTTGCACTTTCATGTACTTTGGTTTGCAGTTTTCATTTCGTTTTCTTGACAGCAATCCTTGTACAGAGCTGGAGCCGTCTAGTAAGCTGGAGCCGTTAGGAGTAAGATAGGGTTTTGCAGATGTCCAGTTTTGCAGTTTGCATGGATGTTCATGTCACTGTGTTGCAGTTTGATGTCATCAGGTTTAACTGCTGTTATCTGTTTTGATGTCAGTTGTATCTAGTTGGACACTTGTGGACTCATTGGACGGTTTTTGCAACTCCTCTGTCGTTTGTTGTTGTTCTTTGTTCTGTACTAAGGTACTTGTATGATCCAATGATGTAGCTGCCAAGGGGTCATGAGAAAGATGGCAATGCCATATGAAATACCCCTGCAGCTGAGGATCATAACATAACATGTTTGTTTATTGCATGTTCTTGGAACTTGGATTGAACTTGATTTGAACTTGATTGGAGTTGTCTTGAACTTGACCTGTTTTTGGACTCTTCCTGAACGTTCTGTCCTTGTGCGTTGCAGTGGGTTTCCTGTTGTGGACCTTCTCCATGGATCGTTGGTCACTGTGGTTTGGCTTTATCTTCTGAAGGGTTTGAACCCCAGTGCACAACATGTTGGATTTGGGAGGGTCTCCATAACTGGATGTCCAGCGCTTAGTAAAGACCATCCAGAGTTTTAGGACTCTTGGATACTCTGTGGAATGCTTAGCACTGCTACCTCTGTTCAGCGCTCAATGCATTCAGCTCAGCTACCAAGACTTTGCTATACAAAGTTGGGCTGATAACCAAGGAAGTTGTAGAGGTCTGCAACTGCCAAGTTACAGGGTTTAGAAGCCAAGGTTCCAAGAGACGTGAAACCGTTGCAAAGCATTTGGAAAAACGGGTTTGAAAACATGTTTCAGTTTGTTTTGGATTATAGTTGAATGATCCTAGTTTGAGGGGTTAGGGTTCCCAAGGCCATTAGTCAGAGACCTGGACACTTGGTACCCGTTGGGGTCTATCCCAATACCCAAAAAGAACTGGACACCAAGGCCATACCCAGAGGACAGACCTTGGCACCAGTTTCCCCTTACTTAGATGAGATGAGGATGACAAACGTGAGACAGTTTCAAATACCAAGGTTTCCAAATGACAAACGTTTTCAAACAAAACTTTGTGCAGAAGTTGTGAACTCAGTTTCAAAGTTGTGGGTTACTCAGAAAGAGACCAACCAACCATACCCCATAACCATCTTTCTGAGGACACTTTAAAACCCAGGACGTTTTCGAGTTTTCTGTGCGCTAGTTCCTAGCTTAGTTGTTGAGCATGGATCTTAGTTGGTGATGTCTGGAACTTAGTTGTGTGGGTTCAGAACTTAGTTGCCTTACAAACGGTATGGTAGTCCATAGGTACTTCGGTGTACAGCACTACTGTCCAAGAAGGGGTGTGAAAGTTTGGTGAGAGGATGTACAGTGTACTGAACCACCTTGAACCTACTTGAACATCTTTAAACCTATCTTGGAACAATGCATGTGCATGTGAACGGTTAGGAAACCGTCTTAAGTTTGTAGGAACCGATCTGTGAACTATAGAACCCATAGGAACCTATAGGAACCTATAGGAACCAGGTAGGAACCAATTTGGAAGCAAATGGAACCAGTTTGTGCATGGAAGAGCTTGGAGAGGGATTTTCGTTTGTTTTTGGTGTTTTTGGATATTGTTTGACCCATGTCTTAGGAACTTGATGTTGCGAACTTATTCGGTAGGAGTTTTGTAGGTTATTTCTGAGTTTGAGCTGAAGACGTTTTATTTGGAGAAGCTGGAAGAACGTTTTGGAAGCTTGAGAACTCTTTTGAAGTAGTTTGAGAAGTTTGAGGACGTTTGAGTGTCACTGCGTTTTACTCTGCACGACTCTTCTAAGAAGAAGAGTGACTGAGCTGTCAAACCTGTGTGGTTTGGCTCAAGTCCGAGCTGTGAAAAAGAGCTGCCACGCCGCTCTCGTGTTTTCACATGCCAGCCTACAGAGCCATTGACGATGCTCTCATCAATTTCTGCCTGGATAGCCCTGACATGAAAACTGCCTGGAGAAATCAATGTTCAGTCATGACTCTGATGCTGCTTTTGCAAGTCCAACAGAATGGCAGGATCCCAGGGAACACCGTTGCTGATTCAAGGTCTCCAGCTCCACCTCCATGTTGCCCATCTTTGCCAAAGCACCATGTTGTTTGGAATTGTTTGGGTGTTGTTGTCGCGGCTTTCGCAGCATGGCCTGGCTGAGGTGCTGATTCTGCGGCGACATTGCTGGCTGGATGCTTTTTTCTGCGTTTGCGTTGGCAGTGGATTGTTTTGTCACGATTGGGCGTCGCACTGCTCAGTTTTGTTTTCCTCTTTATATGCGTTGTTTGTTTTTGGACTCCCCCTCCCTTCGCCCCTCTAGACTTCTAACGCATGCAAAAGGGCACTTTGTACAGATCCGGACTAAAATTCTAAGAGCTTTCGGGGGGATGATGGCCGGATCTTGGTGGCCACCTGCTTGGGGACCCCTTCTAATAGTATTACAGTCGAGGTCCCTTTATGGCCGCCATGTTTCTACTAGTTTTTTGGATTCTGTTTTCGGGGCCATGATGAAGCAGGCTTGTCGCCAAACACTGAAGTCTTTGGCTGCTGAATGTCTTGTTGGCGTTCGTTTGGGGCTGCTGAATCTCTTGACTCCTGTCTGCGTGGACTGATTGTTTTCGTTGCTTGCATTTGGTGCAGGTGGCTGTTTGTTTTGGACAGATGTCGTTGACACACTTCCTGGATCTGGGTTGGTGGGTTGGTGCCTAGGCCTAGAAAGTGTATTTTTTGCTGCTGCGAACACAGCCACAATTTTTATCCCGCACCCACTGTCAATTTGGAAATAGACCGAGAGGGGACAGCGAAAAGCTAAATGAAGGTGAAACCTGTTTAAAAATATAGACATTCATGTGCATTTGCTCCAATTTCAGCCGTCGAGGCTTGCCTCGAAAATTCTTTCTCATCTTTACATTTTTTGTTTTGTTGCAATTTCTATAGCCTCGAGGCTGCCTCGAAACCTGCTTTGAAGCCTGCTGCCAGGCTCATCCTGAAAGATTGTTTGTTTTGCTCCAAGTTTGCATGGTCGAGAACCGGAGTTGCAACAGAGGATGCAAATGCCTTTTTCCCGTCTTGCAGAAAGCGCGCTGTTTTGCGCTAACTTTGCTGTCGCCCCTGCGGGTTTCATTTGTTTGGCATGCGCAATACTTCTTTCAGTCACGGTGTGAAAACTGACAGCGTTTAGTGCAGATTTTTGGTGGCAGGTGCGGTATTTACGGCGTGTGTGACACTGAACCTACAGAGGGGGAGCGTTTAGTAGGACAGTTGTGGCACTACACGCCTTTTACCGTGGAAAAAACCAGCAAAACAGGTCCAGCGTGTAGCGTGTAGTGGCTCTTTTTTCTAAACTATATTGATCTTTTAAAAAATAATTACAACCGAACGGCAGGAAACGGCGAAAATGTGTCTCCGGCCACAGCGCGGAGCGTTTAGTGGGGTACTACACGCCCAAACGGTCGCATCTAAAAATCGCTGTTTTACCACAGTGCGAAGCGTTTAGTGCCGATTTTGCTGGCAGGCGCAGTATTTGCGCTCTGCGTCGCGCCAAAATCACAGAGGGTGAGCGTGTAGTGCCGCCAGTCGTGGCACTACACGGCAGGGTTCTGTGCACAAACCTTGGCAGGCGCAGTATTTCAAAAGGAAACATGGCCACCCCACAGCTTAAACCCTGCCGTGGCTGAAGCTGTGAGGTGGCCACGTTTGTTTGTCAAATACTTGCCACGGGCTAAGCTGTGAGGTGGCCATGTTTGCTTGTCAAAAACTGCCCCTGCCAGGGTTTACGCTTTGTAGTGGCCATGTTACCTTCTGAATTACTGCGCCTGCCAGCGTTTAAGCTGTCCAGGTTAAGCTGTGAGGTGGCCATGTTTGTTTGTCAAGTACCGCAGTTGTCAGGGTTTAAGTTGTGAGGTGGCCATGTTTGTTTGCAATATTTGCCACAGGTTGAGATGTGTGTGTGGTTGTTTACTTCTGAAATGCTGCGCTTGCCACGGGTTTAAGCTGTGATGTGGCCATGTTTGCTTCTGAAATATTGTGCCTGCAACGGGGTTGTTAGCTGCCAAAGTACTGCGCCTGCCACGGACTTAAGCTTTTGAAATATTGGGCCTGCCGCTTTAAGAGATCTGTTGAATACGCCCCGCTCCCCAGCAGCAATGCTGCGTCAGTGTGAGATGGACTGAAGCTGTCATATGCTTCTTTACAGCGTTCCACAGCAGCATTGCCGCCGGGGGTGTGGGGTTTCTGCGCTGCCCGCGCAAAAACTAAAAAATGCAGGATCACATGGAGGTGAGGCCGTGGCGGCCACATGGTATGTTCTTTATTTCGCAAGAGAGACGGAACATATCGAGGGACGAAAATCTGCATGTGCTTTGAAGTTAAGGTCCCACACGGGGCATGTGTCCTCATTTTGGACTGCAGGCTTTCATGAAAGCAATGGATATCTTGGCTGGTGATCATCGCCAGCGTTTTTTGGTTTCAGATCATTCAGTCTTGACGTGTATAGATTCGAGCCTCGCTTTTTCCTCGTGCCATTACGTTTTGCGTCCGAGGCCTGGCCTCGGGCAGGCCTCGGTGAGCCTCGGAGCGCCTCGAATGCCAACAAACCTGCTTCATCATGGCCCCCAAAAGGGCCGAAAAAAGTGCTCAAAACATGGCTGCGATAGAGGGACCTCGACAGAAGCAAGCGGCCTTGGGACGCACAAATAGAAAAAGTCTTGACATTCATGTTCAAGCTGCTGGGTCGCAAATCTGCTTGCAAAACATTTGCGGGCAGCAACGAAATTCTCCGATGGCTGACCCCATTTTTGGGTCCAAATATGGACCCCAAAATGGGTTCCAGAATTGGATCACATTTTCATTCCTTCTTTTAGGTCTTTGCTTGGGCCCCGTTTTGGGGTCCAGATTTGGACCCAAAAGTGGGGCCAGCCATCGGAAATTTTTGCTGCTGCCCGCAGATGTTTTGCAAGCAGATTTGCAACGCACTAGCATGAGCGTAAGTGTTAACACATGCTTTTTCTCTCTGTGCGTCCCAATTTGTTTCTTGTACAGTAGCTCCAGAATTTGAATGAACATTGAGCCACCATATATCAGAAAACGCCATTGGTTCTTTTTTGGTTTGTGTTGTCTTTGATGGGATTGCCCATTGGACTTTGTATTGGTCCACTACCAGCTCTTTTGAGGCTGCTGACTTAATTGACGGCCTTGCAAGCAATTACAATTCAGCTTGTCTGCTGCGGTTGAACGTTTGTAACGACCTGGCGAAAGCCACGAAGGCGTTGGACGGAAAAAATGATGCAAAGCTCATTGCATATTCTTGAGTATCCTCGATGCTGCCTGAAGTCCATCTGAAACTGCACTTGAACTTGCCTTTGCTACAGTTGCTGCTGTTTGCACTGTTTGGGTTGTTGCTCTCTCAGCTGCTACTGCTACAGCTGCTCGTGTGGCAGCTTCAGCTAATGCCACGACTCTTTCCAGCATTGCTTGTTGTTGCTCCATTGCTTGAACATGCCCAATACTACAAGGAGTTGCAGTTTGGTTTGATGACGGTCATCTTTGTTTGCATCACATGGTTTCTGGCATTGATGAACAAAAATTGGATGAGCAGTCTGGATGAGAACATGTCAGACTTCACGAGTGACACGTTTGGAGAAAAGATGTGCTGGCAGAAAGCGTTGCAATGAAAGACGAAAGTTGATGGCTCTGATTTTTCTTTGCCACGTGGTTCTGTTGGCATAGATGCCATCCAGCTCGTCAACCACTCAGCGTGACCTCTCCATAAATTGACTCGCCTGCCCTACAGGGACTGTGTCCGTTTTTGTGTTTCAACTCGTGCTCGAGGTGACTATCATGCAAGTCATGCTGACTCTGATCTCGCAGCAGAGCGAGACCGACCCACAATCCAAGTTGATTTTCATTTTAGTGAAAATCGTGATAAGTCAGGAGGTTCTCTTGGGTTCAAGCCGATTTTGCTCGTGGATTCATGGACAAGATATGCACATGCCGAACGTATCAAACCCAAGAACGCCAAGACGGTTGGAAGTGCAATTTCAAAATTTGTAGGAAGTCTGGCGGTTGAAGTTTGTGGAGACAATGAGAACGTTTTGGTCAGTGGCATGGAATTTTTCAGGCAGGTTAGAACTCGTCAAGGCTTTAGCACAACGGTGTGGAAATTTGACGCCCTATGGGAGCACCCTTTGGGTAAGGGTGAAGCGACATGCCACTCATCATAGTGGTACAGTTCTATGCACATTCTACTTGTTGTGGAAGAAACCTGTGCATTGTGACCAATCTGTATCACAATATTCTATTAGTCTTCGGACTCATCATCTTTTGACATCCCGAGATGTCATTGATCAGTGTTGACCTGATTGTGGTATATTGATCAATCCTACATCTTATTCTGGATTCGACTTGAGTCTGGTACAGCTTATTGCTTGAGCTGAAGATACCTACATTGGTTTGACATTGGAATTGTTTATTGTGTCTTCGACACTGAGAAGCTTATTCTCTCCAAGGGATGAGAACAAACAGCTGAAACTCTTGGAGAAGAGTTTAAGCTAGCTGAAAGTACCTGATGGAGAGAAGCTACTACGCTTTGAGTTTGGACTATGAGATGCATTGGCATTGTGAGGACAATGTCCATATTTGGTCATCTTATTTGTCTGACAGTTTTGTGATGAGATGTTTCGGTATTGCGAGGACAATACCTACATCATCGTCATCATGGTCTACAGATCAGACATTTGATCTTGGATTATGACTTTTATTGCTTCGAAGAACTTTGACATTCTTCGACAACTTTGATCGTCGCTTAAGGACAATGCGACCTTGGCCTACTTTGTAAGACTTGAGCGACTTTGGTTTACATTGTGGATCAGCTATTACGGTGGTCGAAAGACTTCAGCGATACAACTGTATTTGGCTGACCTACATTGACAATGTCGAACAGAACATTCTATTCTACATTGAGGTTTGAAGCTGTGAGATGCTATCTCTATGTGGAAAGCTGATTTGGAGAAGGAACGTTGTGTTCTGACTACGTTTTGTATCCAGAAGAAGGTTGTACAGATACCTTGTGTGAATCACTTCGTTCTTGAGAAGCTAGTCACAACGTTAGTCAGATCGTTAGCTAGCTTGCTGGTTATTCACGTTTGGATGAGAACCAGTTTGATTTGAGAACTTTTGGAAGTGTTTCGATGTTTTTGAATTCATCTAGTGAAATTGAGTTTTGTAGACTTGTAGCAGCTGGAATAGTTTCAACAGACCTTTATTTGAAGAACTTGAGGTTTGTTAACTGGAAACCTGGAATCGAGTTTACCAGTTGAGACATCGGCCCGAAGGACTGGTGTCAGAAGTTCATTTAATGAACAAGAGCTGCTGTGTCACATAACTTGACATAAGACAGATCGACAGAGGGAACACATTAGCTTCCTGTTTTGTCTTGTTTTGTTTGCTTGTTGTGTTTGTGTTTCCCTGTGACTGATCGTGTTGCGTCTGGAGCGAAAAGAAGAGGCTTGACGTCAGCATGTGGGAGTCGAGGGTGAAACAGTCTTCTTGACACGGTATTGCTTTAGTTTAATTAGGTTTGTGAATTTACGCTCTGCGCTTGTGTTTGGTGTGCGTGTTTGACGTACGCGTCTGCCTACGTAGTCCTGTAGGAATTTGATTAAGCGTTGGATCTGATTGCAGATCTGTGCACGGCGCTTTTCACATGGTAGCGGAGCCCTGCGGGGCTACCCACACCATTCTCCGCTGACCCTTGTTGCAGTGTACTAAGGACGCCATCTAAGGTGAAGCTGAGATCGTTTGTACTGAGCTCCTAGGTTTTCGCGAGATCTGTGTTGAGCTTGTACTAAGGTTCTGAAGTGATCACTAGGTTGGTACATTGCTGATGTAAAGTCAAGGGCATCGAAGAGCTTGAGTAATCTTGATTTAGGTGATGTGTTTTTGTTTCACTTCATTTTTGTGGCATGTTGGCTGTAAGGTCATTTGTTGAAGGTGACTTGTCAATTGATTGCCTGAAACGACATGTTTTCGAAATGATTGTGAGTATCTCGACAGGCTGAGGTTGGGAGTGAGTCCTGGAGACACAAGTGAGGTGTTTGGACAAGTGAAAGCTCCGACAACTTGCCTGGAGATGAGCATTGAGAATATCTCGACAGGCTGAGGTTGGGAGTAGGTCCTGGAGACACAAGTGAGGTGTTTGGACAAGTGAGAGCTCGGACAACTTGCCTGGAGATAAGCGGAGAGAAATAGGTAAGATTGGTAGGTTGAAGTTGGGAGTAGGTCCTGGAGACACAAGTGAGGTGTTTGGACAATGAGGACTCCGACAACTGGCCTAGAAGTCTTTGAATGTAAAAGTTGAGAAACCACTGGATTGTGATTGGAACCGAAGCGTTTAAGCTCAAGAAAAATATCGCCATACGATCTGTACTAAGGATGGACAATCGCCGCAACACCCAACCGTTACGGGAGGCAGTAGAAGACCAACTCATTGGCTGGATTATCGGTTTAGAGAGGGTGACAAGTGTCTTGAGGCTGGTGCAGACTCTGATCGTTCTCTTGGAATGGCTTTTGCCGTTGCTGGGAGATGTTCGTTTGAGTGCGAACCAGCGAGACATCATAGCGATGTTCCGTGACCATCTCAGAGATTTGGAAGCCGAAATGCAGAGGCAGGCTTGTGAGATGCGTGAGCATATCTTAGGCAGATACCACAGGGCACTGCAAGGTTGAAATACCTGTGACCCCAATGTTGTATGAGAGATGTGGTAGATATAGGCGATGGAGTTCCTGACAGTAGTGGTAAGCGTGAGAAAAATAGGTGAAAACGACCGAGTTGCGTTGCATGTGAGATTTGCATTTTTGTGTGAAAGGTTTGGTGACTTTGGCAAGAGAGAGAGAGAGAGCCTGGAGAGTCACTAGGAAAGCTTGGTGATTTTGGCAGAGAGAGAGGGAGAGAGAGAGTGCCTGGAGAATCACTAGAAAGCATTGGAAAGAGTTAGAAAGGAAATGGGCTGGATGGCAGGGAGCTGCATAGGTCCATACTAGGAAAGTACTGTAAGAAAGAGTTACATCTCGACAGGTTGGTCAGGTTGTAGTTGAGATGGACTGGATGGCAGAGGCGCTGCATAGGTCCATAGATCCAGGACGCACAGAGTGGAAAGTGCGTGGTACTACTGAGCCTGGCGTCATGCCTGGAGATGGTAGTTAGATAGTGTGCAGGAACAGTGGGGCTTGACGGATGTTTGCACTGACTGGTAACCTTGAGATTGAAGCCTGAAGCATTGTTGTTTGCCTGGCAATATAGGTACTGGAGTGCTGAGAGAGAGATAAATAGGAACCGTCATGGCACTGAAGGCACAGTGGAACTTGGTGTTGATACTGTTGGTTGACAACGGAGTGAGAGAAAGATGACATGTGGACACCGCCTGTTTGGGAATGTTGATCTTGATTTCTCAGATGCATCAGGTAGCATCCGTGGTTTGAACTGCAGTTGTGGAAGTGTTTGAGTTGAGCATGTATTACTGTAAGTCAATGGAAACGACCTGAACTGTGTAGGAAGTGGAAACTGTTTTGAACTGTATTTTGAAACGAAACAGGAAACTTTGTTGTGAGTTTGCTTTCATGTTTTTCTATTTGTTGACCGGAACTTGAGCAGTTGTTTAGTGTCACAGGCAGGTCAGGTATGACTTTCGCTACTTGGATTGTTGCAGTTGTCTTGTGAAACCTGGACGGATGTAGTCGTGAGGACTGTGACAGATGCAGAGAAGGTACATTGAACCCTGAGACAGGTAGGTGCTTTGGAGTTGTTGTCAGACTGACTGAACTTTGTGTGAAGATAGTTTGAATGCAAGTATTCCCCTTTTGGCTTAGAGCAACCGTACCGTTCCTCTCTAGACGGATGGATGAGCATGGAAATATCTGCATAAGATGATTCTGCTGTGAGATGAGCTTTATGGTCTCTGTAGTGATGATTTGCCAATGGAATTTGCGAACAAGATGCTTGTGATGTTAGTCGACCCTGGAGGGTTTCCTTTGCGAACCTTGGGCCATGTTGATTGGACATCTTGTACTACCAGAAGGCTGGCATGGAGTTCAACGAGACTTGCAGCATTGGAGCTTTGCAGATTATCCTGAGGGAAATAGAACGGTAGTGTAGTTTTGCGTTGGCGTGTTGCTCAGAGTGAAAAGCAAAAGAGGGAATCTGGGATTTGAGATTTGCAATTTTAATTGAATTGAAAGAGTTTTGACTTACAACAAAAGAAAGAAATGGGCTGGATGGCAGAGGCGCTGCATAGGTCCATAGGGAACTGGACGGCAGAGGCGACGAGACGATCTGCATAGGTTCCAAAAGGAAAGAAAGGTTGTAGGAAGTCAAAACGTGGACCAGATTGCAAGACGTTGCAAGGTTCGCATATGAGCTAGGTTGCAGATGTGCATAGGCTCAGATAACAGATTAAGTCAGAAAGAAAGAAACAGGGAGCTGGATGGCAGAGGCGACGAGACGATCTGCATAGGTTCCAAAAACGTGAAACTGACTGGAAGTAATGTGAATGTAATGTCAATTTGTGGCTCGACATACTGTCTAAGTGAGAGACGAAGTATGGAGCTGTGTTTTGTTGAACTCGAACTTGACTTGATTGCGTGTTTGAACTTCTCATGTTTTTGTGTGTTTCATTCCATGCTTGCTGCGTTCTATTATGAGACAACTCTTGGCTCAGTGTTTTGGATATCAAATCGCCCTGAAGATTGCTTCAAGATCCCGTGACATTGACGGCAATGGAGTCTATTCGTCTTTGGTTGGCCTTGACCCCTAAGCAGTTTGAGGACTTGAATAATGGCAAAGAGGTCCAGCCTGACGAATATTCCAAGAGGTTTGGGCTCCGAAAGGACCCGATTGCTGCCGTTGAACGTGCGCAGTACTTCAATGATTGGACGACAGAAGGACCCAAAGGTGAGTTCTGTGCCAAGGACTATGTACTGGTTGAGGTTGAGCTGACTGCCATTGGCTATCTCCAGAAGGCCGAGGCAGGCATCCTTCTGAAGTACAAACCCAACGAATATCGCTGGCAAGGAACTATGAAGGCGTTGGAGTTTGATGAGAATGGCAACCTCTTGTACAAGTTTGGATCGGAAGCTATGAAGATCGTTTAAGAGGGGCATGTACTATAGATTGCTGTAGCTGATACTTTTTGTACAACTGTGAACTGGGCTGTAATGCTAGGCTCTAGCAACAACTACCGTCAGTTGCAGAAAAGACACAAAATACTGTGCAGAGAGCTGTCGAACTTGGACTGGAATGGGATAGTTGTGGTTCGTGATGTTTTGGAAGTTCATGTTTGCGCGCTCATTGTCAGTTTTAGGGATTTCAGAGTTTTGGACGATTTCGGACTGGACTGGACTGGACTAGACAGAATTTGGACTTGTGAGACCGAGTTTGAGCAGTTTTGATGTCAGCTGTCATGAGTTTTGCACTGGTTTTCATTTTTGCTGCATGACATGTCTATGGGTTTTGTGCGCAGAAACCACTGTGATCTGTTTTGCAGTCATGTAAAGGGTTGTGCATGGATTGACAGTTGGTTGTGAGTGAGTTTTGCATGTTTGCATCGGTCTGCATTATTTTTGTTTTGTCTGAGACATTGAAGTTTGGTTGATCACATATTACCTGTCAAGATGTGCGGCACGCATCTTGGGGTAGTAGTGAGTGTGATCTTTGTCGGAAGTGTGAATCATCTGTTAAGGTGTGCGTCACACACCTTAGGATGAGAAGAAGTGAGTTCGTGTTTTTCTTGGAATGGTTGAGTTGTGGAATTTGAATGCAACGTTAGTGCATATCGGATTGCAAAAATTGCAGATTATGCCCAAGCTGTATTTGGGTCCCGGCCTATTTCGCCGAGTGCATCAGGCTTTGAGTAGGAGACTCGAACAATTCATGGCAGCGAACGCCGAAGTTCCAGCTCCAAGGGAGGAGCTTCCCCTTACTGAGAATCCTCCACTGCCGGCAAATGCGGGAGCTGCTGATACAGAATCAGAGAAAGGAGAGGAGCATGGCAACCTCCCCCCAGAAGAAGTCAACAAGTCACCGGCAGAGAGAGAAGATCGGGATGATGACCGATCACGGTCTCCAAGATTAAGGGTCCCTGAACCAGACCCTAACAGCACGGCCGACCTCCTTGCTTCGACCACTACCATGGCCATCGGGGTCACCAGTATGGTTGGTGCATTGAAAAGTTCGAGCGAAAAGCTGGAAATCCTTATCCAGCAGTCGCAGAATCTTCAGAAAGGTCT
The DNA here is from genome assembly GCA_947184155.2 of Cladocopium goreaui. Taxonomy (NCBI): domain Eukaryota; class Dinophyceae; order Suessiales; family Symbiodiniaceae; genus Cladocopium; species Cladocopium goreaui. Next base: position 227,591 of record CAMXCT020000419.1, read on the forward strand.
CTGCAGGAGCTTAGAGACGGTGAGTTCGGCAGTGAACAATATGGCAAGAGGAATCGAGACATTGGCCGCTGGTGTAAACTACAATACTGGCCGTGTGGGCGCGGTTTGTGGGGAATACACCAAATTGAAGAAACATTTAGAGTGGGCAATGGATGTGTCCATCGGGGAGGTTCTCAAGAAGAACGCCAAGAATCGCACGGAGCGAGACCAAGCCCTGAAGGAGGTGATGGACCAACTCTTCGAGTCAATGGATAAGCTACAGGAAAACTTGCAGAAAATCGCTGTGAGGATTGAGAATGCACCGGTAGGTCATGAGGGAACCACTGGCTATGATCCACCTCAACCTCCAACGGGACACCTCGGAAGTCCGTCAGTTACACCATTGACGCCGGCACCTGGTATGATTTTGGGGGCTGGGATCCCGCCTCCACCAGCGGTACCACCGGCACCCATGGTACCACCGAAGCCCATGGTACCACCGCAGCCACCCCTTCCGGTGGTGAAGTTTGTGGGCTACAGTCCGGCTAAAATGGGAGAATTACCTATGAGCCATCCTTTGCAGCTCGAAGTGAAGGATATCAAAAATCCACCTTGCCAAGTAGTTGAAGAAGCGACGGGCCGCATTCGCTGCGTTTCACCAACTGCTCGCCACGACCCGGCGACGGGTACGGCGGCATTTGCGCCATTAGGATACGTCCAAGTTAAGGGTACGAGCGAGTACCAGCGGGTATATCCCTAAGAATGGTGCCAAAGGCATCTGAATTCGTCTCTTGTGAGAACGAGAGAATAGTTGACTATCTTTGCCAACTCGGTTCACTCGTTCCTTTCAATAAGACGACATGGTTGAGTTCAGAGGTCAAGCGCAAGTTTAAAAGGGGGCTATGCTGATTGGAACAACTTGGAATTGAACTGTCTTGGGACAGAAGTTCTGAGAGCATTGTGAAGCTTGCGTTGTGTCGAGAGTGAAAGCGGATGCTTTCCAGACATGTTTACATGTTGCCAGTAGGTTAAAGGTATTTGAGGTTTTCATGGGTCTCTCAATGACGATGGCGAGAGCAACGTTCTTGAAGGCATTCAGAACTTGGAGTTGCTAACAGATCTGAGGGAGACATCATGAAGAAAGGTTGATGTTGTTTTGATTGGACTTGATGTTGTTGGACATGGTTTGAACTAGTATGTTCATGTCTTGATGTCTGCGTTCTTGTGCTCTGTTTTGGAGTTTACCCACGTACATGTGTTTCAATAAGTTTGTCATGGCACATGATGAGAACCTGGGAAGAAACTCAGACGGAATCTGAGTCTAACTAATCGGAAAATCTTCCGGGGAATCTGATGCCATGATTGCAGACACATTACACTTTCATGTCATGATATGGACTTAGACAAGACATATCACACCTCCGAGATCATTAGGATGGATCAGACGTTGGAAGGGGGATAGCGAACATTGTGCCGATCTTAGCTAGTCTGAACCCTGACTGTGAACGATTTTCATTCAGAGTGTTTTGAATTCGTTGTGCAGTGACTGTGAACTTTACTTCACTTGCTTTGAATTTGAGATGAGTTGCATGAGTGATATTATTTCACTTTCGTTTTCTTTTCATACGCCTACCTTCTACGCGAAGGTGCGGATTAGCTGAAACAGTTGGCCTTTGTTTTCGCGTTGACTCCGATCGTGTGACGTTAGGTTTCGTCTTGGGTCTCGTGTGTGTGTGTGTTTGTTTTGTTCTGTTGTTGTTGTTTTGTTTGTTGTAGGAATTCACAACAGCACTGTAGATACATCGTTATTGACGCCATGGTTTATCCGAAGAACTGGATTTGGAAGACGAGCTTAGTACTGGAAAGACCTCAGGAGTCTTTGGACTGAATCTGGTATTCCTACATCTGGTTTTCGCGACAGAGAAGATTTTGAATTTGGAAGTTACGACATTATGCATGAATCGAACGAGATGAGTTTTGGATGATGCTTTATCATCTACTTTGTGTTTTGGAAGACGTGTTCTTCTTTGGCTATCTTTTGATCATGAATGTGATCTGGAACATGAACATTTTTCTGCGGATCATCGAATACTATTGGTATCCGTACATGGCAGTGATGTGAGTGGATGAGATGTCATGTCGAAAGGGGGTATGGAAATTTGACGCCCTATGGGAGCACCCTTTGGGTAAGGGTGAAGCGACATTCCACTCATCATAGTGGTACAGTTCTATGCACGGAAGATTGGTAGAGAACATTCTACTTGTTGTGGAAGAAACCTGTGCATTGTGACCAATCTGTATCACAATATTCTATTAGTCTTCGGACTCATCATCTTTTGACATCCCGAGATGTCATTGATCAGTGTTGACCTGATTGTGGTATATTGATCAATCCTACATCTTATTCTGGATTCGACTTGAGTCTGGTACAGCTTATTGCTTGAGCTGAAGATACCTACATTGGTTTGACATTGGAATTGTTTATTGTGTCTTCGACACTGAGAAGCTTATTCTCTCCAAGGGATGAGAACAAACAGCTGAAACTCTTGGAGAAGAGTTTAAGCTAGCTGAAAGTACCTGATGGAGAGAAGCTACTACGCTTTGAGTTTGGACTATGAGATGCATTGGCATTGTGAGGACAATGTCCATATTTGGTCATCTTATTTGTCTGACAGTTTTGTGATGAGATGTTTCGGTATTGCGAGGACAATACCTACATCATCGTCATCATGGTCTACAGATCAGACATTTGATCTTGGATTATGACTTTTATTGCTTCGAAGAACTTTGACATTCTTCGACAACTTTGATCGTCGCTTAAGGACAATGCGACCTTGGCCTACTTTGTAAGACTTGAGCGACTTTGGTTTACATTGTGGATCAGCTATTACGGTGGTCGAAAGACTTCAGCGATACAACTGTATTTGGCTGACCTACATTGACAATGTCGAACAGAACATTCTATTCTACATTGAGGTTTGAAGCTGTGAGATGCTATCTCTATGTGGAAAGCTGATTTGGAGAAGGAACGTTGTGTTCTGACTACGTTTTGTATCCAGAAGAAGGTTGTACAGATACCTTGTGTGAATCACTTCGTTCTTGAGAAGCTAACGGACAACGTTAGTCAGATCGTTAGCTAGCTTGCTGGTTATTCACGTTTGGATGAGAACCAGTTTGATTTGAGAACTTTTGGAAGTGTTTCGATGTTTTTGAATTCATCTAGTGAAATTGAGTTTTGTAGACTTGTAGCAGCTGGAATAGTTTCAACAGACCTTTATTTGAAGAACTTGAGGTTTGTTAACTGGAAACCTGGAATCGAGTTTACCAGTTGAGACATCGGCTCGAAGGACTGGTGTCAGAAGTTCATTTAATGAACAAGAGCTGCTGTGTCACATAACTTGACATAAGACAGATCGACAGAGGGAACACATTAGCTTCCTGTTTTGTCTTGTTTTGTTTGCTTGTTGTGTTTGTGTTTCCCTGTGACTGATCGTGTTGCGTCTGGAGCGAAAAGAAGAGGCTTGACGTCAGCATGTGGGAGTCGAGGGTGAAACAGTCTTCTTGACACGGTATTGCTTTAGTTTAATTAGGTTTGTGAATTTACGCTCTGCGCTTGTGTTTGGTGTGCGTGTTTGACGTACGCGTCTGCCTGCGTAGTCCTGTAGGAATTTGATTAAGCGTTGGATCTGATCGCAGATCTGTGCACGGCGCTTTTTCACAAACGGTCACGACCAATCGCAACTACAGCAAGGATCGCACTAGCATTTGTGAACGAACAATTCAGACTGTCCGCAATTTGTGTGACACTGGTAATGCAACTGGAGGAATCAATCAAGTGCAAGATTCCACGAGGACACGCAGTTCTTTACTGGGCGGCAATGCACTCCACTTGGCTCTACACCAGATATCACATTCACAGAACCACAAAGATCACACCAAACCAAGCTGTGAATGCACGACCTTATCACTGGACTTGATCCGAAAAGGGATCCAAGTATCGACCCACCTGGAAGAAAGGGATATGCTTAGGAAAAGATGGTTCTGATCATGATGTCCTGGCTACAGCAGCTGGCACAATTACAAGGACAAGGTCAATTCGAAGGACAGCGCTTAGATGGTCTGCAGATGAGATTTTGAGTTTGGTGATAGGGCAGTGGGACACCACGGGCTACACGCAGTCAAAGGTGAAGCAGGTCTGGATTTACCACCGAGACCATTCTTTGATGAAGAAGCAGAAGCAGTCAAAGGATTTCAAGATTCAGATGACGAACGTGAACAAGCTCAACAAGAAGTTCAATCCAATGCATATGAGCCCATAACACCCCCAATTCCAGAGCCAAAAGTCACAGCGGCAAAGATGGACGTTAGACGTGCAAAGATTAGTTTGGAAGATGGCTGGGAATTTCTTCCTTCTGATGCAGACCCAGATGTTGACTCAATCAGCAGCGATGAGTACAATCTAAAGAGCAGATTTTGGTGGCAGGTGCGGTATTTACGGCGTGTGTGACATTGAACCTACAGAGGGTGAGCGTTTAGTGCGGCAGTTGTGGCACTGCACGCCTTTTACCGTGGAAAAAACAGCGAACAGGTCCAGCGTGCAGCGTGTAGTTTTCTCCAAACTATATTGATCTTAAAAAAATAAGTAAACAACCGAAGGCCAGAAAACGGCGAAAATGTGTCTCCGGCCACAGCGCGGAGCGTTTAGTGAGGTACTTTACGTCCCGCACCCAAGAATCGCTGTTTTACTACAGTGCGAATCGTTTGGTGCCGATTTTGGTACAGCCGCAGTGTTTGCGCTCTGCGTCACGCCAAAATCACCCTCTGGTGAGCGTGTAGTGCCGCCAGTTGTGGCACTACACGGCAGGTTTTTCTGTGCACAAACCTTGGCAGGCACAGTATTTCAAAAGGAAACATGGCCACCCCACAGCTTAAACCCTGCCACGGCTGAAGCTGTGAGATGACCACGTTTTTTCTCAAAAACTTGCACGGGCTAAGCTGTGAGGTGGCCAACCCTGCGGGTTTACGCTGTGCAGTGGCCATGTCAGCTTCTGAATTACTGCGCCTGCCAGCGTTTAAGCTGTCCAGGTTAAACTGTGAGGTGGCCATGTTGTTTGTCAAGTACCGGAGTTGTCAGGGTTTAAGTTGTGAGATGGCCATGTTTGTTTGCAATATTTGAGATGTGTGGTTGTTTACTTCTGAAATGCTGCGCTTGCCACGGGCTTAAGCTGTGATGTGGGCATGTTTGCTTCTGAAATATTGTACCTGCGACCGGATTGTTAGCTGCCAAAGTGCTGCGCCTGCCACGGGCTTAGCTTTTGAAATATTGGGCCTGCCGCTTTAAGTGATCTCTTGAATACGCCCGCTCCCCAGCGGCAAGCGTCAGTGTGAGATGGACTGAAGCTGTCATATGCTTCTTTACAGCGTTCCACAGCAGCATTGCCGCCGGGGTGTGGGGGTTCTGAGCCCGCGCAAAAACTATCGGGAGAAAAAATGCAGGATCACATGGAGGTGAGACCGTGGCAGCCACATAGTATGTTCTTTAATTTCGCAAGAGAGACGGAACATATCGGGGACGAAAATCTGCATGTGCTTTGAAGTTAAGATCCCACACGGGGCATATGTCCATGTCCTCATTTTTTGGACTGCAGGCTTTCATGAAAGCAGATCGATGGCTTAATCATCGCCAGCGCTTTTTGGTTTCAGCTCATTCAGTCTTGACGTGTATTTTCGATTCGAGTCCCCGTGAGCCTCGCTTTGTCCTCGCCATTACGTTTTGCGTCCGAGGCCTGGCCTCGGGCAGGCCTCGGTGAGCCTCGGAGCGCCTCGAATGCCAACAAACCTGCTTCATCATGGCCCCTAAAACAGGGCCGAAAAAAGTGCTCAAAACATGGCTGCGATAGAGAGACCTCGACAGTAGCAAGCGGCCTTGTGACGCACAAAGAGAAAAGGTATGTGTTGACATTCATGTTCAAGCTGCTGGCTCGCAAATCTGTTTGCAAAACATTTGCGGGCAGCAACGAAATTCTCCGATGGCTGACCCCATTTTTGGGTCCAAATATGGACCCCAAAAGGTCCAGAATTGGATCCCCTTTCATTCCTTCTTTTAGGTTTTTGCTTGGGCCCCGTTTTGGGGTCCAGATTTGGACCCAAAAGTGGGGCCAGCCATCGGAAATTTTTGCTGCTGCCCGCAGATGTTTTGCAAGCAGATTTGCAACGCACTAGCATGAGCGTAAGTGTTAACACATGCTTTTTCTCTCTGTGCGTCCCAATTTGTTTCTTGTACAGTACGCGCTATGAAGAGTTGGGCGACCACGATGCCGCAGAAGAAGTCAGACGTCAGATTGACGACATGGAGGCAATGGCTTCAATTTGAGAGGTTGCAATCAGCGCATGTGGCAGCTGTGGTGAAAGCAAAGTGGTGACGCAATGAGTGCATATGGAAGTGAGAGGCAAATGCATGTGAATTCACCCAGACTCATCCTATCGCCCTCTCAAAACACGGCGGCCCACTTCTAAAGCTGCTACCACAGTTGCCTTTTCCTCTTGCGTTGCTTGAGCCACCATCCAGTGGCGTGTCATCCTTGCGCAGTGGCCTATGCAGACCTGTGACATGCATCGACTGTCACACTGATAAGAACAGATACTACACATCCAACTGAGTATGACATGACATGGGTGAGTGCAGTGGATATGTCTTTACACCCCACCTTGCCAAAAGTCCTTGCATTTTGCAAGTTTTGGCACCTATTTGCACCTCACCTTACACTTGTAAATTCCACAGTTCCGCAGGTGGTTGTTAGCGGAAAAACTCTCTCCTGAGTCTCAGAGATCTTCGCCGGCTTCACTAAGGGGCGACTGCACTTTCCAGGAATCCGTGAAAGAAGGGACAGTCTTGAAGAGCGTGGCCACGCAGCGATGTAGCATGATGTAGCAATGCACCGCGAACATCACACTACTGGTGGATTGAATCGCCCCAAAAAAATATCCTACAAATTGTGGTTTTCGATATTCTTTTTCTGGATCCATGCATTTTGAGATTGCTCTTTCGGACATACAGTATTTGATATGGATGGAATGATATATGATCTCCATATGATTATGTTTTTATTGGAAGCGTTTAGAAATTGACGTGTGCCATGGCGGCACCTGCGAAGGAGCCACCCGACCGATTGCTGGAGTTTCCCAGTGTTTGATGAGGAAACGCGAAGGACAAATTTCCACTTGGAGATGCACTTGGGTGAAAAACATGAGTGTATTATAAGTTTAGTAAAACCATGGTGGTACCTCACTATAGGTTGGGATGTAACTCCTATGTGGTTATACCACTTACTTATATCATAGTGGAACTGCTTTAGCAGAGACGAACTTGATGCTGAGACCAGGGTGTTCTTTTTGGTTCCAAGAGGTTTGAAATTTGAGAACAGTCAGACTCAACCTGAATTCCCGCAGTTTCTGTTGCCTTCGGATGCCTTCGGTGGACTTTGGCTCATGCATCTCTGCAGGGCTGAATGTTTAGTGTCAGTCTATTTTAATTTCAAGAGTCAGATGATGGCTGATGGCTCTGTAGCCTAAGGCTACTTGGGCTCATTTATATAAAGCTCTGGCTCGTCTTTCGGCCTACGATCATTCAAAAGCGCCCTGCCCGAATCCCGAACAGATTGAACAGATCCACTGCGACAGGGTTGCTAAAGGGTGTTTACCATCTGTCAACTTATGAACAATTAATGGTGATTAATGGTGATTAATGATGACTAATGGTGATTAATGGTGCTTAATGGTGATTAATGGTGATTAATGGTGATTAATGGTGATTAATGGTGATTAATGGTGATTAATGGTGATTAATGGTGACTAATGGTGATTAATGGTGATTAATGGTGATTAATGGTGATTAATGGTGATTAATGGTGATTAATGGTGATTAATGGTGATTAATGGTGATTAATGGTGATTAATGGTGATTAATGGTGATTAAATGGTGATTAATGGTGATTAATGGTGATTAATGGTGATTAATGGTGATTAATGGTGATTAATGGTGATTAATGGTGATTAATGGTGATTAATGGTGATTAATGGTGATTAATGGTGATTCATGGTGATTCATGGTGATTCATGGTGATTCATGGTGATTCATGGTGATTCATGGTGATTCATGGTGATTCATGGTGATTAATGGTGATTAATGGTGACTAATGGTGATTAATGGTGATTGATGGTGATTAATGGTGATTAATGGTGATTGATGGTGATTAATGGTGATTAATAGTGATTAATGGTGATTAATGGTGATTAATGGTGATTGATGGTGATTAATGGTGATTAATAGTGATTAATGGTGATTAATGGTGATTAATGGTGATTAATGGTGATTAATGGTGATTAATGGTGATTAATGGTGATTAATGGTGATTAATGGTGCTTAATGGTGAATTAATGGTGATTAATGGTGATTAATGGTGATTAATGGTGATTAATGGTGATTAATGGTGATTAATGGTGATTAATGGTGATTAATGGTGATTAATGGTGATTAATGGTGATTAATGGTGATTAATGGTGAGTATGGTGATTAATGGTGATTAATGGTGATTAATGGTGATTAATGGTGATTAATTAGTAATCTGATGTAATCCCTTATTTCTGATGGGCCTCAGACATTGCTGTGCCAGAAACGAGCCTGCGAGCTGCAAGCTGGGTCTCACTCAGTCTCTGCCGACATCGCATTATTCCAAAAGAGGTCGCTGTGGCTCGGGAAGCCTCGACTTTTTTCGCGGAGTGTCTTGTAGACTCTGGGATGAGACTCTGACCAACATTTGAGACATTGACTTATTGAACTTATTAAACCATCAATTTATCTAAACATTTGTACATAGACTCTTGCAAATCGAATGAGACGAACTGTGCACCTTATCTTGGAGCGCAACTGGGTGGGGATGGCCTGCCACTCAGTCACGGTGACACCGTCGGATTGCTGCAGCAGGGCTTCAACGCAGACGGACCAGAGATGGACATGTCTACCAGAGTTTTTTTAGTGACGACCACTGAATTGTTTTGTTGGTGCAAATAACTCCAACAACCATGGTAAATGAGGTAAATCGATTATAATATGTCTATACGAAAAACCGGGTTTTTCTGAAACAACTTACATGACTGGCAGCATCCTGTTCCATTTCCATCTTGGCCATGTCCTAATGATCCATGGCTGGTGGCACCAAGGGGTTGCTGGGGGCACCGTGACGCCCCGAGGGAATGGAAGAAAATGAGAAGATTCAACCTTGAACCTGAGGAACCATCTCCAGTTTGTTAAACCTCTCATGAAGAAATCTGGACGGAGCAGAATTGGGTCAAACATCTCAAAAAGTCAGCAGCTTTGGCTAACAGCCCTAACAGCCCTGCTTGGATCATCCCACTTCGCAACTGGTTAAGCCTGCTTAATCAGTCCGCGAAGTGGATTATCCCAATAGCTTGTAACCCCACTGAAAATAGCAACCTCCCCGAACTGCTCCGAGGCTTCAGTCCGGAAAGCAGCGACGGCGTGAAGGTTCAAAACCGGCGGCCGAAGAGTTTTTCGGAGTTCGGGATCATTTGGCGAGTCGTTTCAAAAAGCTCCAATCCATGAATGGTTTAACGATGTTTCATGGTTGAATGGATGCTTTAATCGTTTCTTTTCATATTTAAAACAAGAGATTCTGTGGGTCTATCCAGCCAGTGACCCGCAGCCATAGATGCTTTGAGGTCAGTTTCGGCAATTCCACAGATCACAGGTTTTTGGTTGGAGGATTTTGCAGAGGTCCAAGGGTCCAAGGGTCCAACCTTTCTGTTCGCGTTGCGCAGCGGATCGGAGCGGTGGAATCTATCGGATGGTGGCCTCGGCCATGGACTGGTGACGTCATGTCATGGAGGGCCCAAAGAAGGCGCCAAGATTTGGATGGAAACCTCACAATGGACATCGACTATGCTCAGAATCATCCCAAAAATGACCTAAAATTGATCCTTATTTCAGATTGGTGCATTATTATTCAGCCAGATTCGATGTTTTCCTTACACATCTTCGGTATACTTCGTATGAAGATTCTCACCCATTGGTTCCGGAGAGGAACTTGAGCTGCAGGCAGCCATTGCATCGGCGTTCAAGAAGTTTGACATCAATGGGGATGGGACCATTAGCGAGGCGGCTGGACTGCTGGTGCCACCATTCGTCGCAGTTTTTTCGCGATCATTTGCAAGACCTGCCCTGTGGAATTTTTCGGCATGTGAACGTCGCACCCGAGTCCTCCAAAATTTCCGAGTCCCCGTTGGCTCAACGTCCATTTTGTCAGGAGGAGTTGCGGCAGGTGATGATGGCTCTGGATCCTTCCCTGAGCCACAGTGATTTGGAGATCATTTTTTCTGGGGCAGATCTCAGCAAGGTGCGAGTCGTGTACCGTTGGGGGACGGTCATGGGTGGTGGTTTGTGAACTGAATAACACCGGGAAGAATGTGGAAATTCTTGCCGGTTGGCTTGTGTTTTTCCATCAGGATTGACATATCCTTTCAATTGTTTTTGGAGCAAATGAGTGGCAGGAAGTACACTTTAGCCATCTTTAGCCAAGATGGTTGCAGAGTCCAAGCGCTTGACTCTTTGTCAAGGCTTCTCAAACTTTCTCCAAGACGTGGCAAATTTCGCCAATTTTCACAGAGAATGTTGTAAATTTCAACTCCCAGGATTGGATGATGGGATATCAGGGATTGGTAAATGTCCCATTTTTGGGATATTGGACACCACCCTTTAATGGCCATTATAGATGATACACCTCATGGTTGGGTGATGTTCAATTGGGACGTTTAATGACCCATGGATATTTTCATGGGATATTTTCTGGGACCTGCAGAAATTTCCATGGCTAGAATCCTTGAATGCCCATTTGCCCAGTACCGCAGGACGGAGCCGTGAGCTTGGAGGATGATGGGGGATGAGGGACATTGGAAAAATCAGCATTTTTTTTTTCCTCTGGAAAAAATCGAGGTCTTCATGGGACAATCATCGAAAAAAATGCAGGTTTTGATGTTCAACGATGCGCATCCCCCAGCACTGTTTTTGATGACTATTCTGAAGTGAATTTTGGAAGTGAAATTCTTAGTTGGTGAGTAGTGTTAGCAACATTTTCTTGTAAAGGATTCACAGATGATTCACAGATGATTTTTGGAGCTGTCGAAGGAGTTTGCCAATTGGGCCGCTGAACCTCAAGGAATGTTCGGCTCCGTGGCTCAAGAGCCATGGGACTGGAAGTCCCCAGACTTCCCGGGTTTTAGTTCTGGAAGGGAACGAAACCTGTCAACTCAGACCTGATCTTCCACACTGTTCAACTATAAAAACATCGACCCTGAAAATGGCCAAAAATCAGTGGAAACTCAATGGCAACTAATGGCAACTAATGACCCAATCACCCCTGCCATTAGGTCAACATCGACCCTGGAAACTAATCTTCACCCCCCAACCGCCCCAACCTCATGGCAGCGCGCGACCAGGCATGGTTCCGGCCAATGCGGCCAATGCCTTGACTCGAGAAGAGCAGGCTGCGTTGAGGATTCAAAGCTTGGCGAGAGGCGCAACGGGTACCACCTGCATATCTACACACATATATAACTTATATATAATATGTATACTATATATATAATATTGATATTATATAATTATATAATATAATATGATTTGATATGATATGCAATATACAATATATATATACAATAATACTGGAATATATGATATATATAATATGATATATTCTATATAATACATGATATATATAATATATGATATATAATATATAATATATAATATACAATGCATAATATATAATATATAATATATAATATACAATATATAATATATAATATATAATATATAATATATAATATATATAATATATAATATATAATATATAATATATAATATATAGTATATCATATATGATATATATATATATATATATATAACATGATATAGAATATATGATATATATATATAATATATAATATATATCATATAGTATATGATATATATTATATATGATATATCATATATATCATATAGTATATGATATATATATATATATTATATGATATATGATATATGATATATATATATATATGGTCACCCCCCCACGACCCCCCGACATGCTGTTTGTACTGTGATTTACAATATAACATGCTCATTTTTTATGTTCACATTTTGCGGCTATTTGTGCATATTCGGGGAGGATCCCTGGCAGAGAATAAACAAAATCATTGAACCAACAAAAAATACTTGGATACTCTTTGGGGAGGGCCCCTTGGAGAAATCAAAAAAAAACAAAACCAACAAATCCAAAGAAACCAAACCCATTGGAGATCCTGCAATCCCCATGGCTCTGTTTTTTTAGTTTTTTGTTTTGGGGGGGCTGAGCATATATATATATATACCACCCATGGATGATTTGAGATGCCAATATCCTTTTTTTGAAAGTGGCAGGCTGTGGGAGAGCGCTGTTTCAGATCATCACACACAAAAAAGGGAGGGGGGGTGTTGTGAGCGCATTTTTTTTTGCATTTTTGACATTTCATTTCTGCAAAAGATACCAAACCCTGTTCTTTCCAAAACCAAACATTGTTGCTTATGTAACAAAAGTAACCACTGTGCATTCTCAACAGCTCTCCCAATGTCCTTCATAGATACATAGTTTCAGCCAAAACAAGCATGAATAATAAATAAACACAACAAAACAAACAAGTGCAAATGCCTTTCCAAAGAGTGTAGCATTGCTTTAAACATGTATAGACTCTACATCTCTACAGGAGTTTCCCTCAACATATGCAATAGTTCTTTTGGACATGTGCATTCTAAACAGGGACCAATTTATGCAATGTGTTCTCTATAAACAATGAAGGAAAAATAAATATTCAAACTGCACTTGTAAAATGATTTTGCAGAAATAATACAATTCCCAATGTAACAACCCTTTGCAAAAAGTGTGGCACTGTTTGAAAGATTAGTAGCATTAAAAGAAATGTGCCTTTTAAACAGGCACCAATTTATGCAATATGTTCTCTATAAATAATGAAGGAAAATAGGCATGCAAACATAACTTGTAAAATGACTTTGCATAAAGAACACCATTCCTCCATGTATGCAACAACCTTCTGCAAACATTGTTGCATTCTTTGAAAGATGTGTAGCATTACTTCCCAATTTCAAGGAGAACCCTCCTATGTATGTACTGAATGATTTCAGAAATCAAAGCATTCCTGTAGGAAAATGTAGAATGCTGTTTTGCAAGATTGAATCTATTCTTGAATTCCTACAGCATGGTTTTGAAAAGAGTGCCATTTTAGTGACACATTCATTGAAACATGTGTTTTACCTTTGAAAGTGCAGATTCTTGTTTGCAAAGTGTGCAGCATTATTGTAAGGAAGTGTAGCAAGAGCCTACTGTAGATTCCATTGATGATGCAAAAGCCTGTTGAAAAATATGTGTTTTTTTTGTTGTAAAGCAAGTATTGCACCACCTTCTGCAATATGGCCTTTCAAAGAGTACAACTGTTCTATGGAAATGTTGTTTTGTTTTGAAAAGGGTGCTATGTGACTCAACTTTCAAAAGGTCTTCAAAATGTGCAATATCTTATCTTTGTAGACAAAGTAGAATATGGCTTCAAACAATGCAAAACAAATTGTAAGTATAAATCCTAAATCTTAAAGCAAACTTATTCAAATAAAATTATGGCAATGTAAACAAGTGCTACATGCCTATGCAAGGAGTGCAGTAGCACAATTACCACAATATCTCTTTCAAACTAGTGCAGCATTTGCTCGAAAAACAAACATATTACTGCAAACTGTGCAAAATCTGTGTCAATCAAGGAAAGCCTTCCTTTGAAGATGCACATATGTATGTGTATGTATATATATAATATATACAGGTGTATGTATATGTAGTTTTAAATGTGAATAGTTTCTTGGCAAATCTGTGCAGCATCCCTCCAAGAAAGTGTAACATGAGTCTACAGCAGATTCCATCGATGACGCAATAATGCTTGAGAAGATGGTCGTATTACTTCAGCAAAGTGTGCCACCAATTTATGCAACATGTTTTTCAACAAAGTATAGCATGAAACTAAGGTTATTATCTAGGACATGGCCGAACATTTCAAAATTGGAACACACAGTCTTGATCCTCAGACCCAGTATGTTCATAGCTGCAGTGGTTAAACGATTGGTTCCTGCAAGCTTGAACGCATGAAGACACTCAACGGCCAGTGCACAAAAAGTTTTTTTGTAGTGTTGGGGGGGTCGGGGGGGGGCTGAGCATATATATATACATATACATATACATATACATATATATGTATGTATGTATGTATGTATGTATAAATACGATGTACATACACAATATTTTCACATTGCACACATGTATATGCAAAAACAGAAAACGCCAGCATAGACCGCAGATAGTAACATTACAGCTCTCTTTTTTTTTCTTCGGCGTAGACGTAATCTCCATGTTGACGCCACAGCCTGCGGCCCCATACATATATTATTACATACATACATACATACATACACACACACATACACACACACATACACACACACATACACACACACATACACACACACACATACACACACACACATACACACACACACATACACACACACACATACACACACACATACACACACACATACACACACATACACACACACATACACACACATAAACACACATACAGACATACACACACATAAACACACATACAGACATACACACACACATACAGACATATACACACACACATACAGACAGACACACACATACCGACACACACACACATACATACATACCTACCTACCTACGTACATACATACATTTATACATACAGACATACATGCATGCATGCATGCATACATACACAGACAGACAGACAGACCGACAGACAGACAGACATACATAGATACATAGATACATAGATACATAGATACATAGATACATAGATACATAGATACATAGATACATAGATACATAGATACATAGATACATATAGATACATAGATAGATAGATAGATAGATAGATACATAGATAGATAGATACATAGATAGATAGATACATAGATAGATAGATAGATAGATAGATACATACATACATACATACATACATATATACATATATACATATATACATATATATATACATATATACATCATACATATACATTATACATATACATATACATATACATACATACATGCATGTACGTACGTACGTACGTAGTACATACATAAATATGTACATTCATATTTGTATTTCATACGTAATTATGTATGGACACTGTATGTGTATTAGCATGGATGTTTTTTTTTTTTTTCGGAGAGTGGCACCGCACTAGGCCGTGCAGGGCGCAAGAGGGTGAAGTCCGAGAAGAAAGTGGCACCAGTGGCAGCGGCTGGGGCGCCAGCGGTGCAGGCATGAGCCATGGAGTTGGTGCAACGATGGCATTGCCATTTTCAATTTGGATTTTCTGAGGATGCCCGAAAGTCAAGGCATTTTTGATAAAGGGTCAACCTGAATCCTCTGCAGCTTGCTTCGATTTTTTTCGATCGGATTTTTCAGTAGGTTTCTCGAAATCGGCTAGCCGAACTTCAATTTGGATGGTTGATCCTCACTTTCCCACGAACATGATGACTTCTTGGTGTATACTGTATACTCCATTTTCAAAAACACACCCAAGTGTAGAAAGAGCAACATCTCAGCCCTTGGATCAGTGATTCATAAGCATGATTACTCATGAGTAAGTCCGGGATTCCTGGGGTTATCCGATTTAGTTTTTGAACTCCCAGGGAACCTAAACCACTAGGACTGCGGGATGATCCTCCAACTGGAGGTGGAACCCATCACTCGTGTCGAGCTATGGGAAGGTTTAGCCTTTGACCGCGGGAGCGGGCCGGTTGGGTGTTCTAGCTGGGTTAGAGTAGAATTTGGGCATTTTATTTGATCCAAATTGAGTATTTTTCAGAATTGCAGAGTAAGAATCGGGTGTTTCCAGAAGATTTCCCCACCTTTGATGCAAGGAGAATACGTCCCAAGATTGACGTCTTCGAGCTGGTTTCCGGCTTCAATGGGTGCAAAAGGCGGCATCCCCGAAAGGGTTCCAGTTGTCGACCCGTCATGAATCCTCAGGAAAAATTGCAAACAGTGTTTTGATCTGCTATGAAATCATCGACCAAGCAGGGGCTAAGGTTGGGATGGTTGGGATTGGACTTGTGGCAGGATCACAGCCACGGCCAGGACGGGCTTATCCCCTGTGGTGGCTGACGTCCTAGGGGCCGATGGGGAGGATGCATCCTTTGATATGCTGCCGGAGCAGGTGGCCTTCCGAATCGTTTTGGATGATTCTTGGTTCTTCAAGCAATGTGGAGATAATATCAGCAATATCTCCAAATTCACCATAAATGGGTGGTATAAACCCTCAAAATATGGGTGGTTTATTATTAAAGAGTAAGATTAGCCAAATTCTTGGGGTGGAGCAGGCCGATTCTTTGATGATTCTAATTTGGGAGATTTGCCGACTTCAAAGGTAGGACGTGGTCGTCGAGTCGGTATCACGGTTTTGTCAATTCGAAGTCATCAGTCGATTGTAAAGTCTGAAGAGTTCAAACAGGCTTTTTTCTTCGAACGCATTGCCAGGTAAACCATTTGGCGCTGATGATCTGTGGAAGCAGGCGTGACTTCCACGACTGTTGAAAGCCCCCGGGCCGCAAGCGCGACACAACTCGCTGTGCCGTCAGGGAGCCACTCTCTGAGATTGAAGCGCGAGAAGAAATGCTGAAGATCAAGGCTGGTAATCATTGGGGTGTATCGGTGTATCAAATTTTGCACATGAAATCACTATTTTTTAGGGTAGCCAATAGGTAGCCATTAAAAAGTGTCAACATGAATCGAGGCTTGACATTACATGGCCATTTGAATAGAGAAACTGCTGAAGGATGTTGCTACTGCCGGTGGTTTCATGATCCCCGACACCAGATATGAGTTGAGCAACTCGATCCTGGCGAATATCATGAGTTGGTTTGAACCATGACTCGGCATTCCAAAAGGCTTGCTGACTACCCTCTGGTAATTTAACATAGCTATAGAAAATCACCATTGTTAATGGGAAAATCCACTATAAATGACCATTTTCAATAGCTACGTTAAATTACCAGAGGGTACATCTTAGAAACGAGAAACCTACAGCACGCAATCTGTCATGGCTCCTCCACCGAAAAAGTGGTGTTTCCCCTGGGGAATCAACTCGAACCATGGGCTCCAATGACTGGAAAGTCGCCCGAACCCACTGTGGCCATCGAAGATGACCCCAGAAAGTCAGTTCAATGTGCGACCCATCGATCTTTTGAAAAACAGTTGGTTCTACTCCAATATTTATACGTTTCAGACAGGATTTCAGACAAGATTTTACTGGATTTCACTAAGTTAAGTCTTGACTCAGCATTTCGCACTGCGGAAACTGCGGAAACTGCGGAAACTGCGGAAACTGCGGAAACTGCGGAAACCTGCCACCTGCTTTCCCTGTGAGGCATTGGTGCAGACCTGTGGTGGTGCCATCAGATCTGAGGAAAGGATGGCACTGAGACATTTCAAAAACTGGTGTACTCTGCTGGCCCATCTGATGCATCTGGACCTCTCCGTCATTATCCTCCAGTGGTGCCCACGAGACATTCATTGATTGATGTAGAAATTTTTGTCGCGAGAAACAGACGCACACACACACACTCATTAATATAGACATGTGTAACTGGCTGCCAGTCCACTGGTAGCCCACCAGGAATTCCTTGACCACGAAGAAATGATTGACCTGTAATCCTGTTTCACCTTGATGTCGACAAACACCAAAGATAGAAATGGTTGAGTCCCAGAACCCCAGGATGCCACACACTGGAGCTATTGCACCTTGTTTCCCCGTTTCGCTCCTGCGGTTGGGCCTTGAGCCACGTCCACCCTTGCAGCTGTCAAGACAACTGTTGTCCCCAAGCTCACAATCGAATGGATGACTCAGCGGTTTCACACATATGAATGTATATGTGTATATATATATATACTGTATGTATGTATATATATATATATACACGTGATAGATAGGTAGGTAGGTAGGTAGGTAGATAGATAGATAGAAAGATAGATAGATAGATAGATGGATAGATAGATAGATAAATAGATGGAAAGATAGATAGATAGATAGATAGATAGATAGATAGATAGATAGATGGAAAGATAGATAGATAGATAGATAGATAGATAGATAGATAGATAGATAGATATATATCTGTATACGATATATATATATATACATATATATATATACATAGATGATATATATATATACATACACACGCGCGCACTTTAGACGCACACTTTTGACAGACGCGACACTTCCGCGGTGTTCATCATGACGATAGAATATGAAAGATGTGGTCGGTGAAAATCGCCCACTTGACCATGTCCGGGAGCCAGGTACTGGTTTGAATTTGGCCTCTTTCTCCCAACGGTGGAGGCGACAGTGACTGCACGTCATGATGCGAGCCTTGTGGTTGTGACCCATGTATGCAAGAGGAACCAGAATCCAAAATGCACATTTCTCACATAAAATAGTTTGTTAATGGATGGTTATTCTTCCAAACATGGCAATAGTCGGGAATAGTCGGCTTTGACCCATCCCCATTTTATCAAATATAAATTCGTGTCCATGTCACTTGCCCCCTGAACGTCAGAAAATCATAGAAGTTCCACAAGCCACGCAGCTACACATGCTGCAGCCATGCAGGTCGCTGAAATGTTGCTGATGAGCACCGTTTACAGCGAGCAACGGCTAAAAGCCTTGGTTTCTCGGAGCAGCATGTCACGTTGCCACGTCCAATTTCTGCTGGCACAGCCAAGGCCTCTAGAAATGACATGGAACTGGGCGACCTGAAGGGCAAACTCTTGAACTTCCCCTTCAACCTGCGGGTGCCGACTAAAAAATGGTCTGACATTTTTTCACGATTTTGCTCAACCCCAGTGGATTTTCACATTTTTGCCTTACCAACTTGAGTTATTTGGTGGTTTTCTAAGTCATCAATGGTACCCCCAGTTCTCATCAATTTTTTGGATCATGGGAAATCAAGGATCCAGCGGGGATCCTCCAGGACCTCATGCAGTTGGTCTACAACGGCGGGCTCTGCGGTCGACCGGACTGCCACTGCCTGTTGCCATCTGAGGTGGAGGCCGACCGGCTGAGTTTTGGGTGCCTGACAGTGAACCACGATCTTGATCTATCTTTATGATTTTGTTAAATCTATATCGTCTCTATGTGTCATTCTTAATCTATCATTTCTATTCATTTCTGATAAAGCACCGTGAGCAACAACGCTCAAACATGCGGCTTTCCTGGTTCTCCTACAGTGCTCCTGCTTTCCGAGTGCTATTTGTCTTGGCTCTGCAAGGCGCTTTGGCCGCACCTCTTAAGGCCGAGGGGAACATGCCTGGATCGGATCTTTTGCTGTCTCTGATGGATGACGTCGGTTACGTAATGTGTTCATTTTCCCCAATACCCTGCAATGGTCATTACATGACATATTAAAACCCGATAACACATGTTTTTTCCCGCAGCTGATGAAATTTCTGGCTGCAGCAGCTGTAGCCACTTCTTTTTGCTGCCATGTAGCATATTCTGCCAATGATTGAGTTGTGGCAAGGGACTTCTCAGGGGTCCCAAGGGTCCCAAGTGCTGCGAGAAGAGCTGGGCGCTGGTGGCGAGAGGGTGGAACTCCCCCCCTGCAAGTTCTGGCCACCCGCCGAGGAAACCGCAGTGCCGGTGGTAGCTTCCATCGTGGGAACCCATCAGCCCGTGGCTTTCTGGAATGAGGATCTGGGGCTTCATCCACTCAGTCCTCTCTGGAATGGGGTCTCGAAGATGATGATACGGACCGGGGTGTTTGACTGGATTAGGGTCGAATTGAATACTATTGAATGGTCGTCCAAAGTATGTTCTTTCTTTGGTATAAGTAAGAGGAAGTTTAGTTAGATAGAAAGACCTCCGAGGTACGGATGAATGCCCATGGTCAGATTTCATGTCAGCATGTCAACCACATAGGTAGAACAGTAGTTGAGAAGTAGACGCAATACATCAAAGTAACAGTCTAGGAGCGTGAGAATTTGCTGATGAAATATTGGACGACGAATCAATGTGTTTTAGGTTTGGTGGCTCCAATGGTCGCCAAGGCAAGGTCTATAAAGCTTGATTCGCGAAAACATGCTTGCAAAAAACGAGGATATCAGACCACTTTCGGGAGATAAGCTCAGAAAAAATAAATTGCGCACGAGACTGGAGCGAAAGCTTGTTTTGCCGAAAACATCTTCATAAACTGAGGAGGTCCGACACGGAAAGGTCCACAGCGTGTTTGCTGCGCGCGCGTTGGTCGATTTTGTGCTGCCACATGGGAGCTGACAAAATGCATTGGCACGTCTGCGCACACGAAAGTCTCACAGATGCTGCGACGGTGCTGCTATGCGGGATTGGGGCTCGAGGTTCCCAAACGCATTGAAACAGCTGCGAGAAGTTCTCGGGATAGTTTTTGAACATAATTCCATTCTTGTGCCATGTGGGACTGCAGCTGGAGGTTGTTGAAATATTTGCAATGGCTGTGCGAGGGGGAAGGGGATTATAGAAGCCACAGAGCAGGACCTCAGAGAAGAAGCAGCTGAAAAAGGGGGGTTAGCTCAGAGCAGAAGCGGGTCAGAGAAGAAGTAGTCCAGAAAAGAGGCAGCCCGGAGAAGAAGTGGCTGAGAAAAGAGGTGCTTCAGAAGAGAAAACTCGGGCACACGGTGAAAAAGTGAAGAGCTAACTTAGTGAAGAGGTGGCTGAGAGACTTGGTTTAGGGAATGGGTGGCTTTCGTGTTCATTTTCATTGTCAACGTCACTGATTTTTATTTTGAGATCGTTTGATTTTCATTTTCAGTCCCAGGTTCAGGCAATTTCCATTTTATGTCATCATTTTATGTTCATGTTTGATTTTATTTACAATTCGTAATTCCATCATAGTTTCGCTTCAAAATCATTATCTTTTCCCCACCTCACCTGGTGAGGGTCTCTAGATTTTTACACAGGTGCAACTCCTTCCTCCTCCTCCTCCTCTTCCCCGCCTCCTCCGGGTGCAGTGGGCCTTGCCTGGACCCGAACACCATAGTGGGCCACGCCTGACCCGAACACTGGGCCACGCCTGGACCCGAACACGTGTCAGATAGAATGCCAGAAAAACTGCCAAGATAGAATGCCAAAACATATGTCACCAGAAAGACTGCCAGATAGAATGTCAGAACATATGTCAGACAGAATGCCAGAAAGAATGTCAGAAATAATGTCAGAATATATGCCAGATAGAAATACTAGATAGAATGTCAGAATGATTCAGAATGTACGTCAGATAGAATGCCAGCTAGAGTGTGAGAATAGATGCCACATAGAATGCCAGATAGAAGGTCCGAATATATGCCAACAGAATGCCAGAAAGAATAGCAGAAAGAATGTCAGAATCGATGCCAGATAGAATGCCAGATAGAATGTCAGAATAGATGCTAGATAGAAATGTCAGGTAGGACGTCAGAAAATATATCAGATAGAATGCCGGGTAGAATGGCAGAATATGCGTCAGATAGAATGCCAGAAAGAATGCCAGATAGAATTTCAGAACGTATGTCAGACAGAATGCCAGAGAGAATGTCAGAATAGATGGCAGATAGAATGTCAGATAGACTGTCAGTATATATGTCAGATAGAATGCCAGAATTAAATGTCAGGGTGGGAATCATTCGAAATCAAGTAATTAAATCAAGTCAGGGTCAAATCATTCGAAATCATTCGAAATCATTAGAATGTCATGTTATTTCCGGTCACTTTCTTTTCCTGGTGTTTGAGTTCATTGCATTTTGCATTTTGATCATTTTGTTTTCTTTTCTGTCATCACACATCATACCAGTGGAGTTTCACGATTTTCACGATTTCATGTGGTTTTCAATTCATTTCACTTTATTTCGTTTCATGTCCTGCCATGTCCACTATTTCGTTTCATTTTATTGTCGTGCATTCATGCATTCATTCATGCATTCATTCATGCATTCATGCAGTCATGCATTCATTGCTTCATTGCTTCATTGCTTCGTTCCTTCCTTCCTTCCTTCCTTGCTTGCTTGCTTGCTTGCTTGCTTGCTTCCACCCATTCCTCCGTTCCTTTATTCCGTCCTTCCTTCCTTCCTTCTTCATTCATTCATTCATTCATTCATTCATTCATTCATTCATTCATTCATTCATTCATTCATTCATTCATTCATTCATTCACTCATCCGTCCTTTCATTCCTTCATGCATTCATGCATTCGTGCACTCCTGCATGCATGCATTCATGCATGTTCATTCATGCATTCCTTGATAATGCATTCAGTCAGTCAGCGGATCATTCAGGTCATTGATTTTATATGATTTTATGTCATGTAGCTGGCATCTCAACATTTGCGACTTCATGCGTCTCACAACCTCGATCTTTCTAAATGCTTTTGCATTTAGACATTCCTAGGCCACTGTTTTCCATGGTTTTCTTGTAGCCATTGCTCTCCGAAACTTCGGCCCTGGCACGCGCGGGCACTAGTTTCACTAGTTACCGGATGTTTTGACGGTGTTGTGCTGCGCCTGAAATCCCATCATATCCATGAAAAATGTCTAGATATTCAAACCATACTTGTTAAATCATGTTAAGACGTGAAATGCCATAAGGGCACACCAAATCGTGAATTATCGATAGTATCCACAGCCGTTTCAACAACGGGGCCAGGAATGTGCCAGCAAGAACCTCGCAATCCGAGATGGAAGATCTTCTGCGCTCCGTGACAGGCGACTTCCGGCTTCAGATGCCGAGGTCATCGGAGCGAAAGTGCAAGGGTTATGCGTTTGTTGAAGGCGCGCCGGGGAACAAGAGCCAAAGGGTCAGCTCGCTTGAAGTTTCAAAACCAAAAATCCGGCAATGAAAAATTGGCATTGGGAATTGCCCAACAACTTATTGAGGTTCATGGCTGAGCGAAGGCATAGCACCAATAGAAGGCCAGAACATTTGTTGCTTGACAAGATTCTGCAGCTGCCATGTGACCCCAAAAATCGTGGAGTATCCAGGGTACTTTTCGGTTGGGCTTCAGGTGGTCAGTTGTCTTGGAGCGTGGAGTAGCCGATTTTTTGTTGTCCCGGGGAGAAACCTTGAAGTGAAATTGACATCCACACCAGTTCTTCACCTACGGATTTTTTGAAAGGTTTTTTCGTACGCAGGCAACCACGGTTTGGCCGCCCCCAACTCGTCAGTTTGTCACTGTATGGATGGTTAAAAACTCAGAATCTTTGCTACATTTATCAGAAGTTGATCTACTTGTGTGACTTTCCGGAAAATTTCGCAAGTTCAATAGCTTTATCACATTGAACGTTTTGTCCAATGAGTCCAGTCTATTTAGAAAGGCGTCTTGTGACATGTGTTAAACAACTTCGCCACGTTCGTCAAACGTTCGTCAAAAGTTCGTCAGAGGTTCCTCGTAAGTTCGTGACAGTTCGTAGAAATTAGAAATGGTCAAAGTTCGTCAAGTTCGTCAAAAGTTTTCGAAGTTCGTCAAAAGGTTCGTCAAAAGTTCGTCAAGAGTTCGTCAAAGCTTCGTCAGAGGTTCGTCAAAAGTTCGTCATGTTTGTCAAGAGTTCGTCAAAGCTTCGTCAGAGGTTCGTCAAAAGTTCGTCAAAGGTTCGCAAGTTCGACAACAGTTCGTCAAGTTCGTCAAGAGCTCGTCAGAAGGGCCGGAGAGTTCTTTTAGGGCAAAAGAGGTTGTTTTGTCCTTCGAAATAGATTATTTTCTTCGAGACTTCGAGTGATCCCCACCAACTGAAATTCGACATGTCTATTCTGTAATTTTATCTGGCATTCGATCTGACATATATTTTGACAGTCTATCTGGCATATATTCTGACGCTCCCTCTGCATGGCATTCGATCTGACATATATTCTGACATTCTATCAAGCATTCTATCTGACATCTCTTCTGACATTCTATCTGACATTCTATCCGACACTCAATCTGGCCAGCTATGTGACATCTTGCACTCGCAATTGAGGTCCCACAGTGCCCGCTGTGATCTGCAGTTGAGGTCCGGCAGTGCCCGCTCACATCTGGTGCTCGCGGCTGAGGTCCGGCAGTGCCCACCGACATCTGGAGCTCGCGGTTGAGGAGCAGGAGAAGAAGAAGGAGGAGAAGGAGGAGAAGGAGAGAGCAATTCTGATAGAATCTAGAGACCCTCACCTGGCAGGTGGGGAGCAACACATAATAAGTTGTTTTGCCATACAAATCAAAAAGAGAAGTTGTTTCCACTCCCGTTTTCAACCCCTTCCCAGCTGTCTGACAAACTTTTGATGAACTTGACGAACCTGTGACGAACCCCTGATGAATTTTTGACGATTTTGACGAACCCCTGACCAACATAAAGAGTTTCTGACTTCTGGGACCAACTGGTGTTTTATTGGTGATTCCAATTTGTTAAAAGGTTTCGCTTTGGTCCCTTTGAAACTGCTGGGATGCGACACAAATCCACAGCCCTGGCTGTGTGTTCCATAGCAGTCTTCATCTTTTCTTGTGGAATTGGGTCTCTTTCAAGGGCACAAGTGACCAAAATTGTGTTTTGGACTTTTGGGTCTTCCAACATCTTCCAACAGCGCATGAGAACCTTGTGTTTCTTCAAGGAACATTGCTGCGAGTTTTGTGTTTGTTCAAGAATGAAACACATTGTTTCCTTACATACCCCAACAGCTTCCTAAACTTCAACCCTTAAAGCTAGGTGGTAAAACCAACTTATTGTAGAGCTT